>BTSX01000006.1:19128663-19660816 GCA_036245825.1 Pristionchus entomophagus
GCATAGTATCTGAACAGAGAAGACCGTAGTTGCGATTATGATAACCTTTCTGAGTGCATCGTAGATGACGTTTTCGTTGAGACTACACGAGATGAGACTGTGTGCGACTGCCTCGAGTTGATCAGAACACGAGAATTTGTAGACGATTTTAGACGGTAGATGGGAGCGATCGTCCTGACTGCAGCCAATCCAGTCGGGACGGAGAAGGCAGCACACGGACATGAAACCCTGAAGAGATCTTCATTGAACAACATTATTTTGTTATTGTGTACTTAAATTTTAAGACTCAGGATGGCTTATGAGAGCAGTCATTCGAAAAGAAATATTTCGAAAGTAGATATCGTGTGCACAATTCGTGAAGTTCCACCTACATTCGATAATGAGCGGCGCACTTTTGATCTATATTAATAATAGTCTATTATCTACGTTCAACAAGATTCATAGCAAGCAAAATAAAATGCGTCTATGAATGTGAGATGTCTCATACTGCTTGTGCAAAATGTTTTTTTTTTAAAAACACATCCGGATCTCTAGACGCAGAATATAAGAAAACATTCAATGCATCAAGTCTAAGCAAGTTGAAAACCCTTCTCACATTATTCTCTCCGATTCTTCTTAGGTTCTTCCTCGGTCCAAATCTGGCGGTTGTCTTGAGTGCCCGAGTGAGTTCCTCCTCTATCTCAACCCACGATGAGAGGGATAACTCGAAGAGTGCGTCCGCCTCTTGCTTCATTGTTAGGGTGATGATAGGTCAACGTGAGAAATGGATATCTGAATACAAGCTAATATTGAAATCTTACATCTCGAACATTGATAATTAAATCTTGTAGTTGCGATTATGATAATTGAATCAGAAATGGACTGTGCGCATGAGAATTACAGCCAAACAAGGAAGAAAATAAGGTACAAGCAATTATAAGACGTCAGGAGAATGGGAGAGAAATAGAGGAAGTAAGTGGAATATGTGATGAGATAAGAGAGGGATATCGTTAGATGAGAAGGAGAGCCAGCTACTAATGTTGCATGGGCATAGAGAGCGCAAATCGGAGATCACGACGAGCTCCCGATGCTCAGCAGACGCTGGTGATGACCATCTCTCCAATTGCCCTCCACCTATATATCGGTGGACTTCCGCTCTACAGCATCAGTAGGATAAGCTCCTCCCCCCTGCTTGCCTCTCCCCGCTCTCAATGCCGCTCCTCCCGCAGAGCACACACCGAGCACAGACTAGAACGGTGGATTTGTGACGTAGAGAGACTTGGAAGGGAATCTACTGGATGAGGAGAGGGTCGAGAGAGGGTCGAGCACGGTAGGAGACTGTGGAGGTGAGTCATGATGACGAATGATGAATACGGAGGATCTCCTTTGAAAGCCCGTTGTCAGAGCTCGGAGAGACGTAAGAACCTACAGAGTGGGCATACAATAAGAAAGCATTCGTTCGATATTTCAAATCATGAGAATATTAGTATTGTTAGAAGTTGGAGACCATTCAGCTTTGAATGAATTGCTCAATTTGACGGATCTCAGAGTGTCATTTGAGGTGTCGTGATTATGCTTAATAGAGAGGGTGATCCGCATGCGCTTGAGTTGAGCTCGAAGTACAGCGAAGATAAAGTCATCTGCTCTAATTATCCCATGAGTAGGCGAGTCTCTTTGGTCATTATAATGATAAGATGAGCGTGAAATGGCATAAGTGAATGCCTCATGACGTTCTGAGAATGTGAGCGCTTAGAGCACGTGAATACCACACATATTATCCGAATTCAACAGGGTTTCAGATGTTATACTAAACGCTGATCGTGGAAATAAATATCTGTCCACATGTGTAACCTTCCTCATTGCGTCCATTGGGTGACGGCACTGTCAGAAGTGCACTCGTGGTAGTGACTGAGTGCAAGACAAGAGCCATTATTTTATCCGGATAAAACAGCTGGTGAAGGAATTATCTCTGATAATTATGCCTTCCATAAATTTGAGGACAGATGTTTGCAGGGGGAATCGTGGCATCATACGCAATCTCGAGCACTGAAGAGGACCCAGCATAGCACAAACGATTTGTGTAGGTACTTGTGTCTCCACGTATTAGTCATCGCTTGCAGAAGCCGCCATTGCAGGGTAGATCCCGCAATAAAATCCTCATCGGCTCACAGTCTGGTGTGCGAAGTGTGTACTTCCCGTATCTCCCAGCTACGGAAAATGTTGCGCAATATTGCGGTTGTGCTACTAGCCACAAACAAACAGTCGACGATCTGCGATTAGATGAATCATCCTGGTAAAACGGTTTACCGGATTAGCTGGTTTAGCATCTTAGAAGCTATCGGGGAAGCTATATTCTTGTGAAATACCATGATGTTTTGCTTACGGGGTTCAAAAGCATACAGTCGCGCGCATAAGTCACCGTACACTTTAAATTTCTTTGATAACTTTTGACTTACGATAGATTTATGGGTCAACCTCTGACATGTCATAGCATACCCACCGAGTGTTAGGTATATGCCATAGGGATATCACAGAACTCACTGGTTGTTGCACAGTGAAGACGCAATCAATCGAGACTTTTTTTTTAAAAATTCATGAATGGATTTTTCCCTGAACACCAAACTTTCTGATATTTTAGATAAGTCGAAGGGCTACCCATAAAATGTTTTTCTAAGTTCCTGCTCTATCGCACTTTGGCTACAGAATTGCTCAAAGATGTTTCCCGAAAAAATAAATTTTTCTTCATAGACGTGCTAGAAGCTCATTCAAAAGCTCAAAATGATCCTTTCCACAATTCCTGATGACCCCCGAAGTTTGATAACGATAGCTCGAAATTTGACTTCAAGGCACGAAAAAACCGAATTTTTTACTTTTTCACATGCCCCAACTTTTGGTGTTTCCAGTTATGAGGGTGATTTTCGTTCAAAGGTCTTTCCAAGATACGATTGTAGCATATCCATGGATTGTACGATTCCGAACTTTTTAGAATATTTGGATAACTTTCTCGCCCACGGCAACCGACAATCCGAGGTCATAAGATTTTATAATGGTGTTTTCTATCATACATTCAATATTATGTTATTGGGTATCCATCGCATCCTACCTTGGATGTGTCAGCCCCTTCTCCCACTCATTGCCCTTTACGATGATCTGTCTCATCCTGCAACCACTCCCCCTTCGTATGGCATCTCTCTGACTCACTCTGCCCCCGTTCCCAGATCAGAGGATCTGGAGGTTTTCGATCTCGCGGCCACTAGGAATTCACGCAAGACACGTGTTTGCGTGCGATAATCCCGAGTTGGCGAATGGATCGAAGATGCGATTGAGAAGATATCTGTGAGTGATGTCATCCTGGTTCGGTCTGGGAACAAGAAACTCTGAAGAATCACCAACGAATCTTCCCTTGATAGAATGACTCTGTGCGAAGTCTTATCATCTCAAAAGTAATCAAATTATGTTATATGTGGATAAGGTTAATGGGTGTGTGCAGATAACTGTGCAGAAGTGATAACTGTGACGCACCCAAAGATCTCAGATATGGAAATCTCTACGGTAAATCTCTCTACCTGCAGAGATACTATGAGGATCGTGGAGTGAATGGACAACAGGGAGAGGGGATTGAAGGGGCGAGATAGGCAGTGCGAACCCGGAAGTTGAGAATATGGAGCAGAGATCTGGCTCATTAACTCATTATGCTTTGATTTACGTTTAGTTCCGCGCATAATTGTCATGCGCTCTCCACCACCACCCTGACACTACGCTTTTGCAGGATCTTTGGAGACAGACTAATCGGGTATGGAGAAGTGTTTTAACGGGTGGCTATTTGGTGTAGAGGGGCTGATTGGACGCCCGATGGTCTGGAAGTGCACACATCCAGTCATAAGCCGATTGAAGCTGCGACGAAAACACAATGCAGAGGGAGAGGGATGATCGAGGACGTGGTCAGAGAACACGCGCGATCTCGGGGAGGGGGGGGGGGTGATTGAAGGATACGGAAAGGAAGGGGATCTTATCGATAGAGATATCAGATCCGATATACTTTCACTATATATAGTTTATTGACTAAACGGCAATTGTTGAAGGAGCGATCGAGAACTGTTCCTTGCGCATCTGATAAAGTCTAGAAAGGAATAGCTCGTTGGAGTTTGAGATCGACTATTTTTTTCCTCTCCAAGTTTTTTTTTCGTCTTGACATTGTCGTGGCACATCGTGTGGTTTCAATTATTAATATTCAGAACATTGTTTTTTAAATGCATTTCACGATCCAAGACAAGCGAGGGAGCAGGCAAAAACGAGAGAGTACAAAGAGGATCGACGGCGAGAGTGACAGTGAGACGGGGGTATTTTTAGATGGCAACTCGGCAGAGACGCAAGCCTAGCAACTTTCTCTCTGTTTTACTTTACAGCTTACTCACCTCACATTCTTAGTTGTTCTGTAGTACATATTGTCGTGCTTCCTATGCATTTCTTCCCCTAGTGGTGTTTGGTGCCGATCTTGGTCGGGTTTGCGCTAGTTTCGCGTCGATTGCTAGGCCGTTTTCACGTGCGTCTCGCGAATTCTACTCGATTATACGTTCCCGTACTTTAAATCGTGCCTCAGTTAAGCACAAGCCAGGCGTGCAACGAGTATGCATGTGCTTAACTGTGCGCGAAGTCATTTTGCGTGCAATAAGTCGAGTCCGAGAGGTCACTGACTTCATGACGCGTCATTCCGGTCTATCGTTGCAGAATATGGCGCCTTCATTGCGAGAGGATGATCTACTACGCGATGACTCAGAGGATTTGATGAAGAGACTGTACAAGCTCGTCCCGAGCCAAACCCAGGATGTCGTAAGTAGCTTTCTGACACAGTTACTTTCATAATCCTGTGTGAATCTGTTGTATCAGCGTTATTGACCGTGTGTGACTCATACTAAGCTGTGCAGAAATAGGTACTGAACGATTGGAGATCGCTATAGAGCATTAACAAGTGGATTGATCATATTTGAGAGGGGTTTCCTTTTAAAATTAATTTGAAAACGTAATATTCAGATCTCAATGACGCTTTTCGTCGTACTTCTTCCTATTGGCTTCGTCTTCGAGATGTTCTTCGTCGTCGGAGACTTCTATCACCCGTGGTCTTCAGGTATGCTGTAAAGCAAATCTATTATCATCCTCTTGTTAAGAGACGATCCACGATATAGTGGTACATTTCTTCAGTCCACGGATGGCTAAAAATTAGATTCTCTCCATATTTATTCTTGAAGTAAGGGTCCCGAGTGCTGATCGCCGCCGCTAATAGCTAAGCTGTCAGGTCGACTTTGACGGACTTACAGTAACCCACAGTTTTTAGGGTCGAAAAAGTCACTTTCTCAAAAGTATATGACTAGTAGTTTTTCTGACGTATTTTTACACGTAGAAACTGAATTTCTATACTAGTGATCATGAAAGCTCAGTAGAAAAAAGTTATGCTCGAAAAACCTCATTTTTCGATCAAAAAAGTCACATTATCGGTCATAACTAATTTTGAAAAAATAACCTTTTGAGATTTCAAGTTTTTCGTGATCTACAACTCTATGAACACCTTCTAATTTTTTTTACAGGATTTTGAAAAATAGAATCATCTTTTATTTTCACGTTGAAGTTTGCCCCTCGCGGTACAAGTGACTAGTATGACCAAACATTATTCCTCATTTCAAAGAGATATAGTCCTTTTTCCATCAAATTTGTGTTCCGTTTACCGTTAATAAGCAGTCATGTTGACATTATAGGGCTGTGAAAGGAATACGATGCGGAAAAACTGAAAAATTGAAAAATCGATTTTTTCACATCTCAGAATTTCAAAATTTCATAAGTCATGTATCTGAGCTCCAAATGCGGCATTTTCAACTGGAAAATACTAAACTGAGTTATTTCAACAATTCCCGAAAGTTATAGCGAAGTTTCGAATCTTTTTTGAAATTGAGATTTTTCGTCGAAATATTTTTTTCTAGAAACCATCTAAAAAGCTCATACAATATTCATAACATTTATATAAGTGATTTCCAGTTGAAAATGCCGCATTTGGAGCTCAGATACATGACTTATGAAATTTTGAAATTCTGAGATGTGAAAAAATCGATTTTTCAATTTTTCAGTTTTTCCGCATCGTATTCCTTTCACAGCCCTATAATGTCAACATGACTGCTTATTAACGGTAAACGGAACACAAATTTGATGGAAAAAGGACTATATCTCTTTGAAATGAGGAATAATGTTTGGTCATACTAGTCACTTGTACCGCGAGGGGCAAACTTCAACGTGAAAATAAAAGATGATTCTATTTTTCAAAAATCCTGTAAAAAAAATTAGAAGGTGTTCATAGAGTTGTAGATCACGAAAAACTTGAAATCTCAAAAGGTTATTTTTTCAAAATTAGTTATGACCGATAATGTGACTTTTTTGATCGAAAAATGAGGTTTTCCGAGCATAACTTTTTTCTACTGAGCTTTCATGATCACTAGTATAGAAATTCAGTTTCTACGTGTAAAAATACGTCAGAAAAACTACTAGTCATATACTTTTGAGAAAGTGACTTTTTCGACCCTAAAAACTGTGGGTTACTGTAAGTCCGTCAAAGTCGACCTGACAGCTTAGCTATTAGCGGCGGCGATCAGCACTCGGGACCCTTACTTCAAGAATAAATATGGAGAGAATCTAATTTTTAGCCATCCGTGGACTGAAGAAATGTACCACTATATCGTGGATCGTCTCTTAAGTTATTCACGGAAATTTCTCATTGTATTGATCGCCTGGTTCTCCTTATTAGCCAAAGATGTGTTGATTGCAATTCTCGACCAACTGCATCATATTGGTGGCTAGGAAGAAGCTCATTCTGAATTCTAGCCCGTTCCTGTTGCTAATATGACATTCCATGCATATCCCATCACATGCTGGTGTTGTTTGAATATAAATCTGACGTCTCTCTTTCTCAGATTGGCTGCTGCGTGTGGGTATTCTCACTGGTCTCTACGCCAATTGCCTCATCAACTACGTGCTCATGGTGAGGACGGGCCCGAACGGAAGGAGCAACGCGCTACCCAACACAGTCCAGGTACGGTATGAGGTGGATATATGATGATGTGCGTAAAAGTGTTCGACGTGATTTATTGATTAACGTACGTCTTACTTATATTCGAATGCCATCAGCGTTTGAAATATTTTCTTGTAAGATACTAAATTGAAACGTTTCAGGCGGGATTCCGCTTCTGCCACTCATGTCGCGCGCAGTCTCCTCCGCGCGCCTACCATTGCCCGGGTACGGTAAATTCCATCGAGAACTGACATATTGATAGGTGTACGGTATCTATTGAATAGTGATGACGCTGATTAGTGAAGTGTCTCACTGTTACTGAAATACAACGGTGTTGATTGGATCGATAATCTGGATGAACTGGTCCCTTTCAGTGTGTGATTCGTGTGCCTTCCGGCGTGATCACCACTGTTCATTCGGCGCTGTGAGTTGCAATTATCGATTATGATTAAACTCCAATCGCAAGTTTCAATAGATAGATTACACAAGAGACTGATTATGCCAAAACTTTTCACTTGCATTATATAATTGTAAATCGAAGCCTAGGAAAACCACTCGCACTACTATAGAGAAGGGATTCTGAAGAGATTTTTTTGTAAACTATAATTTATTTAATTTTCAGGTGTGCGTTGGTCACTTCAATCAGCGGTACTTTCTTGCGGCAGTCGTCAATCTGTGGATTGTTATCTCGACTATCGTGAGTATTAAAAAAATATAAATATCGCCATGGGAAAATGCCACTTATGATGGGAGAAAAGAATGAACCATTTGATAGGTCTGATCACGGAGTTAATTGTATTCATCGAAAGACAACTGTACATTCGCTTGACGTGATAGCACCTTTTCCTTTTACCCTTTAGACTGTAGATAAAACAATCATTATCAGGTGACCTACAACTGGCCGTGGCTGTCCATCCGTCTCGGTCACTTCTCCATCATCCAATGGTGGCAGTTGATGCTGCCCCATCTCGCCCTCGTCTTCAGTTCGTTTTCTTTCTTTCTTTTTCATTTATTTTATTCAAATTTGTTTTCTTGTCTTGTACCTTACCGTATTCTCAAAGGGTACAGTAAACCGGGGGCATGACAGTTGCGCCAACGTAAAATTGCGAATATGAGTATCTAACATCGTTCCCGGCTGAGTTATGAAATTTGGCGATTTGTCGTTGGCGGTTGTCATGCCCCAGTATACCCCTTGCAGGGCTGATCTCCTTCACTCAATTCCTCTCCATCCTCGTCATGTCTTTCTCCCTCGTCTCCTTCCTCTTCGTGACCTACCTCCTCGTCGCCCAGGTATTCAATCGATCTACCGTATCCCGGCACTTTAGATTTTGATAATTCGGATACTGTAGCTCAGTTTCTCTCTACAATCATCCATTCTTACGTCGGGAGTTCAATCGTAAACCAGAGTATCGTAATCCATCCACTTTACCGTACCTCTTGACTATCGCATTCTCTCTTGAGGTATTCTGTCTCGTTCGAGGTCAGACTCGCGTCGAGTATCTACTAGAGGTGCACGCCTACCAGCTGGGATTCTTCCAGAACATGAGGTCAGTTGTCGATTATCGATTTATCTATTGAACTGCGAATCTACCGTATTCTTCCTGTACTCAATACTATGCATTATATTATATATCGAAACATTGCTCCGATGAACTCTATCTACCGTAATCTCTTCATCAGATCTGCTCTGGGTTCGAACTGGGGTCTGGCGATGGTTCTTCCCTTCGTGCCCCTTCGACTTCCCTCGGCTGGTCTCCATTTCGAGACTCGAGAGATGCAGAAGCATGTCGATGCGAAGAGTCTTTGAGTGAACTACCGTACCCTTTAACCACTTACAGTGCCCTCTCCGTTTCATTGATCCACCCATAATCCTCATACCTCACAGCTAATAATCCGAAACCTTTCACTTGTGACGTTTACTGCTCTCGAAATCGAACCCCCATAGAAATGCTCAATGTAAGAATAGTATTATATTTACGAGTAGCTTGCAAATGCTCCGTTTTGACATCACTGATTGAATCTCCCTATACATACTAGTCATCCCTCCACTTTCTTGCTTTCTCATCAGTCTTCGGTAATCCGTCCTCTCTCCATCTCCTCTCACGAGGAAGAGACGGATGATCCATTGACTAATCTAAATAATCTCGTGTGTTTGATCCGATGTATACTGTGCCAATTATTTCTCATGACGTCACTATCTCCGTTCTCACCCCTGCTTCAAAAAGTGATTTGTGTGTGTACATTTCATAAACGGATTCCTGATTTTCATCATCTTTTGTTTACACATTACAGTTGGAAGGATTTTAGAATGCCCTAACGCTCTTAGAACAATAAACAAAGAACAGTTCTGATTCACAATGTCAATGTGATAATGTTTCAAGTAAATAATATCAATATCGCTATTTATCACGTATTTTTTTGTGTACATTCCACCAACTGGCGATCGTTAGAACTAACAATATGCAACAACCTGGTAACAATAGAAAGAGATCAATAGATACGATTACTGTATACGGTAGATCAGATAGCATGGAGCTCGGGGAATGGCTTCATCTTCGAAATGACGAGTTTCTGATGGGCGTGAGAGATGTAGCCTTTGATTTTGTTCTGAAAGCGGATCTCTGTCTAACTACAACTTCCGATACCGTACTCGATCCATCATCATTGCTGAATCTATCGTACTTTATCGATTATCGATTACCTGGGCGATTAGATTGGCGACAATGCAGGCAAGTTCATCCGAATCGACATCATGCACACCGAGGAACTTGAGACAGACGAGGAAGGCGTCCAGAGGAATCTGGTTCTTGCCCAGGATAAGAGATCTGAGAAGATTACGGGAAGTAGATCAATATATCTACCGTATGACAGCGGGTAAGGACTATCGATTGGGAGGAGCTACAGTAACCCACAGTACTCACACTCGCTTGAAGAGGTTCCTGAAGGTGATGGTGCGCAGTTTCTCCAGCATCAGGAAGATGCCGCACTGCAGAATGACTTTATCATTATTAATATTTATATTTTAGAAAATACCTGAATGAAGAAGTCCTCGTGCTTGGTGAGTGCGGCATCGAGCTGAGCGAGATTGCCGACTTTGACTGCCTCCACCACCTGAGAGATCAAAGATCATTTATCAAGATGACACACATTATATTGCCATCATCCTTTCAAAGTGTAATGATTAGTAGTAGATAATCCATGAAAATGGTCAGATCAAAGATCAAAGAACATACCTCGATGAACTCCTCTAGTTTGTACTTGCGCAGTACACTCGGGTTCGGCATGTGGCCGAGGAACATCTCAATTGAGAGATTGAGTTAACTCACGAGGACAGGAATCATAGATGATAGTCGGTGGTCAGATTATATCCTCACCTTGACCGGAATGAGGTAGATCAGGACGAGTCGCTTGTTGGTCGAGCATTCCGCGGGGCAATTGCGGAAGGCGTACGAGAGAGATCGCTCGGCTGAGGAGAAATTCGATAATTTAAAGCGATCACCATGCAAAATGACTTGAGAACAATGATAGTGTAACCAAAAGGTATACAAACCAATCATACAAGGTTTCATCATTGCCCTCGCAGTGTTCTTTCCCAATCAGTTCTTACCCAGTGGCAGATTCGAGTCGAACATCGCGTTTCGGCCGAGGAAGTAGTTATAAGTCACCTTATCAGCCATCGAGAATGCTCTGAATGAAGGGTTGTTTAATATTTCGATCAAAGTAGATCATTTACTGCCCAAAATTCGATTAATGCAGACAAATAAATGTAACCTCTGTAGATTCTCCGAGTTGTCGATGGTTCTGATGAGTGGTTTGAGCAGATTCAACTTGTTGATCTTGAAGTAAATGCGGAAGAGCTGATTCGTCATGTTCAGAATGGCAATCTTCTTCGAAATACTCAGATCACGGCTGGAATTGATGAATGATATTCAGTGATGAAGAAGCAATCATGGAGTACATACCATTGAGAATAAGAATCACCTCGATAATCAGGCGGGGTCCCTAATATAGTTTATAGTAAGGTAAGTCGTTTATTGCTCGGAGTGTGACTGAGCATTGTGTACGAAATTAAGATTTCATTATCCTTATTTCTTTATCTCATTATTGCCATTTCCTCTATATCATCTAAATCCGTAACCACTCACGCATCAGTGATGCATGCCCTGTAGCTCTCCATGATGAAAGAGGCGCATTGCTCGTAGAAGGAAGTGTCCCTCTCCTCATCGTGCACTCCCAGTTCGTCCGCCTGCATTATTTGAATTGAAAACTAACTTAAAAATAATGCAAAAGTTGCTCATATCACTATTTCATACAACTGTGAGAGTAATACACTAACTCGCAAAGGTCCTCATTATTCTCAACATTGAAAAAATAAGATTCTCTCATCACTTCAGCGAGCTATTGCAATTGTATTTGTCTACATTACCACTTACCATCTTGGCGGTATTCCTGAGATCGGTGCAGAGTTGGTAGAAGATGGGCAGGAACCAGTTGCAGTCCTTCCATTTCCGCAGAATCTCCTCCGTGAACTTGCGCATGATCTGCATAAGGAAGAGAATTAGTGTAGGTATGATACTTGTTTACTGTATACTCTTGACTTGGCGATATACTGTAGATAAAGTAAGAATGAGAGTATACGGTAGCTAAATATTATGAGTAAGGATGAGAGTATACGGTAGCTATATATTATGAGTAAGGATGAGAGTATACGGTAGCTATGACCTACACCAAGAGAGGAGAGGGACAGTACGATACCTGAGTGTGCACATCGTAAGCAGACTCGTAGTTTTTCTCGACGTGAATGTCATAGAGCACCTGCAATGATCTACCTCGAGCTATACCGTACCTGGGTTACTGTATCCGAGAGTGGAGGAACGTAAAACTACGATACCTGTAGGTGAAGAACGGCGATCGCATCGAATGCGTCCTCTCGAAGGAACGGCCGATTTCGGTTTGTTCCCAACCGATTGACCTGCAAGATCAATACATCATAAGAGCAAATGATTCCTTGCACATAGTATCGTCTCAAATGGGGTATTATATCCCCTCAGATTCAGCTGTCCGAACTCCAGTATTAGATCCACTACTGACACACTCGATCATAGGTTGCAATTTCTAGTTGTTCGTGCCTACTGTATCTATTTCGAACTCGCCTGTGTGCCACAGAGAGCAAATGAGATCTGGTTTGTTTGATGAATGGCGAGGTTGCGGGAGGGAGGGGAGGGGGGGGGGTGTAATGAGGAATACCTGCAGGAATGCATGTGTTGAGTGCGGCCCGTGTATCGACAGCAGCTTCCCGGCCACCTGAACGACATGTTTGGTATTGATAAACATGCCTACAATAGGGAAGTGACAATTGAATAGGAAATTGAATGGTCCATACCTCAGCCTTGTCCCAGTCCTCCTCTTGCAGCAATCTGTCTAGCGTCGTGAAGTAGTCGTTGAGACTGCTCATGCGATTCGCGTAGCTCTCGGCAGTCATTTTCGGCTGAAAACACGGGAAATAATTAAATAAGCAAGATTTCCATTTGGCACGTCGATAACAATCAAAGAATCAGGCAAACGGTTGCGATTTCCACTCTAAATGATATTCGCTACCCTAACACATGATCTATGCAGGTGATAATAAACATTTAAAGCCAATAAATCGATAAAACCGGATAATTTTTTTTTACATTGAAAGAATAAAACGTTCCGTCAATCAACTCGTGGTACGAATGTGTCAAGGATTCAAATTCCGCGAGTCGAGTCGCGACCCTAACCTCTGCTCATTAACTTAATTATTGATTGTTTTCCATCTGGCGTGTAAAGTTCATTGCGATCGATAGTTCTAATCTACCACTACATCGTCATCTCGTTACTTCGCTCATTACATTCGCTTCACCTGTTTTTTGCCTTGTTATCTGCGCTTACTGATTTTCCAACTCGCATTCTTCCTTTCCCATGCTTCCAGTAGTTCGTTGATTGATATTCTCATACCGATTCTCGGTTAATCCATTCATCTTTGTCGACTCTCGCCATCTGTTTGTGTGTGTTCCCCTTCTCTAGTCGTTACTATCCATTCTGAACCACTCCACTTGTCGAATCGAATCTGATTCGCGATCTTGGCGTCATTCCTAATAGCCAGACTTCCTTTGCGGTAGGTCGACCTCTCTTATCAGTGTTATCTTCGAAAGTCCTCTGCGAAAACACGGGTCAGTTCAAGTGGGTTTGGCTTCTATTAATGGGCTTTTTTGAGTTTGTTCAAGAGGGTTTAGATTCTAATCAGGGGGTTTTTTTGAGCAATTATTTTGCAATTAGACGACCATCGTCGATTGAGTGATGAAGCAGGTGTCAGCTGTGTATGAGAGGGAGAAATAGACTACACGATACTAGAGAGAATCATCACGATACTAGACCTCAAGCACCCACGAATCGAGGCTGATTTGTAGGTGCATATCCCGTCCTCGTCTGTTTCACTCATATCAGCTGCTCCTTACTAATAGATTCGCAATTGATGATTTGGAATCGATTAACTTGCAGTATCCGCCAATCTTTTCCTTCACACCCTTGCCCCTTCTCTTCTCTTCCTAACCGCTTTTGTTGTTGTGTCTGGGTGGGGACACAACCGTGCCAGAATGGACCGTCACTTCTCTCTACCCCCTAGGGGAAAGAAGAGATTGTCTTCCTTTTTCTCGTTCCCAACATTACTGATGACCACTAGATAGGTCACAAACAATATTTACCTGAGTTCTGTTAAGAATTTGCTTAACACCGTGCGGATTCCCTTAGCTATGTGTGATTATCTACTGGACAGATGCATATATAGAGACGGAAAACAGTCAGTCATCACTGGTTGAGTGTGAGAGCAGAGTAGAGAAGAGAGAGAGAGAAGAGGGGAAGACGGAGAGATAGGCTACTCTACTGCTCGCATCCATCCATCCATCCCCCTCCATCTCCCCCCTTTCCCTCTCTCTCTCTCTCAACTCTTTCTCCCTCCGATGTTCGCTAGACTGGGTGCCTCACACTGAAGTAATTGAAGCATGGACTCCAAGTTACTCTAAGTTATCAATGCGCCTTTTTCTTTGACTCCAAGTTATCAATGCGCCTTTTTCTTTGACTCCAAGTTATCAATGCGCCTTTTTCTTTCGCTGTGTTAGTGCCAATTTGATGATATGAGTCTGTATTTCGTTCATTTGTCGTGGTACTTGTATCTTCTAGCTGACAAGCGAGAATCGTATCCTTTGCTTATTATATTTATTGATTCGCCCATTTTTTTGCCATGCCTCGCTCAAATGATATCATATCCATCATGAGCTAATGTAGTCATGTCACACTCTTCTCTAGTCTTTTTCTTCGGTTATTTCTGCTTGAAATACCCCGAGAATTGACGCACTCTAACGTTTGGGGGCACGGAATGATAGATAGAGCGCATTGATTGCACCTCCCTAGAGTTCCCCTCTCATATAATCGAATGAAGAACATATAGAGAGAAAGGGGATGATACGCAGATCCTCATTTTCCTTTTCATTCATTTGGTTCAAACCTTTGGGGAAGGCCAAGTATCACAGATACTGTCTCACTGTTTTCAGAGTTTCTCTGATATTAAAACTGTGATTGTGTTTCTATCTCTATCTTCTTCTTCTTCTCCCTCCATTCTTTCCTTCATTCTGCTCTAGCTTGGTTCGATATCTATCCTATTCTGTGGCTGTGACTCCGTAAGGGCGCCGGGAATTTCCCTCCCCTTCTCCTCCCCTCCCCGAATGTCCCACGTTTCCGCATTGCGAGCAGGCCAATCTCGTTCCTTCACATGTCATGTTTTCGGTACTCTATCTTCACTTCCTCCCCTATTGGTGACATTCTTCAATTTGTTCAATAACCGTTGAAGGAGGCCGAAAGTCAATCGTGTCATGCTAATGATGTTCAATTGGCGATATTTTTGAAATAACTGAGCCATGGGGAGGAGGGGGGTAGTTCGATCGGTGTCCGGTATCAATGAACGCTCTTCACCCCGCATTACTCGTGCTCGTTCGACGCGTAATAGAGTAGCATGAGAGGGGGAGGGGGAGGAGGAGGAAAGAGAAGGAACTAATAAAAGTGTCGAGATACGACGAAAAAGGAGGACGAAGTTCGCACGGCTGTATCTATCCGCTCAAACCGAATTATGGTGTTCGACACTGTTGCTTGTGGCCACTGCTCTTGCTTATGATGATCTGTTCCCAATAACATCTTACAGTCTTAGTATAGATTAGTGAGAAATACGTGTGGAGGTGTTTTGGTTGGCTCTTTCATCTAGATACGTCACTGCTAGAATGTCCCGAAGCTCTCTCCTACTACGATAAGATAAACACTAGTCTGATTACAGTAGGGGACGGAAGGGAAGAAGGGGAGGAGGAGGGGGGGAGGTCAGTTGGTAGCTAACAGCTGAGTCACGATTAGCAATTGATGAGCAGGTCTCTCTCCTGTCTGCTGTCGCATTCTACCTCAGCTACTCTGACCGATGAGAGGGGAGGGGGAGCGGAAGCCGTTCCCATTTCCGATGGGGTCACGCTTTCAGATATATTGCTCCGTTTCTCGCGGGTTTCACCATACTACCCCCCCCCCCCCCCCCCCCATCCTCCTCCGGACACTCCAACTAGGAATAAGGCCTGCCTGTTCCATGATCTTCTGAATTGACGAGGACAGTCGATCTCTCGATCAGGGAACGCATTCATTCACTCTTCCTCTCGTCGATTCACTCGCTATCTTGCTCGATTTGCTCTTCGATAGACACTAGAGAGGGGGAGGGGGAATGGAAATGAACAGTGTGCACTCAAAATAAGGGGAAGAAGAGGTGTCCCCGGGTCGGGGAGGGGGACAATCGATGACGATTGGGGGGGGGGGGGGGGGGAGAGACATCAACACTGTTTGTTTATCGAACATCATTGAGATTCGAGTAGGGACGGAGGTGTTCTGGAAGGGAGAGAGGGAGAGGGGAATGCGCACTCTCGATTTGTATGTGGAATCGAGAAAGGGGGGGGGGGAGAGGAAGAGATCATCTAAGACGGGCGTTTCCTGCCGATGTCGTCTCTTGAATCATCAATCCATTTCGAATTTGTACATATCTTGGATGAACCATCCATGTTTTGACGCATTATCAGTATATCAATGCACTCTGAGAGAATCGTGGCGACGTTCTGGATAGATTGTGTTGTCGATGGGAGGGAGAAGGGAGAAAGAGGTGTCGCCATCATTCATCTCTCTCTTTGATCGTCTGAATGCCATCTGTTCGACCTTTGTCCTTTCTCCTTGCTTTCCTTCATATATTCCTCATCTTTTCACATGCCTGCTGAACTTCGTGTTTCTTTTCGTTCTGTTTAAAATAAATTAAGTTGATGGATGTTTTCCAATCATGTAAATTGCAGGGGTCTTATCCATCAGGGTTCGGCCATCGAGAGACTACGGGTCTCCACCACAATGGGCGGCCATCGACGAGATCAGGTGGGGGGAGAGACTATATTGATTTTATTTTGTATTAATTTCTAAAAAAAAAAACCCTTTTCGAAATACTTTGAAACTGCGTTTGCTTCAATGACCTGGATGTTTTTTGCACACTTCGGTTGAAATGTCAGATTCTATTACAGATAGGACCTGATTGAAATCAAGTTAATTTACAAGATTCTATTAATGTATGTAGAATCTATCAAGATCTCAATTTCAGATCTGATTCGTGCATTTTGAAATACATTTTCAATTATTGCTAATGATACTAAATTAGTAATCAAATATGTTCAGAGTGACTCGCACGTTCCGTTACGACCATCCGGCGACTTCTCCTGTGCGAGCAACGATGGATTCGAACTCCAGGTTTACAATTCGAATATATAATTTTAATAATTTGAATTTTTCTTCTAATTTGGGCCTATGGTCGATAGCTCCTAAATACAGTATCGTGATCCGATGCTGATCCACCGTTGCTAGTCGAGGGTTGCTCTCATTGCACTTCACGTTGATCATATAGTACAATCGGAGCAGGCTGAGACATGATGAGGATAGAGAGAGAAGAAAGGGAGAGGAGAGGAGGGAGGGGGTGGAGAAGGGATGAGAACTGGCTCATCCACTGTTTCTCTCTTTCTTACTCCTCTCTTTCGTTCCAGGATCTCTCCCTTCCTCCCTCTCATACCCCCTCCCCCCTCCCCCTCCCCCTCATCCCCTCTCTCTCTCTGATTCCAGTCCTCATCCTTCTACTCGATTTCTTCTCTTGATTGTCTTAGCGTTTCTCTCCCTCTCTTCTCTCTTCCTCTGCACTCTCATCCTTATTATCCCTCTTGTCTCTTGTCTGAGCTTGAAGAATGAGCAACTGAGCGCCATATCTCTGGAATTTCACGTTTACTCATATTAGTCCCAACTTTGCAATATTCACATTAAATCGCTTGTTTTGCTCACTTATTGAAAAATTCTAGCATCTGATCACTTATTCTACCACGAACAACATTTTTCCTCATTCACTGCTCGTGCGATCAATCAATCGTGTCCTTTTCTCAGGTTGTTAACGCACTTGATATCACAAGTTAGTCACGGTCCTCCAACATTGACTGTATGAGATCTCAACTTGATTTTCATCAGCGACTTTGTCAATTTCCTGTTCCTTCATTTCTTATTTCTATCAGCTGACCTATCCTAGTGCAGACTAAGCCGTCCCTGATCCCTCGCTCCTTCCTCCTCCTTTATTCCCGTCAAGATACCTTACATTGTTGGTTTACAAGGAAATGCGAGCAGTAGCGATAGTTAGCGTGACCAACTTGGGAACTCATCCCTGTTTGTTGACTACTCCTCCCTCCATTCCTCTCGATCCATGGACGGATCACTGAGCGAGAGCAATTAAATGTGTTCCCGTGAATGGAGTGCCATGTTTTTAAAACAATAGATGATGACTGGATTTGATTCTACCACACTTATGATGTGAACAGTGTTTCTGCCTAGACACATTCTCTACTAGGCCGACCCCTCCATTCGATTCGTCTCAATAGAGAATACGTCTCACTAGAAAATCTTCACAGCATTACCGCCTGGTATTTTGCCTATTTCTCTCGATCTGGCACGATTTCACGTGGCTAGGGTCATAAATTGTGCCGTAGCCCCCTTTGCCCCCGCTTTCTTTTCCTTCTCCTCATCTCATTCTTTCTTATATTGGCTTCATTCTGCAATATCCACTCGGCTCTCTATCTCTCTCTTGATTTCTCTCTCCGATCTGACTGGCAATGTGGTTCTTGATTTTATGGTAGGAGGGAGGGATGAGTGATGATAGCCATTCCTTCCTCTCGTCATCACAACGTTCGATGGCTCTTTTCCTCTCTCTCCAGTCATCTCTCTCATCCCCCTTTGTTGCAATAGGAACTCTGGTATTGCTCCCCTATTAGGGGGACTAAAAGTTTCACTAGTAGTTGTGCTAGCTAGTAGACTAATAGCGGAGATATTAGGGCCCCTAATAGTGAAATTTGATATTAGCAGGCCTAATAGCGGATCTTTTAGCAGCCCTAATAGGGGAGAGGGTAGGGAGGGGTTCTCGCTTGGGGATTACTGTAAGAAAAATCGTCTTTCGGGTTTTCGTTCGCTTGCAATATGGATTTCTCAGATTCTCCTTTTATCTACCGTATTCAAAGCAAATACAAAACAAGTTGTAACGAGTAGTAGGTCAAACTCATCAACAAAAGATAACACAATGATATCCTATCGATAGTCACAAACTGAACTAGTGAAATAACAATTTACAACAATAATGTGGGGACATAAATCGATCAAACAAAATTAGGTCTCGCCCACGGTAGTTGTTGAAAATGTATTGTCATCAAGACTCATCTTCTATTTCTCCGGAACTTCCATTCTTCTTTTTGAATTCTCCAACTCGTCTCAAGAATGATCCTGCTACATAACACCACAGAATTATCATATTACCTGATCAGAATGATGCGGAGCAAACGAACAAGTTATCACCTCTTAGTCACACATCGAATCTCGCAGATCCATTCTGAAAAGAGTTATCGCATTACTGATGAATGGCTCACCTTGTTGCATGAACATGAAAATGAATCAAATTAGGCACATCTTCAAGACACGAATTGTAGATTAAAAAAGTGTTCCTTGATATAAGATGAGAAGTAGGCATCAATCTGAGTTCAAATAATAAGATAACCATGTATCACCAAAGAACCTGTCCTTGATCTACTCTTCCCTTTCCCGCTGTCCTGGTCCGAGAGATAAAAAATATCTCTAAGTCAAGTTCATTGTTTTCATGCATTATTCTTAAATATCCTATTACACCTCCCCTATAAGAAAAGCACCGATCAGATTGCATCTGGTCTCAGACCGCTTCAAAGTGGGTATTCGACAGACTATTTTTCTTTCGCGCTAGCCAAAAATAGTCGGTCATACTTTGCGAGGGGCTGAGAATAGATGTGACCATGCACTCTCCGCGGCGCGGTTGTTTGGAAGGAGAAAGGATTGGCAATTGGTGCCCGACTCATTCCTGTCTCAAAACGCTCAAGAGAAGCGGTTCTTTCTTACACAAATTGCCAGCCCTAGGAGGAGAGTTTGCGGGATTGCATACATAACAAAAATGACATAATTAAAATACGTACCTCGCTGCATGGCGGTAGTTCAATTTATCGAGGAATAGAAATTTGATCTTCTTTCTTCCTCGACGGACCCTGCAGTAAAAAAAATATGAATAAAATGAAAATTAAAAACGATATAGTAAAGGGATTGAAAGCAAAAAAACAACCCTAACTCTAGGCTACCGAGTAGAGAATAAATCGAACAATGATAATTCATACAAACCTCTCTTTGTGACGAAATCCTGTAACAGCCAAATATCAAACCTTCCACCGCGATAAACCACTGGTGCTCCGGCGATTCTGCAATGTAGGAAGAGTTTTAATGATAAATTATCAACCGAATAACACCCCAAACTGGCAGTCGCCATGAGAAATAACGCGCAAAAGGTCTAAAAATTTTCGAGCCGCATATACGACCGACCCAGACCATTTCACACTGCGAGTAACACCGCAAAACAGAAAGGAACATACAGTGAATAAACTACGACAGAAATTGCATCGAACATTAACGTAGAACAGCGAAAAATCGATAATGTTGACGAAACACCATCTTTACGCAAACAAACACACCTGCGGTGCGCCCGTATTACACTTTTGTAAGAAATTTGCTTGCGTACTTTCGGAACGTAGGGCCCCTAATAGTTGATGATATTAGGGCTCCTAATAGTGGAGCTCAGCCTTTCATTCCACCATTTTCTTTTAGCAGTACTAATAGTGATCTGTCAAAAATCGGCTGCTTTTAGTCCCCCTAATAGGGTAGCAATACCAGAGAAGCAGGGCCGAGAAAGGGATAAGGAAGGGGGGGGGCGGATGAGAGAGAGGAGGAGAAGGAGAAGATGCTTCAGTGGGAACGATGTCCCGTTCATGCCCTATTGCGCGCGGAGCATATTATCGATTTGTCTCTTCTCCTCCGATGACCTCTCTTGCCTTCTCACGACTCTCATTCTGCTCTTGACGCGATGCCCTTGGCGGTTCACTCTGAATAAACTGGCGCCGTGCACTCGAGAATCCGATTTGACGTGAGTAAAGAACGGTTTCGAGTTGGCCAGAGCACTAGATTCGGGAGTTGCTGAGAGAGAAAGAGGGACGTAGAAAAGAAGAAGGCTGTCGGCTCAAGAAAAGAGTCGTTTTCCCCAAGGACGGTCGGAAACCGCTGAAAGACTGAGAGATGGGGAGGAGAGGGATTGCAACATGTTCCATCCACTGTGTTCAGCCTCTTCCTATTGTGTTCGATGCTTATTCTTTGCGTCGTTTTCCCACTTGTTGGAGTCTTGATGGTCTGAAGTGTTTTCCGAATCGTCCCCGGGACATCTCCCCCGTCGGAAATAGATCATGCTTCGGATATATCTCGGATGGAGTTGATAGTATCCCAACTGTGTTCCGGGTTGGATAGTAATGGTAGTGGTGCGGTGAGTGGATAGTCCATCTAAAAGTGCATCTCCTTCCTTCCGCTGTGCCCTTCTCTCTTTCTCTCTCCTTCCACTCTTCATCTCATTCTAGTCTAATTCATCAGTAGCTCTCCTTCCTCCTCCTCCTATTCTCCTCCCCAATTCTCCCCTCCCCTCCTTTCCTTCCCCTTCTTCTCCTTCTCGGGTCTATCTGCAGCACAACAGCGCGCACTCACTACTCTCTGCCCTTTACCCTCCTTATCCACTACTCCATCCTACTTTCTCCCCCCCCTCCTCCTTCATTTCGCGGGTTCTTCATTTCCAATTCACTTTTACGGCTCTCGCCCTCTCGTGTAACTGCACCAAGCGCTCGTTCTTCTCCCATTGTCAGAGTTGAAATTGGAAGGGAAGAATGGAAAAATCGTTTCAGAAGTCACTTAATGCGAATGGAATGTGCTTTTGGTGCATTCAAAAAGTGGGGGTTATCCTTGCATTTCTCCTTTTTTGGGAACGCGAGTTCTAGTCCGTTTTTGGTGTTTTCTCATGACGTGATTGTGTTGTCGCTTGAGTGAGAGAAGGGGAAGGGGGGGGGGAAGATGACTAGAGTAGATAGGAGGGTTTAGAGGGCGAGCTAGTGAAGAAGTAGCGGAATGTCGGAGAACTCATTCCTTCTCTGCTCAACTTCTGACAGCAAAAGGAGAGGCCTGTGTAGAGGGTGTTAAAGGTGAACATTTGAACAGAGCGGCTTTTCTCGCTTGAATCTGCGAGAATCTCACCGTTCATTCATCGGCGCGTATGCATTTGGAAGCATGTTCATGTATGATTTGAGCGATGCTTGTGGCGAATTGTCGTGATCGAGCACATTTCAATGGAGGGAGATTAATCTCCCCTCCCCCTATCCTCGACGATTTCCCGTCCCTTCGAGAGTAGAATAGATTAGTTGGGGGCTATAGCCGAGAATGAGAGAGAAGCACGAAATACCTCCTCAGTCGATGGCCGTTTGTGGTGGCCCGAGAAGGACTCTCTTCCTCCTCCCCAGTCTATTTCCCCTCCCCCCCTCCCCTCCCCCCCCTCTCCCTCCCTTCTCTTGCTATAAGGGACCATTCGCATGCCACTCTCCTCCTCCTCAATTCCTTCCTGCGCCTTCCGGACGCATTCCTGTGGTTTTACCTCCCCCTCCAATCGTCGTTGATGACCCCTGTCTGGCTGATCTTTGATCTCTGACAATGGGAAGGAGACGAGCCGAGGTTCGCCTTTGATACGCATCAATTAATCGTTGGTCTCATCATAATGATGGTCCATGTTTGGAGGGAAGGGGAAGGGGGGGGGGGGGGAAGGGGCGATGCACAGATTAGTGCTGGGATATCTCGAAAAAGGGAAAGGATTCCGAGTGGATCAGTGAGGGAATTTGCCGAGTAGAGAAGGGAAAGGTGTCAGGGGCCACGGATCGGTGAACCACTCCTTCGTTTTTGAGTGAAATTTATGAATATCGCCATATTCCCCTTCGTAGTTGATCATCGTTTGGGAATGCCTTTGCCCTCTGGAACTGGCACTGTTTACTGTTATGACTGCCGCGGGAGTATAGTTTGAATTATAATACTCTCTATTATCAGTTTGATAAGGGGCCTGGAGAACCCGGGGTACTTTATTGTTCGAGGGGCGAATTTGTCCATTCGGGAATGATGGGAGTCATACGTTGTTCGGTACTATACTTCTGGTCTTATTTCATATTCCTTGCCTATTCTGTAGCAATCTCAACTATTTTTTCTCTAATACGACACGGTTATTGATCTTAAATTCAAAAATAATGTTTAAAATATTAATTTTGTGACTTTGCAGGTTCGTCCATCGATGAGCTCGCTCTCGGGGGCGGAGGAGGGAGGGGCAGAGGGCGAGAGGAGACCGCACACCAATAACAACCACAGGTACGGTAGGGGGGATACGGTAGATGGTGGATATGGATTGATTGATAGAAAATGCCCATGCTCTGTAGTCAGTTTGAAGCAGAATGATGTAGACGGGTGGCATTAATTAACCACTTTTTGCCGAATGCCTAATGAATGAAGTGTTGGCGGGTGATTCAGAGGAAGCAATAAAGGAAGAGAAAGGAGGACGGCGTGTCATCGCACACTTTCTCTAAATCCCCAGTGCGACTTCATTAGTGGCTCACAGATTTTCCATAATTCAGTCCGTAACCTGAGCACATAAATATATTTTTTATTTTGTTACATTTTTTTCTTATTTATAATTAAAAATTGCAGCAATACGCGGATGCTGCATGCGAACGGCGTGGTGTCAATCTCCCTGGGCGACGTCGAGGCAGGGCACAATGACACGAGCATATCTGCCAGAGCGGCCAGTACGGTAAGGGAGGGCATCGACTGATTGGGTACGGTAGTCAAGTATTTGGATTATTGGGATGTGTCACTATGGAAAAAATAATTAGGGCGCGCGATTGTGCCGTGACAGTATTGTAGTGATCGCGGGCGTTTTTTCTGTCCCATAATTTGGTCGCGATCTGTGCGTGATCACCCAATTCATTCGCACGGTAGTGTACTAGAGGAGGGGGGGGCTGTTGCTTGTGACAAAAATGTCAGATGATATCCTTATCAGCAGAGTTCAAATACGTGTCTCAACACGATCAACAATTTTCGGGCATGTTTTTGTCGATAGCCCCCCTCCCCTCCTTATGTGGCATGTCTCCAACAAGAAAGAGCCGGGTATGTTTTGTCAAGTATGTGAGCCAACCTTATCGAAAAATGACGGGCTTGTTTTTTTCTCAAAATTTGGTGGGTTAAAAAGGGCGTTTATGGTCTGTCAAATGTTACCCAGTATTTGAACTGTGCTTATCAGGGTGCACGATGTGCTAAATCGGAGGGAGTGAAGACACTGGCGGCCTTCCTCTGTCTCACTCTATCCGCCTTCCTCAACTTCTTCCTTCTCACAAGTGAGTGGGAATATCATGATCGTAATCAGTGATGATTGAATAGAATATCTTGCATAAGGATCATCCAAATATTTGGCGTCAATACATGACCACAACAACATCACTGTAAATGGCGGTTATCTTTCGACGATTTGGAGCCTAACCAGCTTCATTGGTCTCACATACCGTAATCCCTGCCCCTTACAGTAATCCACGACATTGCCCCGACGCAGCCCCTCCCCGATCTCACCTTCAAATTGATACCACAACAACGATGGGCGTGGTCACTCGGAGACGTGCTATCCACCGTCAAGTGAGTTGTTGCCATTATTATAGGCAAATGCTTCATTAAATTGGTTGAATATCCAGATTTTACTATTCATGACCTTGGTTCTGACAGAATAAAGCACATATTCGACGATGGACTGCGCCGATTAATATCCGGAAAAGAATAACAATTTTGTAGATTATTTGTTTATAATTTCAGTTCGGTCATAGCCTTCACGTGCATTGCAATGCATCAGCATCGCTGGGTGGTACTGCGGAGGCTGTTCCTGCTCGGAGCCATTCTGTGAGCACATTTATATTTTATTAATGTTCATAATAACTGTAAATTTGATTTTTTTTAAACACATACATTTCCTACGACCTCCCTATAATGAGAATAGTTTACCATTTTAGTGGAATGACAACAAGTTGGCGCGTTCCATTGCATATATATTTTTGTGTTACGATATCAATCGATAATGGCAGATACGGTCTGCGAGCGTGTGTGATGGGCGTGACCTTCCTTCCGCCCTCCTTCAACAACCGAGATGAAATCTGCCAGCCGCAGGTTGGTGATCTTTGATCTTTGATCTCGATACCTGAACGATCGACTCATTCCTGGTCTAACCTTGTCAGTACGGCATTTGGATTAGTCATTTTGGTTGAGGCATATTTATCTATCTGATCTTTACAGAACCGTACTTTATACCACATTAGGAGTGCGCTAGATGTGACGCTATTTATCGATCCTATCAGCATCTGATGACTGTGTATTGAGGTGAATCGTACGGCGATGTACGGTATGGAGATCGCGACTCGCTTCGTGACCTACGTGGTGACACTCGGATTGACATCGGGACAGGATAAGATCCTGTGTGGAGATCTCATGTTCAGGTACTGATGATACTCTTAGAGTGTTGGTGTGTGCGGAAACATTTTTGGAAAGTTGTTTTTTGGTCGGAAAAGATCGGGAAATTTTGCACATGTGTCGATTCTCACAAAGAAGAGGAGCGAGGCGTTTTAATTTGGTTTATGCCACCCTTAGAATTATTCGCGGCTATGATCGATTGCATTTTATAAAATAACGATACTATTTTTTTTCCTTAATTGCAGCGGTCACACAATCGTGCTCACTCTCATGTACTTTGTGCAGCTGCAGTACACACCGCGAGGACTCTGGTGGCTGAGGTTAGAGGCCTGAATGATCTGGTCTGATATTTGATAGGCGACGTGAGAGTATTACGCTCAGGGATCGAAAAGTTGGTCGGACCCGACGCAGTCAACCCACAAATTTTGACCAAATTGAAAAAATAGGGGGGAAATAGGCAAATTTTTGAAATCAACCCACATTTTTTGGCAAATTTTCACTAAATTTTTGAAATTTCACAATATCAACCCACACTTTTTGACTACTTAGGCATTCGACCCCTGATTACGCTTGCTTCTTATCCTTTTACGCGTTGATTCAAAGCTTGACGTGGTTCATTAGGCGTAGTGTAGGGTATTGTATTGTATACTTTATAGCAATAAACAATTAAATATCACTAAATATAATGGATATTGCAGATATCTGGCAGCGCCGATCACCTTCTGCGGAATCGCCGCGCTGGTCGTGTCGGGTGAGTGGGCATATCTGATCTTATCACCTTCCATTTGTTGAGAAATTGCAATGATGATCATGAATTGTCGTTTGCGTCGAGCAAAACTTCTGGCCGTAGGTGATTTCCAAAAATATCCTGCCTGTATGCCGTGGAATCGTATTGAGTTAGTAGAGGCTATTGAGTTGCATTTAAATTGTAGATTTATAAATATTGAACCACTTTAGGCGGTCACTACACGATGGATGTGTTCGTGGCCTACTGGCTGGCGTCGCACGTCTTCTGGAGTTACCACCAGATCTTTGAGATGCGCAAGGCTGAACGGGCCAATGCCCCACTCAGCAGGCTATGGTGGGTTACTGTAGGGGACGGTCGTGCCATGGACTATGTCAGATTACTTGCACTTGACAGAGATAACGACGGATTTCTCCGGACCATGCGGGACGTGTGGTCATATTGGGTGACTCGTTTGCTCACTGGCCTTACAAATATATAGTTTCCCTCTTCATCCCTACAGCCTTATTCATTCTAGGTGGTTCTGGCTCTGCTATTGGTTCGAGGCTGAAGTGCCTGAGGGTAGACTGGCCAATCGATGGTCTTGGCCATTCCCCGGCCCGGCTATCGCCCATCGTTTGATGGATCGCGTCAACCAGAAACTGGAGTGATACCCCGTACCCACTCCCTCTCCTCCCCCTACCGTAGGCTTTACACACTATGATCAATAATCAATAATCAATAATCAGTGATATGTTGTTGTCTTTTGCTCGGGTGTTTATCCTTGTTATCCGCTCTGTAAGTTATGTGATCGATGGATCGATACAGCCCATTTGTACGGTACCCCTACTCTCTCTGCTTCCCCTCTTTCGTCGTGCTCTTCCCAGTTTCCAGTGCTACTCAGTGAATGCAAGCCTCACTTGATATCTGATAACCTCTCCTCTCTCGTTTCCAAGCTGTTCCCTCCTCCTGCGGATTTTTCACACATACCGGTATCCGATCTCGCTGATATTATTCACAATAAATCACAATAGAAATATGCTTAATTCCCCCCATCCGTCAGGTCATACGATCCCCATTTTCGTAATACGATGAAGTGACCTATTTCCCCCTTCCCTCTTCCAATTTATTCGAGATGCGAAGTATCCATCGAAATTGTCTCTCTCACCGAATCACAATCACGAGTACCACCCTTCTGCATGCTTATCGCACTCCTTTTCCCTTCCGATTATTCGTTTCACGGTCTCGCAACGATTTTGTATATTACGGTAGCCACTACCGTGTACTGGAGAATGCTCGGTTCATCGATTTGTTAGAGTTATAGATGTAATTCCTTCCGTTTATTTCATCCTTTCGTATGAACTGTGCTCTTCAGTCTAGCCCTTGATTCTTTTTTTTAATCATTGTCCAGGTTCTATTCATTCTTTTACGTATTCGGATTCGTCTTTTCATCGAGTTTCACTCTTATTCAATCTCGAATCAGTCGCATTTTCGCATCATACGAAAAAGGTCAAATGCTTTGTACCTCTGTCACACTGTTTTACACTCATCGAGATTGCTCCCCCATCCTATATTTCAATGAAATTTGCTTTTATCGAATGCATGTCAGCTTCCTACTGATTCTCTCTAGCTCTTTCTTGTCTGCTCCTTCCACTTTGGTTCTCTTGTCTGTGTGACCCCGTTCAACGACCCACCGTACTCCTACCGTATCCCCTTCCCCCTCCGTGCTTCCACAATCACTCAATCCCGATTACGTGTCCCCGTCCCACGTCGCGCCTCCCGAGTCTCTCTTTCGCCGTCGTTTTATGCGAATAAATTTATAAAATAAATCTCAAATTGCATCAGTGCAAAAATAAGCTCAAGATAAGGCAACTGTCGATCAAAAAGTGGAATCTGGAGAGAACATCAACGTATAGAGGTAGCAACGTATAGAAAATACGGTGATATTAGTATACAACGCAATTATTAGCAAATTGGGGAATAAGGAAGCTTGAAATGGACAACGATGCAAATATTACGTGAGTCTGCATCTCGAGTTCCTCGATAGAATCACGGATGAACCATTTCCGATTGTTCGGATTGTCTCAGACCGAGCGTCTCTCTCACGTAGATAGATACCGAATGTGATCTGGAATATATCAGTTATCGATCATATTAACCATTCATCAATACAGTACCCCTTCTCCCTTCCTCGACTCTCGGAGGGCCAGCAGTGCAGAAGGGTCCTTGTCGCCGGTCGATTGATCGATACAGATCATCTCACAACGAACACACTTGTTGACCACCTGAGAAGATTGCGGATTTGAAGGACTATGTTGCTAAACCAGCAGGCATACTGTAGATTAGTCATTGATCGTATTGTAGCCCACTAAGGAAGAATCAATGTAATATTGAGAAAAATGTGATGAGGTGTCCCCCACAAAGATTTCTGTGGGTAGATCTCCGTCAGCTGTTTGACACCTATGACCAGATTCGTACCTCGAACAGATATCCATCAATGTCGACTTCCTCGGCGTCATCTTCGATGAAGGGAGGAAGACCACTGAGAATGAGAGATCAAATGGATCACATAATCTTGTTATGAAAAATCTTCTTTGTTTTTTGCACTACTACTCTCATCCACCCAAAATCAGCGAGACCTACTGCGATCTCCAGCGTAATCTGATTTGAGGGATCCTACCGTACCTGACAACGATGTTGGGTCGGAATCGTCGGATATACTCGTCGACCTTCATGCCAATGGAGGAGGAAATCACTGCAGCAGAGGAATAGGAGACGAGCAGATAGGGAGAGTCGTTGGAGAAGGAACGAGAGGGGGAGGAGGCTGCAGAGAGAGAGAGAGAGAGAGAGAGAGAGAGAGAGTGAGAGAGAGAGAGTGAGAGAGAGAGTGAGAGAGAGAGAGAGTGAGAGAGAGAGAGAGAGAGAGAGAGAGAGAGAGAGAGAGAGAGAGAGAGAGAGAGAGAGAGAGAGAGAGAGAGAGAGAGAGAGAGAGAGAGAGAGAGAGGTAGAAGGAAGGTGGAGAGGAGGGAGAGGGAGGGGAGGTTGCAGATACCCTGGATTCTCCCTGTCTGACCCATCCCACGCTACAATCTTCCAATTGCGAGGACTACTGTGATCTGTACTAGAGTACTGTAGCTCTGGTCTCTTACTTGCCTTCCCACCTTCGACCCTTCGGATAACACAGGAGGGGAAATCAAGTTGCTCAGAGAGCCAAGCAGAGACGGAGGGACTACCGACGTCTCTTGATTGGATGCTGGAAGTAAGAATTATATACTCTGAGCAGGGGGGGGGGGGGGGGGGGGGGGGGGTTCTTACTTAGAGGTGCATACGATATTGGAGGCAGTTGATCCGATTCGGCCCTCGCTAGAGGAAGCCAGAGGAATCTGCAATTATTGCATCATCATTTAGCAATCAATATGCTTCCGAAAAAGTGAGAAAATAGGTAACCATTGCACCAGTATTCCTGACCTGGATGCCGTGTCCTTCTCCCTCCATCTCATCCTCAGAGCAAAGTAGGAGAGTGGAAGAGGCCAGATCGATCTGAGATGTTAAAAATTATGTATGATGATTGCTCAAAAAGTTTCGCTTTGGTGGTTTTTAGCCATAAAATAGTTTCTTGAAACTAAAAATGACTTGCAAAATATTTAGCCTCGTAGGGGGCTCGAACCCCTGACATTCAGATTAAAAGTCTGACGCTCTACCAACTGAGCTAACGAGGCTCATGCACGATCAGTATGAAGAGCGACTCATGATCACTCGCGTCTTCATGTTTTCACATTCACAACCATACCATTTCGTCCTTCCGCTCACCTTGGGAACGATCCGGCACAGACGGGGGACTCTCTTCTGGGTGAGAGTCACGTCGGATGAGACGATAGAGAAGTGACGATCGAATGAAAGACCGGAAGAAGAGAGCGACCAACTGAAGTGTATCGTGTGGGTGGAGGGACCCATCTTGGCATACAGTATCTACCAGCGTGACCTACCTATCCACCCTCAGGCCGCGACACGACTTCACCGGGTACACATGCAGACTGTCGACGCGAGCTCTGAGCGATCAATCGATAATCGACTACAGTATCAACACCAGCTTTGCTCAAATGATGGATGGTCATCTCCATCGACGATTGCTCAAATGATGGATGGTCATCTCCATCGACTACCGTATACCTGACGGGACTCTCGAGTGGAATGGAAGGCGGACGTGTGGTGGGAGTCGCCCCACCGATGAAGCAGCACGATAGCATGGAGGAGATGAGGGCGATGTCCTGCGGATGGGAAAGAGATACACTCAAACCAATTCAGAATTGTCTCAAAATGGTCAAAAACACAATTTATGGTGAGCTGATACATAGGGTCTCACAAGGGAATAAGGAATCTAGTCCAGTTACCTGCATGGTTGAATCCTTTCCGAATGAGAGTCTCACGGCTCCCACTGGTCGACCATCGATCAGATCCACCAGGTCACCACATCGCTTGCCCGACTGGCATAAAACAATAATTCTGCGATCAGCTAATGTCCGAAAAGCAAATAAATGCCTCCATTTCAACGCGATAGTTTCAGTCAAGTTGGGAGAATTGGGAACACACCTCGAAATTGGCCTTGAGGTCTTCATTGGAGAGCTTGAGATATCTGCAAAATTCTAGCTTTCAAACAAACGTTGTCGCACGACACAAGGCCGATCCGTCGACATCAATAACTACCGTAGAGAAGATCAAAGATCATCTCTCACTTCTGGCAAGCGCCGGCATTGCAGAAACAGCCCATCCTCAGGTGAATGCCGAACAGATCAGCCATCTTCTCCACCTGAAATGCATGATTATTTCAACAGCTTACAATCAGTTCAGGGGCAGTAATTTCTCCTCGATTCTTAGTAGGTGGTATGTCTTTTTTTAGTTGCAAGAGATGAACGGTGATTGAGAAAGTAGTTAGAGCAGGCAAAGATGACCCAAACGGACTTCAATGAATCCAACAGTCGATCCATCGTGTCTCATCAGATTGAAAGCAATCGTCGGACCCTTCGTATCACTGCTCGGATTCTGTTAATTCACTGATTATTTCACTAATAATTTTCAATTTTCAGCTTATTTGATTAAAGGCTATTCACTTCATGGCAACATCTGAAATAGCGGGTTCAGTAGAATCAATACCTGATCAGAGATCAAAGATCAAAGATCAGCTCCTACCTCCTCATGTTCGTACAGTACACAGAGTGGTCGTCCATTGGCGTGCTTCTGCCCCCTCAGCATCTCTCTCGCAGCTCTCACGATGGAATCACAATGAGAATGGATGGCATCGATTCCACCTGGAAAGAGAATACACTTGAAGTCTCTCTGTTCTAAGTGCAGGTTAATGATGACTGTAAAATAATCGGACCTATCATTTTCTTAATCAAATATCCGTCATAAAGTAATTGACAACGCTTTCCTACTGGCATTCAAAGAACCAGAATAATACACCCGAGACATCTTCCGTTGACCTACCACATCGATCTAGCTCTTCGAACCCTTCCCTCAAGGCCGCCATCGCATAGTAATTGGGAGTTCCTTCTTCGAATCTAGAACCATTTTGTCATTGATTTGTTGGATCTCTATTCAATCACCTGGTGATCGTTCATGAACACATAACCTATTTCCGGAAAGAGTTAAACAAAATGAAATGGTTACCGCCGATGGTAGATGTCCTTATCAGCGTGGTACAGCTGCTGTGGCAGATACGCTGTTACCGTACCACCTGAAGTATCGATTTTTAAGAGACCGGCTCGGGTATTTCGGAGTATGGGCCGGACATCGATATCTCAGATCCGGTCCAAACTTTTCCCTGGATACACCCATGGGTCCCCATCACCTAACGGGACGAATTTTGAAAACTCGAAATTCAGATTAAAAAAGTTAGTGTAGATATATACATATATACCTAGACAACAAAATCGCGTTATAAGTTGGTCCGATAGATCAATCGCAAACTGACTTTTTCGACTTTCAAAAATGGTTTTTAAATAGTTTAAATTTTAAATCGAAAAAGTGCAATGCCCCATCAAATTCATCTTATAGAACACAAAATTCCGCATCGAAGCGAAAAATGGAGAAAAAATCAGGGACCCCTTGTTGACTTTTATTCACCTGAAAGAGGTCGTTTAAAAAAAGTTCCCAGAACCTCCTCAATATGGTATTCAAATTAAAGAGCACATCGAGCAGATAATTTTTTGTGTTGTAACCTTGACATGAAATTCATTTTTGAGAGAGATAATCGATGTGGAAATCAATAACTGTGCAAACTGAAAAAAACAAGTGTTATGCGCCAACTATCTCTTTTTGTAGAGCATCAAATTCCACGCTAAAAACTATTCTTGATATAACATTTGACGGGGCCCCTTTTTAGAATTTATGCGCCCGAAAGAAAAACAAGGAGAAAAAGTTCTCCTAATCTGTTTGTTTTGGTAAACATGTTGTAGCGCACGTCGAGCTGATCATTTTTCATGAACTTCATTTTCCATGAAATTCATCGGCTGACAAGCTGTGATTAGTTAAAAGATGCTAAAATGGGACCCAACACCTCAAAATGGAACATCAATGAAAACCATTTTCCAGGAACGGTAAATTGGGCCACCAAACATGTCATTTCGTTCTGTTTGAGCGTTCACAGCTTGTCAGCCGATGAATTTCATGCAAAATGAAGTCCATGAAAAATGATCAGCTCGACGTGCGCTACAAAATGAATACCAAAATGAACAGATTGGGAGAACTTTTTCTCCTTGTCTTTCTTTCGGGCGCATAAATTCTAAAAAGGGGTCCCGTCAAATGTTATGTCAAAAATAGTTTTTAGCGTGGAATTCTATGCTCTACAACATGAGATAGTTGGCACATAGCACTTCGCGAATTCATTTTTCAGTTTGCACAGTTATTGATTTCCACATCAATTATCTCTCTCAAAAATGAATTTCATGTCTAGGTATCAACACAAAAAATTACCTGCTCGATGTGCTCTTTAATTTGAGTACTATATTGAGGAGGTTCTGGGAACTTTTTTTCAAACGACTACGTTCAGGTGAATAAAAGACAACAAGGGGTCCCTGAAATTTTCTCAATTTTTGACCGTTTGGATGCGGAATTTTGTGCTCTATAAGATGAATCTAATGCGGCGTTGCACTTTTTCGATTTAAAATTTAAATTATTTAAAAACCATTTTTGAAAGTTGAAAAAGTCAGTTTGCGATTGATCTATCGGACAAACTTATAACTAGGGACCGCAACTTGGATACCCGACTTTGCGGAATCTGGTCGAAAGTAGACTCATTGTGACCGTCAGTGTCTCAATATAATTTTTGCTTTTGGACTTATGTGGATAACTCTTCTATGAAGTCCAGGAGAGCTTTGGAAGCGCGCGCGACTCCCTCAGTCGGAGAGGGGAGAGAGGCGAGAGAGAGACAGAGGCGGAGCCTCTCTCGCACGCGTCTCTCTCACTCCCCCCGCTCTCTCGCCTCGCTCCTCCCGTTCAACTCCCGCGATCGAACACAATTTGGGGAAAATTAATAAAAATACAATTTTATGCTTAAAATTCATCTAAAATACAAAGGAATCATCTTTTCACTGTCCAAACATTGTGGTCGTCCTAGAAAGTGTCAAAATCGATATTTCGGGGCTATTTTCTCGAATATTGACCTACTTGAAAAAGTCAGATCTTCTTCGGACAGGGCTCGTTCGATAGGGCATGGTCAGAGCTACACAACAAGCTTTTGGGCGAGTGATTTCATCGAGAACGTGATTTGTGTTTCCTCGATCTCGCTTTTGAGGGGAATGGTGTCGAGGGAAAAGGGGCGGGGCTTGTGGCTCCTACTTATAACGCGATTTTGTTGTCTAGGTATATATGTAATATATCTACACTAACTTTGGACCCAGATCGTTTGGTTATTTTTATCTGAATTTCGAGTTTTCAAAATTCGTCAACCCGCCATTTCTATGTTTCACTGATCTGGAACATATAGTGTCCCGTTAGGTGATGGGGACCCATGGGTGTATCCAGGGAAAAAGTTTGGACCGGATCCTCGAAAATAACAGAGCCGGTCTCTTAACTAGTCATTTTATCATGTTTATTTCAGTTTCTGCTCTACTGAATGAATCACCTGCGAATGATCGTTTGTGAAGGAGTCCTCTGGCCGATCGATGAATGAGTAGGGCTGCGAGGCCCGTAGGATACCCGAACATCTAAGGCCAGATTAATCAAGAAGAAGTAAAGATCAAAGATCAGACCTTGTAGAAGGAGAAGACGACAAAATGAGGCTGGCAGATGTCCAATCTTAATGGAGAAGATGAGACCAACGAGGCAGCATCGAGGACAACCGAGAAGCCTGATGATCGATCTTTGAACTCTATTCTTCAACTGTCCTATGAATCATAGGCTCTGCTCAAGGACACATGGTTTCGAATTATCAGAAATCCGTTAGCTAAAGTTTTGTTTATTTTCCAATGGAATGAATTTCAGCGAACCAATTTCTTCGTTGGAAACGAGAGATAGTGGGATCAAAACGACTAATTTCAGATTGAGTATCACCTCTCTTCTGTGCTTCGTGCACTGCGGAGAGAGGATACTTGCGACCGCAGAAGTTACTCATAGCAGTCATCACGAAGAGAGAACGAATTGAATCCGTCTAGAAATGAGAATAATTAGACAGTGACCGAGAAACGGTGAGCTGTTGATTCCACGCGACCAAATGGAATGAGACAAACTGTATCTTCTAGAAAAAACTACTTATCTCTTTGGAAACACATTTATTTATTTATTTATTTATTTGATACACCCCAAAGGGTGTGACAACATGTGAATAACATATACAGATTGGAAGGTTTAAAGAGAGAGGGGGAGTGGGTAAAGGGGGAGGGGGGGGGGTAGAGACGGAAGAAGGGACAGTTGGAGTTGGTACTCCTGCTCTTGACAGATGAGGTGGACGAGGCCTCCGAACGGGAAGGGGACCGTTCCATCCATGTATATCTTATGGATCTAGAGCGAGTGTGGGAAGTGATTGAAGGATCTACAGTTTAGGGATGTCTATCTGGAGTATGCGGGCAGTATCGGGATTAGATAACAAGTGAATCTTGATTGTGTGCAAGGATAATTTTGGATCAACAATACGATGAATCTTAGACAGGAAGCGAATAGTGCGATGAGAAAAGGAGGATCGTAAATTTTCCCTACGAGCAATTGGGATATTAAAGGAAAATGCATTGTGTCTAGTCGATACAATACGGAATGAGTAGAAATGTGACATAGGTAGATCAACAATTCCATTAACTCCAGCAATAGCAAAACATTACTTTTATTGTGGCACTGAGTAAAGTCAACAAAAGATCACAGATCCGCTTTAAAAATGAAATATGAAAATGATTTAAAGAAAAAGTAGTCAAACCGACCGGCTTCCCTTCCTTCTCCCAGTCCTCAGGCAAGTCGTCCAGACAGCAGACTGAGTCAATCTGAGAGAGAGAGATCAAAGATCAGAGAGTATATTAAAGACCTAAGATCACCTTGTCTCGCACAATCTCTCGTGCGCCTACGACGGAAGTGTGAGAATCGAGCAGATAGACGTAGGATGGACCTGGGGAGAGATTGGATACCGATGACAGCTCAGCTAGCATGACTTTTAACAGAAGGAAACTGTTATTTTTTTCAGGCTAAATGTTAAAGTTGTAAAAGATCAAAAAATAACCTCTGCAATCACCAAGTGTGTAAACCATTAGAGGATCGCCGGAGGGTCGTTCCTGAAAATAAAATTTGATCTTCGTCCACAGCAAAGAAAACAACGGAATTGTCAGATCATTCTTCTATGACATAGGATGGTAGGCCTCCTTTGGTCTCGTCTGGAATATGCAAATCTCAGAGATACGATATTCTACCTTATCAGGGAAGACAAAATTCTCGGCGATTACGTGTATGGAATGAGTGGTGTTAGAAGTGAAGACGAGATCATACTCGTCGGGAGTCGTGTGGAGGTGCTTGTAGATACTGAAATCCCATTCCCTTGATTGACATGGGTGCTTTTGATCTCTCTGTCCACAATCAATCCAAATCATCTATCAAAAGTCCTGAAAACAGTCCTCACCGAGCCCTCGCACTCTCCACCAGAGCGGCAGTATTCCCCGAAACGGCGTGTCGCGAGTGTGGATTGGCAAGGGGGAAGGCACTCAAACGGGTGTGAATCGCATCCAATTGCACGGCGGAGGGCAGAGCCGCACCCGCGTAGTCACAGTACGCCATCGTTGCTGGAAAAGTATAGACTCGCCAAGAATGCGACGAGCAATGGACGAGAAATTGTTAGAACAAAAGAATCGCTATGAAGAAGTGTGAAAGTGTTCGATCAATCCTTGGAACAGAACAGAGACAATTAGCAATGAATCATTTCAATGATCTGTGGCAGACCAGAGTGAGCACACGGGAAATAATGATTAGATAGTGGTGATAAGAGACACTGGAGAGACGTAGAAATCAAGGATTGATAGGGATGAACTGATGGAAAACCCATTTGTACTATTCTGGTTCCGAATGACCCTTATCCCTTTCAGACGATCATATCTCCCATCATCAGTGATTGATTAATATAAAGAAGGTAAGCAATCAAGCCAGCGATATCAGAAAATTTTGAACCAAGTGAACCTCTGGTATGATTCATAGAATCTTTAAGTATACTTTTCTTGATTAATATTTGTAAATCTTAGCAACAACAAAAAAATTAGCACATGACGCTTACAAGTATATTTTCGTATTGTTGGCGATCAGGAATCACGTGAAATCAGTGGACCACTGGAGAGGAAAGAGGGAATCAACAAACTGACGCAACAGTGCTGTCATCGCTCGCGCTAAGCGTCTTTGTGTCTCCACAGACACAAAGAAGAGTGACGAATACAGAGGAACAACGATTCTTTCATCTCAGAAATCTTACTCTGTTTGTTCACTGATTGTGATGACCAAGGAGACAGAGGAGAAGACACACGTTGCAAGAGAAAAAACACAAGCAAGAGATACTGTGGTCATTTTGAATGACATATGTGCAAAGGAATGAGCACAGTCAAAAAAAGATGGAAAAAGAGAGAGAGAGAGACTGTGAAAAAACAGAGAAAAAGAGTCATAAGCGATAGAGACTGTGGTGAAAGAAGAGACAGAAAGGAGAAAAGGGGTGAAGTCAGAAGGCAGAGTGGAAGGGGGAGAAAAAGGAGAGGGGGCAGAAGAGAAGGTGGGTGAGAGAGGGAGAGAGGAAGAGATGGGCAGAGAAAAAGAGACAGAAGTTGCCAACGAGTAGAGGAACTTGACTTCTCTTCGAAAAAGTAGAGTTCAGAAAGATCAGGTTGCTTTTGAAATGACAAGAGGCTTGAGTGGACCACCTTGACGTGATGTGTCAGATAAAGAGATGGTTCGATGGAAAGCGTTCTTTTGAACTATGAGAAGAATAGAATAAAGGTACACGTGGCTAAACACGAGAGAGAGCAACTGATAGCGATTTTTTAAAGATTAGATTACGTGGATTTACTGATATCACTTCAGGAATCCGGTGAGGGATTGAGGGATGTAATTATGTGCTATAATCTCTCTCGAAAAGCGGTAAGTTTGAGTGAAAATAGCAACCCTGGCACAATCCATCAATTTCCAATCCCAGAGAGAGAATAAGAGAAATAGTGGCAGGAAGGGAGGAGAACAGAATGCGATTCTCACCATGCCATTATCGCGTTGGAGTGAAGAGGGTTGCATTTGACGGCGAGTACATTTGAAGATGCATTCCTAAAAAAAAACATCGGCGATTTATGTGCAGGTAGAAGGAACACGTGATACTCATAAGAGGGTTTCACTTAGAACCTAAAACTTTAAAAAGGTCTGTATTCCAGTTCGTCCGTCCGTTCGTGCGGATGTCAGTAACGCTAATTGTTAGTATTATGCCAAACGACTCCCCGTTCTCTTTACTTTTTTCAAACTCGCTCTCTTTCTTTATCAGATATAACGATCAGATTTGATTGAGGGATGATTTCCGACGATGAAGGTTGTTGAGACACTTTCAATTGCTGAAAACATCAACAAACATGGTTCAAGGGAGATCGCGGGCAAACCTTTCGATGACTCGCCCATCTTACAACAAATTACAAAGAGAACGATGGGTTTCATATCTTCGTAGTTGCATTGAAGCGAAGCTCTCTCCATGCAGGCAGGGTCTGGATGAGCGATCTTCCCTTTCCACAGTTGTCGGTCAAGCGTGTGTCGCTCAGTTAGTCTCTTGATTGCAAAATCTTTCTTGATCACTTTCTCCCAACTCATTCTGGGTCTACCTGCCGGTCTTCTGCCCTGTGGCTCAAATCGGAGGATTTCTCTACAGGGATGGTCTCTCTCCCTTCTCTTTATGTGGCTGTACCATCCGAGCCTCCTTTCTCTTTTCTTATCCACGATTGAGGCTATTCCGAGTGTTCCTCTTATCCTTTTATTTCTCACTTTATCTCTAAGTCTCACTCCGATTATCCATGGGGTCATCTTCATCTCCGCGACATTCTCTCATTCAACGCTCAATGCTCAATTCCATAGAGTATGGCTGGTATAATTATAGAACGGTTTCATCCTCACTCTCTTATCATGAAGGATTCCATCACAAGCATTGAATTTGGCCCAACCACACCTTATTCTATTATTCACATCCATCTCCGCACCTCCTTCCTCATTCACCATTGATCCCAAATACCGGAACTCCTTGACTTGTTTTATCGATTCACCGTAAGCATCAGACATAGCACTTTGTCCACCACCGATCATCAAAAAATCAGTCTTGCGAGTATTGAGGGTAAGCCCTCCTTCTCGCAACTTTCTCTGTACTTCTTGCACTTTAGTCTCCAATCTCGATACATCGGTATCTATGAGACATAGATCATCCGCATATGCAAGACAATTCGGTGCCCTCTCCATCGTCTCTCCCAATACTGATTCAAGTACGGTAATGAACAGTAACGGACTTAATGCACTTCCTTGGTGGACACCAACTTTGATGGTAATATCCGTAGTGGGTCCAAACGGAGTCCTCACTCGTGCAGACGTTCCTCTGTACATTTCTTGAATCAACTCCACATACTTCTCAGGAACGCCTTTTTCTCTCAAACTTCTCAAAATCTGTCTCCGAGGAGTACGATCGTAAGCTTTCTCTAGATCGAGAAAAGCCGCACACATTCCTTGACGGAATTCCACGTGTCTCTCAATCAACTGACTCAGGATAAATGAGGGGTCTGAGGTTGACGCCCCGCGAACGAATCCAAACTGGGATGGGTTCAGTTCCATTATATCTCTCAATCTCCGATCAATACATCGCTCGTAAATCTTCATTGAATGCGATATCAGTTTGATCCCTCTGTAATTTCCGCAATCGCGAATGTCACCTTTCCCTTTGTACAACGTCACAATTTCACTCTTGCGCCAATCGTCAGGCATTCTCATATATTTGAGTATTCTATTGAACATTCGAGTGAGCCACCATAAACCATACTCTCTCGCTCCTTTCCATGCATCAACTGGTATCATATCTGGACCGTAAGCCTTTGGAGAGAAAGAGAGCATTTATATTAAAGCAAAATAAGTACATTTTGTCACTTCAAAATATGAAAGAGCACTGTGATTGAAGTGAAAAGGAGAGAAAATGGGATAGGGAGGTGATAATTGGAGGGAGCGAGAGAGTTAACATGGAGATCGGACAGAGTTGGGAGAGTTGGAGAAAGAATGAAGAGATATTCGAGAAGGAGAGAAAGAGGAAGGGGTGATTAATGAAACACATGAGAAAATATAATGGTATGGAATAAGTTTGGCAAGGAAGGAATAGAAGAAGAGACTTGAAGCAAAATGATGATCCACTTTTTCTATTTCGATGTCAGATTGATTGTTTTTGCGTGATTTGTGATAGTTACATAGGCTATATCTGAATATATATTTATCATTTCCAGGTCAAGTGAGGGTGTTGTAAGTGCATTGTTCAGTTATCAAATGGCATTTGGATGACGAATTCGAACGATTCTTGGTCCCTTTCTTCTCTCCTCTTCTACTTCATGATGCTCACATTCTCGTAGTTCGCACAGTCCGAATGCCTGCGATTATCGATTGATTATTGATCGTCCAATGGGGGATAATATGCGTATACAGTAGCTCAATGTAGTCGATTTTGTACAGGGTTGGGTAGGATAAAGAGACAGGGGGGTGTTCATTGCTTTGGCACTCATGCAAACTGATCATAGTAGAGGTAGATCATTTCCGGCTTCTCTGATACAATCGATAATTTGTCTACAAACTCACTTCTTCGTTTTCTGCTCGATTGATCCGGCGACTGGTTTGCTGGCCTTGGATCCACCCTGGATTCAGATTGTATGATCAATTTCAGAAAGGATTTCCTTCTCCAATAATCAAGTGACCAAAGAACAGAGATCAAAGATCACTCTAACAATCATCTAAGCATCTGATTGTTTGATTTGGCTTAGCCAAAATCAAACGAAATGACACGAGATGCCTCTCTTTCTTCTTACCGGCTGTTGTGTGACGGACGCTTTGCTGGATGTTCCGTCCTTTCCAGAGTCCGCCAGATTTGGAGGAGCCTTCTTACTGTAAGTGTGAGGTTACTGTAGGGAGTACGTTGATACTACAGTATACCTGATGGGCTCCTTATTGACGCAGCATCCACAGCAACAACACATTTTGGAGGAGGAGAAGGAGGGAAGAAACCACTCGAGACGAGTGGAAGGAATGAGAATGAGAATGAGAGAGGGAGGGAGGGGATGACTAAGCAAATGCAGATAAATCAATAATAGTAATTGGATTTGAGGACAAAAGAGAGCCAAATTGTAAATAACTCTTTCTTCACTCCCTCGGAGGAGTTCTTCCTTCCCAGGGAGTCCCTCCAGCATTGGTCTCCCCTTTCTCGGGTGGTGGATTGGTTGATCTTTGGTCTCTAACACCCAAGACCCTTGCTGGTACCAGAGGCGAACTTGTGCCGCGGATATCTGCACTCTCTCGGGCCATTACAAATAGTATCCTCAATTAGCGTTACTTTTCCGGGTTCTTTTGTTGAGCTGTTTCCATACTCTTCAGCTGTGGCTAATGGAGACATTGTTTACTTGTTGGTAAAGTGTTTATACTCGCATTAAAGAATACACATCTTGATCGGACAATAATTTGAAAGACATTGAACTATATATAAGCTGTGAGCGAAGTTCTAATTCCCAATTGCCACCTTTAGACGATCGAGCTACGAATCCCTTGAAATTAATCCCTCTCGTAAGGTGAATCTTGACTATCAAATCGTCTTCGCTCCATTATTCCATGCCACGTGCACTGGAGAATTGTCGTTTGATCGAGAAAAAAAACTGATTTGCCGTTTGATCGGTAGTTCTCGATAATGAATTCAAAATGTAAGTTTCAAAAAGTAAAATATATATTAGATAGGAATCAATTATGATGCTTGCTCAACTGGGGACCAACCGATCACTTTCTTTTTTTTGACCTCGCAATGAGAGAGATTAAGGACTCTTGAATTATTAATTAAAGACGGAAGTCAGACAAGCAACTGACCGAAAAACAATACGAGCGGATAACGCATACTCACTTTATCTTTCCAGTTGGTGATTGATTCTTGTTGGCTTCTGGTTGAAGGAGAAAGACAGGACAGTTTCTCCTTTTCCCATTCGACGTTGGTGTAGACAACGTCAGTCGAGACATTTAAATGCCGGAAATGAGAAACATTATTGCATAATAACATATTTATTCAGCACACTGCGAAAACGATAAATGTGGATAAAGGGGCTGATAGATAAGGTAAATATCAGTACGCTAAATCGATCAAACCGATGGCCGAGCATTCTTTCTCATCATTAAGATAGAAAAGTGAAAGAGGATGGACATCTGCATCTTAACTGAACGCAAATGCCCGTGAGATAATCGACAAAGAGAGGAAGGAGGAGGGATGGGTGATAATTAGAGGCGGCGAGAGAAATGAACATGGAGATAGAAGGAGAAATATGAAGAGAGAATGGAAGAACATTAGACAAAGAGAGAGACGGGAGGGGGGGGCAAAGAATGAGACACGTGGCTAAAGATGCTGAAAATCAATTAAAGAAGTACTGTCAGCAATGGTTGATAGCAACTCCCACCACGATTAGCCGGGGATCATTACTCTGTTTAGCAAGGACACTCGCTAAACGAAGTGTGAGGGGAGCGGGGCCATTCCCTTGTGAGAGAGGAATCCTCCCTTGATCTACCCGTCTCTGCCCGTCTCACGTGACATTTGGCACCCTCTCTCTACGGTCTCTGGTCTCTCTACCACTCTAGCATCTCGTGAAAGGGAGTACAGGGAAGGGCCTAATAGTGGCGGAGAGAGGGAGTGCGCTGCGCAAACATTTAGCAGCCTTTTCCCTGGGATTCACGGGCGGGAATTTAAACTTCAAACGCGATTATCTCGGCTCAGGGTTGAACTACAACCTTCAAATTTTGGATTTCTATTATAGTTCAAGGGACCAATCGGGCTATCTTCTCAGCTTCCCCGACCAAATATTGCTGCGACTCCTCCTTTAAATTAGTGAGAAAATTAATTTGAAAAGAAGAGAATTGAAGTAAAATGGTGATTTACTGTGTAACGGTCACAATTCCATCTCGCCCTAAAGAAGGGTGGAAAAGAAATGACCCTCTTCATTGAAGAGCTCACCGATCCCTCCCCGATGCAATGAAAAATGACCGCCGGTTTGTCATTTTGCCGAGAATATCCCTTGCCGTACAGCCATAGTCACCCTAGGCTGTGCGAACATTTATGATTCCTTATTATCCCTTGCGGACACACATAATGAATCCTGCGAATTGTTTTTTAATTGCGAGTTCCATCCTAGTGCCCAGCTGCGATATCTCAATGTACCAAGTCGATAACATACAATAGGTTTCTTCCTCCGAATTATTTATTAGTGAACAACAATAAAGATATGAACCATGAATATGTACAGACATATGTATAGAGACCGCAGGGTGACTGACCAAATTGGTCGCACCGCTCCAAATGTGTGCTCAAAACATTGGTCTCGGTCTGAATAACATTTTTGCTTTTTAGAGTAAGTCTCTATCACCTCTCTGCGCCGAGTTCTCCCCCGAAAAGCACGCGCGCGAGGGCAATGGAGAGGAGAGGGAAATCAGGCGAGAGAGAAAAGGGGCGGAGCCTCTCTCGCACATGTCTCTCTCGCTCTTCCCGCTCTCTCGCTCGCCTCTCACCGCGCTCGCGCACAATTCAGGGAAAATTATTAAAATTCTGAAATTAAGCTTAAAATTCGTCTAAAATATAAATCAATGGAATTCTTTTGGCGGAACTATGTGCGATCACTAGAACCCCTACAAACCCCAAATTTGGACCATAAATCGTCGATGTTGACCTACTTCAAGTTGACCATTACTGTTCCGCCTAAGAACAGTTGAAGATCATCCTGATAGCTCACTGATTCTAAGTTTTTATGCAATTCCATCAAGAACTAGAATTGTGCGCCTCGGGCGCAGGTTTTGAGAGATTCGCTTCCCCTCAAAGGGGGGCGGAGCTTGCGGTCTCTACATATGTAGTGTGAAACAACGAAAGCCGGAGTTAGGTAAGATTGAATTAAGAATGAGTGCGTTTTATATTTAAAAAAATATGTTTAACGTTGTTTTTCAGAGTTTTTGGAATAAAGAAATAATCATTATTTTGGTATTCTAATCGCATCTGGCCGTGATGGCATAGGGGTCGTCATCGTTGATGAGAACAGAAGACTGACTCATCCATCCGAATTGAGTGCAGCGCATGTACCACACCTCCAGATATGTGCCCCAGTACCGAGAGAACACCTGAGAGAACACCATTGAACGGAACATGATTTGGAAACACGTTATGACCGATGATCTTCAATAACATCTATTGCAGGATAAAAGCAACGAATCAAGGCGCATATTCCATGTTTTGTTCGCTGAATTAAACAAACCACTCTCACCTTGACATTCCTTCCTTTGGGATTGCAATGGACAATGAGACACTCGTCGACGACCGATCGAGAGGCCCCCGACACCATGGAGAATGTGCAGTTTTGACATGCTGAAAAGAATGAAAAATAATTAAATTCGTGATAAAAAATTCGCTATGACAGAGTTGCTGAGTCTTGTAAACAAGCATTTTATTAGATGTTTTTTATTGCCATTGTCAGCAAAAAAAGAATGATCCATAATTACAAATAAAGCACTGGCGTCTCTCCGTGTGTCAGTTTAAAATCTGAGATAGTAAACATGTAAAACAAAACTAACGAGGAGGAGCATGGTCAGCCTTGCAGGTTACTTTTGCATCTGGGGAGATCGGCTTAGAGGAGTCCGTGATCCATCGACCAGATTTGCATTTTAGATAGGCACTTTTCACCCAGTGCTTGCCGTCTTGCACCTGCAATTCAATCTCATCGTTCATGCCTTGCTGTCCAACGAATACCAAGAAGAATGTTCGGAAGGCTCACTCTCCGGATAATCTCTGCATTCGGCTCGTGGACCGATCATTCTAAAGACTGACCATTACAAACGTGGGACAGGCGATCTTCTTGCATCCATTAACATCCATCGATCTTTCAAGAAGATTCGGATTGCAGAAACCATTGTGGCACTCGAGAGTAGTGCCGAGCTCTTGGCAGTGGTCGCACGCTGAAAGATTGGGATTTCAATCAATTTTTGTGTTTTCTGTAATTTTTTGTCCTTCTGATCTCGTTAGAAGTGCTTTGCCCCAAGTGAATGATAGTGTTTGTACAATTACTGGGCTTTGAACATATGATTTTTAAAAAAACCTCACCCTTGGCTTTGGTGCATTTAGCCAGGAAGTAGTCGGTGACAGGTCGACCCTCGGGGAATGGCTCCTTCACCTGGTCTAACTCCACCACGTACCTGTAGCATTAAGTTAAGATTGTAACCTGGGCCAGAACAAGATAGCTTATGGCTACGTCTGATTTAAAATAAAAAGAACCATTGTCGATCATAGTTGCACGTAAGCGAGCGAACATCGCGCCACGCGCCGTTCTGGTACATCTAGAAGAATACATCACAGTATTTTGAGCTATATTGCATGCGTTAGACATCTGTAATCGCGCAAAGAAGTTTTTTTTTAAAGCGCTGCCGAGTTCAGAGTCAAGTACTAGACAACCGGACACTGCACGAACCGCAATCTCTCCTTCTCCACAGTCGACAAAAGAACAGTTTGAGGTGTTAGGGACGGTTTCCAGTGGAAGGACGTTCACCTGAATCATGGATGATGAATATAGGAGCCAGCACCATTCATATCTACATCGTGATGCAGAATCAAATGCTACTTCTCTTAATTCTACACATTGAATCGCAGATCTGAATATAGGAGGAGTGGCTGCAATATTTGGTCGGGGAATCTGGATGATAGCCCGATTGACCTCTTCAACCATAATGGAAATCCAAAATTTGAAGATCATAGATCAAGTCTGGACCGAGTAATTCGCGTTTTAAGTTTGAATTAGCGCGCGTGAAAACCCAGGGAAAAGGCTGCTAAATGTTTGCGCAGCGCACTCCCTCTCTCCGCCACTTCTCAATCCTTCCCTGTACTCCCTTTCGCGAGAAGCTAGAGTGGCAGGAGAGAGAGGTCAGAGACTGTAGGGAGAGGGGCAGAGACGGGTAGATCAAGGGAGGATTCCTCGCTCACTAGGGAATGGCTCCGCCCCCCCCCCCCTCACACTGCGGACACGGTCGTGTCCCTGCTAAACGCAATAATGAACCCAGGCTAATCGTGGTAGGAGTCGCTAGCACCCATTGCTGCCAGTACTTCTTTAACGAGAGATCATTCGGTCCGGGTGCATGGAGCCATGTGGTGCTAGAAAAAGGTGCGTAGAAGGAACTCACCGATCCATCGGGAAGATTGATTACAGTCTGCACTGGAGGGCAGGAGGCGCACGCTGGAATGAGATAGTAGATAGTACGGGACTCCGAATTTCGTAGTTTAAAAAAATACACTCACGCAGGAATGCACAGGTGCCGATGACATCCGCCCCTACAGATTCACCTGTCTGCGTTCGCCATTTGCCTGAAAAGAGAATGAACTATATGTATGATTATGGTGTCAATTCTTCCGCGTTCGTAGGATCGTTAGCTAATCATGTTGAAATAAAGCCAAATTCGGGAAAGATTAATCAATGAAAAAAGGGCAAAACTTACCGGCTCTGCAAGAAAGTGCTTCACTCGTCTTGAATTCGCGCCCCGTAAACACCTGAATTTTGAAATTATTGAAATTTAGAAAAAATAACACACCGTCATTTGTCCCATCTGGCACGTGGTCTTCTGGCAGTTTTGTAAGTCGAGATATCCGCTTCTAAAAATGTGATTGGCACCTGTGCATTGTAATGAGAAAGGTGTCAAAATATAGGTGACTAAGTTTATTTTTTTGGACGTTTTCTCGAACAGGTTTCAGATAAAAGATTCCGAACGTACAGTTTTGATCGATAAGTTATCTTTCAAAGACAAAGAAAAAGAAAAATGGGTGCCTCAGATATTCTCGATGGCAGTACATTGCGTCTTTCGGACAGCGATTCTGCGAATCCGCAACCACTTCCGGGCACGCATCGCATTCTGAATAGAGAGAGGGCTTCCCGTAAAACGCCTCTACCAACGCAGAGTACAGCATCTCTGAGCCATTCATCAACTCTCTCAGTTTTAATCTCCCGGCATTACTGTCAAACGGTATGGAGGAATGTCTCCATGGAGTATGGAGGAAGCATCTCTCGACATATTGGATTATTTGTTTTCTTACAAAGGAACGTACTGTACTGAGCACATGTGACTGCAGCAGTGTTCGAGATGATTATCCTCCGTTCCGTCACCCATCTCAATATAGAGAAATATTATTGGAATCTATGCCATTCAATCTACTGAATCACTGATTGAACTTATTTTTAACAAAATAAAGTCTCAACTGACCGTCGCTCTCCGTCGCATGTGAGAGCTGTAGCCTCGACCCAGATCGCGCCTTCCTTGATCTGGAATGATCTTTGATCTTTTGTAAAGGCATCGGTCAACTGAGACTTGCATCAAAACTTCTAAGAAAATTTAACTAAACGTTGGCGGAGCTAATGAATGAGATGATATGCTCACCGCCAGCTGTCCATTCTTACAGGATACAATGGAGCATTGATTCTCGGTTGGCCCTCCGCCCTTGTGTAGATCCTCATTGTCACAGCGACCTTAGAATAAAAATTATTAACTGAATAATAATGATTGATGTGGACTGACCTTCCGGAGGGCAATTGCTGGTTAGCTTCAGTTCGACGCATGTCTCACAGACTGAAATAGTTGTTTTTATATCATCCGCAAAACCTCTCAAGACATGTTGGATAAACAATATGATAAATCGATTGGGATTGCTTCTTCTCACTCGGGACTGAGCAGGTGACCTCCAGAGTGTTTGTCAACTCCACTCCCGATGTGTCCAATGCCCAACTGCCAGCTGCATTGCACGAGATGGAGACGTCGGTCACGATCTTGTCACCGATCAGAATCTGAAGCATGACGGGGTGTCACATAGATGTGTCACATCGTCATGGCAATCATAATTTTGTCGTGAGGCAGAGATATCTTGAACCCGTTAAGTATCATCTTCAAGATCGATGGGAACTGACCGTGACGTGACTGTCCTTGCAGGAGATCTTACGGCACTGGCTGGAATCAGCACCTGGAACAGGGGAATCAATGATATAAGATAGAAAGTTTTTCGCCCATCGCATTCTGCTAACCTCCAATCATCCGGATCAGATTTCGATTGCACACGATGTCTCCCTTCCCACAGGCTTTTGAGATCGGAGGAGTATCGCACGATTGACAGCCTCAATTATTATTTTATTATCTGAAAGTGGAAAACTGGTGCACATTTAACAGCATGTGTAAAAAAAAAGTTACATTTCGATTTCATTTCTTGAAATCAGCAAAAACAATGTGAACGAACTTCGCTTCATGGTGCAGGTCGCTGTATTGGCATCGATTGAAGCACCTGGGATGAATTGTGTTTCTATTTGAATTGTTATTCATATTTTTTGTTGTTGACTGAAATACAAACATAAAAATAAATGAAGAATAATCATTTGTTTGATAAAGAAAACCTTCCGCAGTGTGCCACACTCCATCCGATGAACATGTGAGAGATTTCGTCATCAGAAACCTCTTCCCGTTTTTGATCTGGAGAAAATTAGAAGTCTAACAAGAGATGTTAAAGGAGGAGTAAACTCAATATTTTCGATGGTAAACTAACGATGCAGCCTGAAAGGACCCTTGAACGACGTTACAAATCCAAAACTGTTATGCGATTGGTCAATTCTGGGCCGAGAAAACCGCTCGCAAAGTTTTTACAATGCCCAGGGAATAAAGGGCCTGCGAGAGACTCTCGAAGGGAAGAGGACAGAGACGCAGACAGAGCGTGTTACTGCCGCTCTCCCTCGCACTTCCCTCGGACTCGCACGTGTCGATTTTGTTGGGCACTTTCTCTCCTTGCAATTTAGAGGCAGCGCGAGTTCAAACCCCGGACATGTCAAACATTTTTGCAGTATTTTTCGAGTAACTAAACGGCAAAATAAATCAATCAAAATCAATATTTAGATCTCAATTTCAACAAATCAATGTCAATCAACAGTATACGATTCTTCAGTTTCAGTGAGGATCACTTGATAATAGAAATGGAATGAGGCAAGCCCTCGCATCCCGTATTTTTCCTCATATCAAAGTGTTCACTCAAACAATATCGGTGCAAATATGTCATTGGTGAAATATCTGCTGAACAACATACATTAGCATTGGTGGCTTTGCTTTATTATCAATACATCCATTACAAGCAAACATAAAAAAAAATAACAAGTACACAATCTCTGAGTGTATACAATTGGGGCAACCTATACAAGCGGAGATAGCTAAGTAAAATTCACTGAGAAGATCACTGACTACTCATTGGTTTGGAGGGTCCTCTCTTTATTTTGTTCGTAGCTTCCTTCTCGTCGCTCGACGCGACAACGGACTGGCGTCTCCTAAAAAATCATCCTCATTAGAGCCTCGGTCAATTTTCTTCTCATAGCAAATAACCCAATAGCAATAACATCTTTGAACTGTGCTTGGTATCGGCACATGGATTACAGTATTTTGAAATATTATATTAAAGACATACCGTAATCCACGTGCGCTGTTTTATACGTCTATACAGTTTTCGGGAAAACCACAAAGATTAACAAAATAAGCATTAATGTTGGCTATTCGACCTTCGTAACACACGCACATTTATCAAGATAATAACGGCGTATGCTACGGGGGTCAAATAGCCAACAGCGATAAGCATTCAATCGTACTATTTGGTTTGGTATTCATCGAGTGCAAAAATATAGAATATTCATAATGTTCACATTTTTGGAAACGCTTTGTAAGAACGAATATAACTGACTCTTTTCTCCGTCGGGACGCGACTGGCGACGAGTAGTACGACGGCGGATTAGAATGTTATAATCGCGAGATCCCTGCACCTCCGCTCCTTCCGGTCCCATTACATTGGTGGCTTCGGGGGCCTTGTCTCCATCAACGAAATTTTATCTAAACAAAGGGTACATTACGATAAATAAAGATTACCTAACAAGTATAAGCATTTACCGCTTCTCTTCCACAAGTTCACAAAGTTATAACACCTATGACTGCTTCAGGTAACGCAGATAAATATAAGGGAAGAAGAACTACTTTTTCTTTTGATGCCTTGCTCCAGTACCGGCTTCTGGGCTTGCTTCTCCTCCCAGATCTTGCGTCTCCCTGGAAGAAATAGCTGCGAATGGTGAAAAACAAGCAATAAGGTGCGACGCGATCATAAGACTTTGGACCACGAACATACAGTGGCAAATGGGTGATATCGGTTTCGCTTACTAGATACACACTTCATCTCTTATTTACTCACTCATTAGAAAGTAGAGAACTTCCAAACGCGTAGGAACAAGGCGGAACAAACGAGGCTTTGGTCACGACTCGATTAAACTCTCACTCCTCTCTCACTCTCACGCGTCACATCGATGAAATAGATAGAGGGGATATAGGAGCGTCGAAAGGTAACAAATATGGAGCAATTACACATCAAATAATTAAGAAAATGAAAGCAAAACATGGAGAGTCAGCTCGCGACGGCGAGAGTTGGCGGCACTACTGCATTTAGCACTGTAATTCAGTTCGCGATTGCAAATTATCACGAACTGAAACCCCAGTATATTGTCATCATTACACTCGGATTTCGTTGTAAGACGCAGTGACTTTGACGGTCCTTTAACGGTTTTCCGATTTGAAGAATTTTCAACAAGTAGTAATTCTTGATTATTGGTGCTCAGAGATCAAGAGAGATGTGCCAGATTTTATATCTTTAAACTGAAATAATTCCAGGCATCATTTCACATCACTCACCATGAGTTCTCCCCTCTGGCAGGTGGTGCGACTGCAGCCCTCGTCAACGGCCACCGTCCTACAACAACGATAATGGTAAGCTCCAGTCAAGAAAAAAAGGCCAACTTGCTATTTCATCTACATTTTGTGGTTCAAAAGACAGTTTTCTCTATTCCTATTTGTCACATTCCGCCATAGTGTAGAAGAACCAGCATATTTCGAATAATTATTCTCAGAAAATGAAGAATAATAGGACGTGAGTGTGTTCTCGCATTTGTAGTCGCCCTCGCAGTAGTCATTGAAGGTGATGGTGGGACAGCGATTGCACGCTGCAAAGGGAAGAGATCTAGTGGAATCGCCCTTAATCTTCCCCTGATTTAGATTTATTACGCGATAACGTGGATATCAGAAATATTAGAAGTGCAGCTGGGAACAGTGTTCAAAATACGAGCAAAATGCAGTCATGAAAAGTTGTAATTTCGAGAATAAAATGGAATCTCACGAGGTGCTGATGTGCACACTAGCTGCGTCACTGCAGCCACTGCGGTGCCGTTAGGACGTAGATACCTTTAGTTGGTTTGATTAGAACAATCATGAAAATATTTGAAACTCACTGCCCGTCTTCGCAACGAATAAAGGGGGATGTGTGCCAGAGGAAGGACGACATGTACTGGAATACATCGATCAGAGACCAATTTTAGAGAGGATCGAATTCAAAGCAAGATTTTTTTCAGAGAAAACATTACGAATGTAATGAAAGCGATGAACTCATTTGGAATAACCTGGAAACTGTAGACTATTGTATACAATAACCCACAGTATCCCGATATTACCGTACCCTCAGATCGCCCGCACTGCAGGTTATGGTGCATTCTTTCTCTACGAGTTTGTTGAAGCAGAGAAGGCCGGGCGGGCAGAGGGAAGAGTAGTCGGAGGAGGGGCAACCACAGCGAGAACCTGAAGTGCAATCAGATTCTCATTTGGGAGGAACGGTGGACTTAGGATATTCGACCCATCGTCATCTTATTGAATGAGAAAAGTGCACCCATTTGACCAAAGTTCAATAGATCGTTCAATAGACTGTAAATGGAAATTGTAGAATACGTACCGAATGCATCGAGGCAGCTGAACAAGAGCAGAAAAGGGACGATTGCCTCCCGCATGATGGAACTAGTGAAGAAACAACCCGAGTTACAACAGCAATCGAATGGTCAGAGACGTCTCGCTTGACGTTTACTCGCTAACGAGGGTGTTACACCCATCCGACCTTTGCGAGTGATTTCAACGCGTGGTCCATTGTCTCGCGCGAATTGAAAGATCCTCTCAACGTTCGACTGCTTTCAAAACGAAATTTGAGAAACAGCTGTGTAATCGGAAACCAGGAATCTTCCAAAGAAGTTCAGTGATTTCACATTCCACTATTTCCCTACGAAGGTCATCATAGTGACTCAGCGTGGTATTTCTGATTCGGCCGAGTGTCGGGGGAGTATTTCATTCAATAGTGGAACGATGAACCTTCTCACTATTATTCTCTTGTCTGCATGTGCCACTGGGGCAATGGCCGAGTGAGTATTACAGTAGATTTCATGATGTGATGGATACTGTAAGAGTACTGTATGGATACGGTAGCATTACTGTAGATGGAAGTGCGGTGCTCGACCGCAGGACAGTGCCGTGGCGAGGGCATCCATCGGATTCCTCTGCCCCAATCGCAAAATGAAGATCAACAGATGCTGCAGGTTACTGTATGCTCATTGGAATACGACTCTACTTTGGTTGCCTCACTCAAGTGGATGACTCTGTAACGGAAGGGTATATCTTCCCTCCATTAGTGTGATTGCGGACTACTATATGGTGTTCTTGGGGTCGGGATAGAGGGGGGAGATCAAGGTAAATACCTAAATTATCACGTCCATGCCTATGTCACTGGAACAACTCTATCCATTCTGTAAACTCTCTAGCCGAACGCGCGAGTGTGAAATGAGCTGAAACTGAACTATAATCTATACTGACAAGTTTATTCCGCATAATTCCGCTAATTCATTCCCCCTCGTCTGTCAACATTATCGCCCCTCCCACTAATTTTGCCTCACGTGGTGAAACCGATCTTGTGTCAAGCTAAATTAGGCGACCCTGAATCCCCTCCAAACAACGCCAATCTGCTACAGAGATCACGATGCGTGCTACAGAAAGAAGACAGGAAGGGACCCTTGCGATGACGAATTCGAGAGGTGTGCACTCAAATCGGCCAAATGTTTGTTTGCAATTTTTTTTCTTAAGTAAGAAGTTGTTTCAGCCACGCTGTGTGAGCCCTTGATGAAGGGTTTCGTGTCACTCGTTCGCGCATTCGGGTCCTTTTCATACGAAGGGCAGTGGTAATGGATAGTCTATCGATATCACAATCCGATAAAATAACTTCGTATCGTATCTCGTTTTCTTTAAATTGTGTGTGGTGAACACCTCATTTCTCTAACAAGACTGGTACGAGAACATCTGCGGTACTACTGAATGATCTTCCGGTGAAGCAGGACTTCCCATCATTCTCAATTATCGATCCACTAATTTATCTGATACTTTCGCCTGATGTTCGTCCACTGTCTAATCGTCTACCCATTCTCCCTCCCTCCACCCACTCCACCCCACCTCCTTCTGGCTGCGAGGTTTCCCAATCGGGCCTCTGAGCGAAGGGCTGGCCCTATTTCAGCAAACCTGCAGAATGAACGGGCTCAGTTTGGTAGAAGGTACGGCATCATCAGCGACGTCATCAGGAGTCATCGTGGCCAGTCCGGCTTGGATGAGCATATTTCCGATCTTGTTGAGCTGTTGGAGTAGACGAGGGGAACTAGAGGATGGATCCTTTCTCCATTCTCAATTGGAGAGAAATGGAGACGAACAACTCGCGATGACACAAGAATCGAATGAATCGAAAATTTGAATTTGATTCCACGACAAATTCGATTCATTGAGTGAGAGATGACATCTCTTTGCCCATCCGCCCCCTCTCCTAGTTTAGCCTTGAGGCTCTTTCTCTTCCTTGTCTCCCTTTCTCTTCATCCGCCTTCTCATGCACTGTACCAGGGGCTGAACTTCTACTTTATTTATTTTTGTCAAGAGCAACTGGATGCAACGAAAATACATTAGCGAAGGGAAAGGAGTAATGATGGATTCATTGGTGGAGGGTGTGTAATGCAAAATGGCGAATAAAATAAATGTTTTAATGATCAATAATGAATCCATCATAACGGAGTCTGAAGTGAGAGGACATTCACATACAGAAAAAAGGGGAGGGGAGGGATGGAACTAGAGATTATTACAAATATGGTGAAATCTTCTGAATGGGGGAAGGATGAAACAGGGGAACGAGTGAATGGAGGCGGGCTAGCTATACTAGATCCGCTTGACCTACCACAATCAACGGGGGAAAGGTTACGGTAGGGAGCTCCTACGATCCTTACAGTTCATTTGCGATATCTAATTAGCAGCCAAACAGGAAGGTTGAGAGGATTGGGGCAAAACATCCAAGGAAAGAGGGAATACGGGAATACTAACAGTGAGTGATCGATAGATCTACCACACTCAGTACGTGAGCAATAAAACGATCGTTACAAGATCTATATCCATTCAAGTGCTACTCAAAATCGCAACCCTATGCTGCCGCATTAAGAGACCGGCTCTGTTATTTTTTTTTAGCATTTTGGCCCTTTCGCGGACATCCGCCAGGACTTTCGATTCAGGCCTTCATATTAGCATCATAGAAGGTTGCAGTAACCTTGATTGCGAAAGTGCGTAAATTGGCGCCTCTCGTTCCTAACGCGGCCCGCCAGTTGCTCGCAAAGGTCGAAAAATGGCCATAAACGTGATTTTCATAACTTCTCAACCGAACAAGTTAGACTCTAAATTATTTTTTCTTTATACTGATCGACTTTAAAAACAAAAATATCACTGGAAAAGTTCGGCTTACTTCGGTTCTAAATATGACTTTTCAGTCTAAATGCACATAAATTGTCTATTCTCTCAACTATAGTATCAATCCGGCCCCTATCTTTCCATCACAAATTCCTCAGTTTACAAATTAGGATTTCTCAGTTTTCAAAGTGAGGAAAAAAATAGATCGAATCAAAAAATGACCGATTTTCACCGTTTTTCGAGCATAACTTTTTTTCTTTCATTGTTTCATGAGCTCGAATTAGTAAATTCGGATTCTACTCGCGAAACTACGTCAGAACAAATTATATTCAGATTTTTCAGAGATCAAAAATTTTCAACCTTTTCATGACCCCGGGGTCATGGTCATTTTTTGGTCGAAAAATCGAAATTTCAGAACAACATGCCTATAGGAATTTCTGATGTATTTTTGCACGTAGAGGTGGAATTTCCATACTAGAGCTCACAAAAAAGCAAAATAAAAAAGTTATTTACGAAAATCCGAAAACTTGCAGTTTTTTGGCCATAACTTTTTTCTTTTGCATTTTGGTTAGCTCTAGTATGCATAATCTGTCTCTACGGCTGAAAATACGTCAGAAACACCTATAGGAACATGGTTCTGAAATTTTTATTTTTTGACCCTCGATACATCATGGTTTTTTACCAATATTTTCGACGATAACTTTTTTATGTCCAGATGTCAGGAGCTCTAAATAAAAAAATCGCATTATTCACACGAAAATACATCAGATAAACTTATGGTTAAGAGCGTTTTAGACATTTTTTTTTCAACTTTTTCATGACCCCCGTATCGAGAGTCAAATAATAAAAATTTCAGAACCATGTTCCTATTGGTGTTTCTGACGTATTTTCAGCCGTAGAGACAGATTATGCATACTAGAGCTAACCAAAATGCAAAAGAAAAAAGTTATGGCCAAAAAACTGAAAGTTTTCGGATTTTCGTAAATAACTTTTTTATTTTGCTTTTTTGTGAGCTCTAGTATGGAAATTCCACCTCTACGTGCAAAAATACATCGAAATTCCTATAGGCATGTTGTTCTGAAATTTCGATTTTTCGACCAAAAAATGACCATGACCCCGGGGTCATGAAAAGGTTGAAAATTTTTGATCTCTGAAAAATCTGAATATAATTTGTTCTGACGTAGTTTCGCGAGTAGAATCCGAATTTACTAATTCGAGCTCATGAAACAATGAAAGAAAAAAAGTTATACTCGAAAAACGGTGAAAATCGGCCATTTTTTGGATTCGATCTAATTTTTTCCTCACGTTGAAAACTGAGAAATCCTAAATACAACACATATTGGTCTCAGCATTGTACAAGCTACAATTTGTGATGGAAAGATAGGGGCCGGATTGATACTATAGTTGAGAGAATAGACAATTTATGTGCATTTAGACTGAAAAGTCATATTTAGAACCGAAGTAAGCCGAACTTTTCCAGTGATATTTTGGTCTTTAGAGTCGACCAGTATAAAGAAAAAATAATTTCGAGTCTAACCTGTTCGGTTGAGAAGTTATGAAAACCACGTTTTTGCCCATTTTTCGACCTTTGCGAGCACCTGGCGCGCCGCGTTAGGAACGAGAGGCGCCAATTTACGCACTTTTGCAATCAAGGTTACTGCAACCTTCTATGATGCTAGTATGAAGGCCTGAATCGAAAGTCCTGGCGGATGTCCAGACATAGGTGAAAAATAACAGAGCTGGTCTCTTAAAAGTAGACGTACGAATGGAATAAAGATAATGAAGACGAGAAAGAAATCGGAGATTATTAAGGAATGATGGTAAAAACAGGTCGTTGAAAACTAGAACGATTGAATACGAGTCACAAAGCAATCGATACTCGATCAGCTTGATCTACCACAGTCAGTGGGTGAGAGAAACAACGGGGTGATAATCAAATAGCGAGTAAATGACTACTAACCGTCTTTACCTCTATGCTGTCTAAGCACTTCTAAGACAACGACGAAACCTAGTACCGATAAACGAACAGTAAAAAAAGGGACGGGAATTATTAACAGACAAAGTGATCAAGAATAACAGCATAGAGAAAAAATCTTCAGAATAGGGAAAACTTATAGATCGGGTACGAAATGAAACCGATATTCAAAGAGAAGAATTCTCGAGCGGAAATCGGCTCCATTATTACTAAGAATTGCAACCCTATGTAACAACGGAGTCGAGAATAACCAGAAACGAAGACACGCTAAATCATTTACAACAACAACAAAAAAGACGAAGGAGAAGATACCGTATCAGGGCACAAAAACGGAGGAAGAAGAAGGGGTCAAGCAAAGACAAAATGGGGGAACGATCAATCTCGAAAGTTGGATACTAGTGGAAATGAGAACAACGACAAAATGGGTAAAGGAATCAATCGATCGATAATTGGGGGTCGGGAATTCAAGGGATCGATGGATCTACCTCGCATAGCCCGACAAGTTGTTGATGGAAGAGGGAAAGGACGCGTCCGGCTGTCTCTGCTGCACGGGTCGGGGCTGCTGCGGCTGGTGGCCCTGCAGCAATCGACCGATAATCATCATCTTTTCAATTCAATTTCATCACAAAGTTCTCGCATAACCAGATACGTTTGATTAGTTATGGCACTCTTTCTTTTAAATTGTATATTTTTATTTCAGAAAATCACCGCCTACAGTACTGACAGCAAATGACTACTGCAGCTGACCTGAGGTTGCTGCTGCTGCTGCGAGTTGGCCTGCGTGCCCGAGAAGCCCCAGGGCATCAAATATTCCTGCTGAACATTAATTATATGACAAGATCAACGTATCTCTTATTCTTCTTTGATTCGTTTACATCACGACAAATGTATATTGTCATGTTTGTCTTTAGAATATGGTTCGAAGAAATCACAAATTCATTTTTTTATATTTTCAAAACTTCAGCTCACCTGGCTGCGGTAGCTGGTGGGCATCACGATGGTGTCGTGGCGTCCGGGAAGACGCTGCACTTGCTGCAGCTGCTGCGGGTTGGCGGGGGAGGGACGACGCATGGAAGGAGGAGCGAAGACGGAAGGAGACGATTGCCTGCAGAACATACATTTTCAGTATCCTCGATGGAACAAAATATGTAGTGACAGAACTGAGGGGGGGGGGGGCGAAATATTTAGTGACTGGACAGTAGAACCGCAGGGATTTCGGGTACCAAAATTATGCTGGAGATATTGCGTAACAGGACCTCACACGCAGCCTCGGGTTCTAAAAGCTGGGCCATTCCCTACACTGATAAATGCTTATAAATATATTTACGTGGTGGTGGTGTGGAAACGGTCGAGAAGGTGCGGCGGGATGGTGGGAGGAGGCACCGGAAGAGGAACGGCACCTGATGCACCTAAACACAACGAGATGAGGCTATGACTACAGTGCAATACAGACTAACCACATTAACCCCCATGTCCTAGGGTGAGAGAAACAAGTTCTACACAAATCTATAGACTGCTCAAGCAATAACACACATCCATATCCCTCCCTAAAATGACAGTAGCATCAGTAAGGTACAGTACACCGCAGACTCGGAACGATTGTACAGTAACCATTACCGTATCCCCATCAACCGTATACTCCATCATCTTCCCACTCACCGATCAGACCCACGGGTTGCTGGTACTGCTGCTGCAGGGGCTGCACAAGGCCAATCTCACGGTGTCCGTATGGGTTGTCTGCACAACAGTTAATCATAAACCGCAGAAGCTTGAGTAACATCATTCAACAAAAGCTCTGCATGAATCTCGAGGTAAACATTTTTAAAAAGGCTCGATTTCATTAACCGTAGTTTTTGACTACCGTAACCTCTATCTTTATAATGACACTTCGGGTGTGAGCAAAACATTTCCCGCACTCCTCATTTCGCCTGCTATCTCATCTCTCTGAAAGCAGAGATAGTGTGTGAATTGAGGATAGTCGGGTTCCGTTCACTATTTGCCACTCACTAGAGATGACAAAACAAACTCGGCATGCCGGCATCACCGTTGAAAATGCCGCCTTGAAGCCGGCATGGAATACCGCTTTGTCATCACTGCCACACACAGTCCATAGTGTTGTCCAACTGGGGGGGGGGCGACGAGGCCGGGAGGAGCGAGGAGAGGGCCATCGGGAGCGGGAGGAGGGGGCGAGCCGCCGAGGATGGCTTCATGGCGGGCTGCCATCGACGATGACGACGAAGCTGGAGGCGTCTGGAAGCACATACACACGTCTCTCCGACCCCGGCTCAACGACAGATGACGTGCATCAGTCGGGTGTTTTGGTTCAAACTTCACCCCATAAGCCATTTGCGATTTACGACCACAATCGTCGAAAGTCTGTACTTCAGAATTTTCCCACCTCGGGACACCAGTAGTAGCAACATAAAGACAAAGAAGTTTGCCACTAGTGGTGTTGGGTGAAGAAAAAAAGGAAACAAGCATTTGATCATTCCCCTTTATATCAAAAGCTATCCAACTGACACACCGTCTCACCCACCTTGAATGCCGTTCTCTCGTAGGACGAAGGGTCGCGCGAGGGGGCAGTAGTGGTAGCCTTCTGGTCGGGGAAGGGGGCGTCGAGGGTCGGAGGAGCCACGGGCTGCACATCGAAGGGACGCGCGGGAGTGGAAATGGGATCGGTCTGAAAGAGATCCCAATATTAAGGTGCGCCCATTCTCGGGCATTTATTCAATCCTGTTCAATTATAATACACACCTCTAAATGAAAACGTTCGCAGAAAGTAATTGAAATTTTTCTGTTTATCGCTTAGCCAAATCTACAACCGCTCTCTACTCTTGCCTCCATCCCCGTGCATTCCACCCCTCAAACAGTTGGAACACTTGGCAAAAACCAGAACTGTTTTCAGTGTATCATTTCAATCTGCGCGTTCGCAATCGGTACCAGAAACCGAAGAAGTTCCGATGACCATTCACCTCCAACACCCCCCCCCCCCCCCCGCGACTCACACTGGCCACTCCTCCTCCTGACGGGCTGTTGGGCGGCAGGGCCGGTCGCTGAAGCACGGTCTCCAGAGGCTGCGTCAACGCCTGCTCAAACTGCAACCAACCAAACACATTTATCAGACTTCAGAGCAGCTCGATCGATAATCCCAATAGTCCAATCAAAATGAAAATCGTAGAAAATGGCGCTTTCTGCACCATTCAGCTGCTACTGCATCCCACAGCCAATTCATCACCAACTCTGCTCACCTCGTCGGACAGTTGCTGCAGCTACTCCGGCTGCAGTCCTCGCGCCATCAGTGCCGCCACACGACTGAGCAGCTGCACCGTCTCCTTGCACTGCGAGAGATACAAGGATTGGGAATAGTATTATTGAATATGGCTAAAATGCTACTTTCTAAATAAATCAGCGAGAGTGTGCGAGCTGAAGAGGCTTTGTCCTGTTTATTTACTAGATACCTCCTCGCTTTTACGTGTTCTCTCATCTGTAAGAGAGAAACGAGGGAGCACGCCAAGTGAGGAGAGTCGAGTTCCGATTCTACACCACCAGTACTCACATTCTCAATCGTCGTCGCCACACCCTCCGGATCAATTGGCTCCTCCTTCATCTACAATGATATTATTGGTGTTTATTGAGTAATTATTTGTTTGTTGGGCATCCGCCAAAAGTCAATACAATCAGGGGAATCACGCATGAAGGAGAAGGGTTTCATATTTATTGAATGATAATCCAGACGCGGCAATGATGATGAGTGAAATAAATGACCTTAGGGGTCGCTGCCTGGTTCTCGTGGGCCCCACGCTCCTTCGTCTCCCCCACTGTCTCCATCTTCAATTAATTTTTAGCATCCACAAGATCAAAGTATTGATTATTGGTGTAATTAATAACGGTCATTCTGATTACATTCCTAGATAGGAAACAGGAGCAGATGGACTGTTCAATCGGACAATTGATCTCTCCATTCTGAGAATTATCTTAAAGTTAGAAAGGGAAACGAATAAGAGAGCGAAAAGGAGCGAGCAAGTATTCGTTCCGCCATCGCTAATACTGAGAGACCAACCTCCTCCTCCTCTTCCATCTTGATCTTCTTGGCTACAGTACCCTTCTCGTTCCTCTTCTCGACTTCCGTATCCTCTCCCTTGTTCGTCTTCATGGGGATACGGAACGTCGGGGACGACGACGTCGTGGTGGAGGAGAGGAAGGACTAAACATAAACGGGTTATACCGACGGTCATCTCTTACTCTAGGCACTGCCTCATCATGAGATCCAAGCAGTTTGCGACGGACTTGGGAAAGGGCCAAATGGGCCTATTTTGCAGGAAAACTATCGGAAAAAAGAAGGCAAGAGCTTCGACTGCTAGATTGGATCACGTATCACCGGGGGCAAAGGGGGCTGCTAGTAGTACGGTACCTGGGAGGCATCTCCACTAGCGTTGCTCTCACGGGCAGCGACCGCCGCTCCACCGTCGGCGCTCACAGTGGCCCAGCGCACGTCATCACCGCACACACGCGCCGTCTCCGCCTCGCGACGCCTGTGCAAACGATCGATAATCTCTCAGAGTATGGTGGGGTACCCTTCATCTGTTTCTGGCTATGATTGCGAACATGCCAATCAGCGGAATGGGATATTCATGTGTTATTGGAAAGGAGGCGAACCATGAACATCCGTTAAAGACAGCCAAATTGCTACGGTAAGTGAAACAAAACATTTAAAATATCAATATCTACAGTACAGTATCGACCATAAGTCTTGGCTCACTTTTTCAATCTTTCGTAACTTTTGACCCACGATAAATTTTTGGCTCAAACTTGGGTATGTAGTAGTACACCCATCGTGTGTTAGGAATATGCCATTGAGATATCAGGGAACTCCCTGATTGTTTCCTAGTGATGAGTCAATCAACACATAGTTTTTCTTGTCGGATTTTAAGCTCGATAAATTTTTTTCTCAGCCTTCTTACTCGGTGTGATAATAGAAGGCCTCAATACCTTTTCGATAAAAATATGTACTCATGGGTGGAAGACGTACAGTGGCTTTAGGCTGTCTCAAAGTAGGGTCCCGAAAAAATGGATTTTCGTCCATCGACATGCTAGAGAGTCGTTCAAAAGCTCAAAATAATCCTTTCCGCAATTCCTGATGATCCCCAAAGTTTGATAACGATAGCTCTTAATTTGTCCTCAGGACACTAATTTTTCACTTTTTTCATTATCATTTTTCATTATTTTTTTTCAATATTTTAGATGATCAAAGTTCCAAGGGCGATTTTTGTTCAAATATCGTCCTGGACAGGTTAGTTGCAAATCCATAGAATATAAGATTCGCAACTTTTTTGAGCATTTGGATAACTTTCCCGCCCGCGGCAATCGAAAATCCGAGGTCAATCGATTTTCAAAATCGTCTTCTTTTCGACATAATGAATTTTAACTTTTTTCTTTAATGATATCATGCGCTCTCATATCGAAATTCAGATTCATCACACAAAGATATACCAGAAAAAAATGTAGTCAGGAAGTTCTGAGAGATCAATTTTTTCGACTAATGATATCATGGTCATTTTTCGGGTTGAAAATCGATTGACCTCGGATTTTCGGTCGTCACGGGCGGGAACGTTATCCTAATGCTCTAAAAAGTTGGGGATCGTATATTCCATGGATAAGCTACCTTCGTGTCTTGGAATGACCTTTGAACGAAAATCATCCTCCGAAATCTAAACATCCAAAGTTGGGTTATGTGAAAAAGTGAAAAATTCGTTTTTATCGTGCCCCGAGGGCAAATTAAGAGCAATCGTTACCAAACTATGGGGATCATCAGGAATTGAGGTAAGGATCATTTTGAGCGTTTGAACGAGTTTCTAGCACGTCGATGAACGAAAATCCATTTTTTCGGGACCCAACTTTGAGACAGTCTAAAGCCACTGTACGTCATCCTCCCATGAGTACATGTTTTTATCGAAAAGGTATTGAGGCCTTTTATTATCACACCGAGTAAGAAGGCTGAGAAAAAAATTTATCGAGCTTAAAATCCGACAAGAAAAACTATGTGTTGATTGACTCATCACTAGGAAACAATCAGGGAGTTCCCTGATATCTCAATGGCATATTCCTAACACACGATGGGTGTACTACTACATACCCAAGTTTGAGCCAGAAATTTATCGTGGGTCAAAAGTTACGAAAGATTGAAAAAGTGAGCCAAGACTTATGGTCGATACTGCACCTCTTCTCCTCCTGCTGCTTCTTCTTCTCTTTCTGCTCCTCCCTTTCCTTCTCTTTTCTTGCCTTCTCTTCCTCTTTTCTTCTCTCAGTCTCCTTCTTTCTCTCCTCTTCCTCTCTTTTCTTATCTTTCATCTCTCTCTTCATTTGTTCCTCGGCCTCTTCCTTCACATCAGCCTGCGATGCGCATAATTAATAAATTATATAATTATATACGACTGTATATAAATACTTGCAAGTTTCCCAGGACTCCACTTGCCTAACAACATATTTGTTAGCAAGTATAACCCTCATTTGAATACATGTGACGTTGTCACGCTATGTTGAATGTTGAATTTTCTATGTTGAATTGGAATCAACAGCTATTGAAGAGGGTTCTAAACAGCATTCCTCTTCTTTTGAGAGGGGTCCTAACTGGAAGTTCCAAAACGTGCCATGCCCATAGTGCAAACAACAACACACTGAATCGTGACTGGACTGCTTTCTATCTATAACACACAGTCTTCTCTTCAGATCCATTACAGTAGTCGGTGAAAGCTATCTACAGTACACCCACCGTATCGATCGGGTCCCTCGGATGCTGATCTTCCCCCGCCGCCATACCGTACTCCTCGCTCATCATCGGCTGGAATGGACCATATCGATCCGACAACCGTAATCCAATCACCATACCTCGTCCATATCCACGTCCATCGTGTCCGGTGCGGCAGCGTCATTCTAGAAAACAACCAATTATCAATCGATTGACCATTATAGTAATCTGGTCTATCCTACCATACCTCTTTGTGTGTCTTTCCCTTCTCCTTTTCAGTCCTTTCCTTCTCTCTCCTCTCCTCTTCCTCCTTCTCTCTCTTCAATTCTGCCTTGTGCTCATCGTAGTCTTCAGCGCGATTGCCTCAAACACGGTACTACTAACCCACTAATCATCATGGTCACTCAACACGAACACCACATCTACTCCGGTCTTTAAAATAATATTATTTATAAAATAAATTACCCTTCTTACACCAGAAGTCCCGCTCGATGACATCGGAGGCAGCCTGGGATGGACAGAATTAGGTAAGATTAGTCAAACGAATAACTAATCTCATTTTTTTCCGCTCACGACCTATGAATTTCACTGCTCATTTTCGAGATTGAGAGGAGACTTTGCGAAAGGTAAAGTACCGTAGCGCCCAGCTCTCTCATAGGTTATGAAATATGGAGGGGGGGGGGCACCGATTCTCGCGATCGACCTTGAACTGCGCCGCGGTGTAGATCTGAACGAATAGGGATGATTATCGATCGGGATCTCACTGTATCCTTTCACTATCTGTTGACTCCAGTTATTAGGAGAGTCAGCCGCGGTACTAAACTCAGCTCGTCACTTTGGTGGGAGAGAGAGTGGGGAAGGTTCTCTCCTTCTCACCGTCTCTCACTCTACAAATGGCCTTTGAATGGAGCTAGTTCAGCATCGGAGCAGGTGTTGAATACCCTGCGTAGGACAATCAAAACACTGGTTACAAAGTTACAAGCAGTTCAATCAAAACAGCTACAGTACATACATCATCTCCACACCCCAAAACCGTAGCCATTACTAGTTATCGACATCTGAAGTTCATCTCAAATCGTACCTTATCGGGAGGCAGCTCTCCCCCGCCGGGCACATTGTGCGCGAGGCTCTTGGAGGTTCGGCCTCGCTTCTAAAAAAAAGTTTGGTTAAAGTACCTATCCCACCAAAAAAGTACCCTCTTAATATGTTTTTAAGCAATGCTATACAGCGATATAACAATGTTATAGAATAAAAAAAATACCGCAAATAACGTTCGGCGAGCGATCAAAATGAAAAATCAATAGTGCTTGAACTACAAGAAACTACTGTATACTTCGATATCCTACACGGATTTTTAAAATAAAATACAGTCCGAACTACAGTATGCTTTGAAATTTTGAGTTGAGTTTCGCGCACTTGTAGGTCAGGGACTAGCCGAGAATTTAAAAAAAGGGGTCTTCCGCGCTTCTAGAAAAAAGAACAATACAATTATTTTAAATATATATGATAAGGGCAAAATCTCACACGCGAGGGCGGGGGATCAGTGGGCGAAGTTGCCGCTGCAGCAGTCGGCACGAGATTGACGGCAGATGCTGCAGCTGCTGCAGCGGCCGTGACCGGCTGCAAAAGTTGCCATGTCTTCTTTGCTTTTCGCGAGTTGGCTCGAGCCTTCCATCCGAAGTAATCCTCGTAGTCAGCCAATTATTACATCTTTAAAAAAACAATATTACTTTTGAACGAATATGTTTGCGGTGTAATGGGGAATGGAAATACAATTGGGTAATAACAAGAACGTTTAATTAATAGTTAAATAGTTGGACTAGATTACGATTTTTTTAAAAATTACCTCAGAAGCATCTACGTGCAGCATAGGTTCATCGGTAGCCGACTGGTCCAGCACTGCCGAATCCGATTGCGCCTCCGACTGCTGCACTTGCGGTACGACGCTCTTGCTGGGTCTGCCTCGTTTCTAGATAAGCATTATCAAAGATATATAATAAGAAATTGAAGAGATACTCACACGAGCGGGCGGTGGAGCAGCGGCCGGAGCTGCATCAGCAACAGGTGCTGCAGCGGCCGTAGCCGGCTGCAAAAATGAACATGCCTTGTTTATTTTTAACAAGTTGACTGGAGCCTTCCATCCGAATTAATGCTTGTAGTTAGCTAATTATTATATTATTAAAACAATATTAATTTTGAATGTACATGTTTACGGTGTAGTGGAGAATGGTAACACAATCGGATAATAATAAGCGCGCTTATTAAAGTTTAAAATTTACCTCAGGAGCATCTACGGGCAGCATAGGATCATCGGTAGCCGACTGGTCCAGCACTGCCGCATCCGCTTGCGCCTCCGACTGCTGCACTTGCAGTACGACGCTCTTGCTTGGTCTGCCTCGTTTCTAGAAAAAAACATTATCAAATTTTTTTAAAATATTAAATAAAAGAGATACTCACACGAGCGGGCGTTGAATCAGCGGCCGAAGCTGACGATGGATCAGCTCCCTTCTGGAGTACGGAGCGGCCTCTCGCCATGGCATTCGGAACAACGGAGCGGCCTTTCGGCTTGGCCTTCGGACGCGCGTCGATCGACGATGACGACATCGACGAGGATGCGCCGACGGCTACCGACCGACATCCACGCTTCCTCAACTTCGTCCGATCGGCGAGCGACGACAAGGCCTGAGAACATTCAAATAACAGTAGTTATACTTAGACAAAGCGACGTAGTTTGATGGCATTTATTTTCCCTTCACGAATGCGAACAAGAGCCGGTAAGTGCAAGCCGAATGCCTTCGGCTGGCAATAAGGCACAGACCTGTCACTAACGGAGCTAAACACCGTAAAGTCGGACAATTGCGAGGACTTAGAGGATCGAAAGCAATAAACCGCGCGAACCTCCTCGCTGGCGGGCTGGCCAACGTTGACGGCATTCCGAGCGGACATCTCGTAGACGAATCACCTGCGAGGTCAGCGAGTAAAATCAGCTAACAACAACAGAAGCGAACAAACGAGCTGAATAATGACGAAATCTTTCAAGGAAGCAAACCCGAGCGATTGTCGAGAACGCTAGACAGTGTGGGTAGGGCAGGGGAGGGACGCGGGTAGAGACGCAAAGGAAAAGGCTTTTAAGTAAAGAAGTACCGGAAATTAAAATTATTATTTTAACATAAGCTCAGTGAAATTTCGTTTAAAACAATAACAATTGATATTATATAAATAAAATTTTTGTCATTTGATTTTTTGTAAGCTTGACACAGCGAACAAGGGTGAATCGTCGAATTTAAAGTACGGTACACGCACTGACAGTTCAAAATAAAAATTTTGTTTATTGATTGTTTGTCTATATTATCAGTTTGTCAGGCTTCTTTTGCGTGCTCGATTAGTAAGAACATGTCGAGGAGTAAAGTGCAAACTTGTTGTTCACTTCCGATTGTGTATTTCGCCGCTTTTTCGCCGTTATTGTGAACTCGTTTATTCTCAGGAACCGCTTCTTCTCAGTGACTCTTCTGCGCATGCTAAGTAATTGAACTACGCTCATATTCGACCATGTCAAGCGACGTAAGCGAATTGTGCCATTTACTCAGCTCACAGTCTTCATTTCCAGCACTTGAAGAAGCTCCGAGCGGAAACGAACAAGGATAAACTCGATAAGTTTGATGAAGAGGATGATTTGGGTCAGGCGACATCAAGAAAGCGACCTAATAGGGACAAGGACAGCGACAGTGATGAGGAGGTTTGTGTTTGTTTGTTGTTTGAGTTTGCAGTTGTAACGAAATGTACTTCAGCAGCTTGAACCTCAAAAGCGGCCCTTCATTAACGATAAGCCGAAGCAAATGAGCATCGGAGAGAGACTGCTCGCCAAGCAGGGATACCAGTAAGTATTCTGGTCATTAGAATGTTTCACATGGAACTCATTAGGAGGCAGTCTTCTAGTTTACCAAGGTGATGTGACGTTTAGGAACTCTCAATCAGTTACTTTTAGGAACCTTTTCAAGACGGTTTAGAAACCTCATTTGAATACAGGAGACGTTTTGAAACTCTTATATGTTGAATTGGTATCCATCAGTATTCAAATAAGGATTCTAAACAATCTTCCCGACCTTTTAAAAGAGTTCCTAAACGTCACCGATTGAGAGAACCTAAACGCGAGTTCTTAAACATTCCATCACCTTTAATAACTATGTATCATCGAGATGCCTGTGTTTTACAGGCCGTATTCATTTATTTTTAAAACACATATTTATTCCCAGAGAGGGCAAGGGTCTCGGAAAGCACGGCCAGGGTATCGTCGAGCCCATCAAGGAGTCCACACAGAGGGGAAGAGTTGGTCTCGGTCACGGCGCTGGCCAGGTTGGAACTAAATCCATTTATGATAACTATTTATTAATTATATTTATCCTGTGTCATAGTACTTTTGCATGGACCCTCGTTGGTACTGGTGTTTGAGCTCCATCGGTTAATTAAATTAATGGTTTTCATCATTTCCAGGCACTCGCTCGTGATAATAACGAGTTCTGGGACGAATCAGCCGAGGAGAAGACAGTCAAGTGAGTTTGATGTTTCGATAATTGATCATTGTTAAGGGTAGTGATCAGTGTTTTCTCTCTCGCGAGTGCGATGGTGTTCCTAGCGATTTCACAGCATCTCCATTGCAGGGAAGACGTGGACTGGATCGAGTGTGATCCCGACTCGGCGGATACAGTACTCGATGGAGTGGAGACAGAGTTCGATAAATGGATGGTTGTGGGACCGGTGAGTGGTTGGATTCGATATAAATGGTGTACTGTCAATCAGAGTGCAATAGACGTGCTGTGTGCTGTGTAATTATTGATTAATTCTGCAGCGAAAGGAGTCGATCGATGATGAGACGAAGTATGTGGATGCGGAACAACTGAAGCAAATGCTAGATGCCAAATCGGTCAGTTTCTGTTTGATATCTCCCATTTTATACTATCTCTCACATGGAATCTTGTCTACTGTTGTTTGTCCTGAATCTGCTCACATTCTATTATAATCAAGCAAAATGAGCGACTGCTGTTACAGGTCTTTGACAGTCTGACACAGCGTGAGTTGAATGAAGCCAGAACGAGAGCCAATCCATACGAGACCATCGGATCCGCTTTCTTCCAGGTGAGAGCCGTGTCTTTGTTAATTATATTGTAGAATAAGCAGTATTTGTCACTCAATAGGAATGGCTAGATGGACATATCTGGAGTTCCATAATAGCACGCTCGACGTGAATGTGGAAATGGTAGTTTACAAGCTCTCTGAGGGTTATGTTGCAATGAGAACACGATGGTCGACCGATCAATGAATATTCCTCTGAACAACTAAAATGTCAATTAAAAGGATTCCCCTAACATGCAAAAATAAGAATGATAAATACAAGAAAGTTTATTTTAGAACCGTGCTGCGATGAAAACTGCCAACATGGATGCTGTCTTCGGGTTCATCTTTTCTCAGGTACTCACTATATTGTTCAATTCCTGACTCCTCTTCCTTACATGGTGGCTCAATATCCCATGGATTCCTTTCCTAGTCAAGTTTGTCCTTCTCTTCAGGAGTTCAAACTGGACACGATGCGAGCCAAGAATCCGATGGATCCCAGTGTGGAACCGACTAATGCAGACAGGTAGTGCAGAGAGGGGAAAGAAGGGCTCGCCATGGAACATTGCGAAATCGATGCATTTCCCGTTATCTAGGAAGATTGTCGCTTCACAGCCATCATGCGAACGCTTTGCAATCCATTTGAGGGTCAATGCACTAAGAGAATCTCGATTACTCTAGTTTCATATGTAGCAATTCAAGAGAGATGTTACAGTGTCTTCGTATTGGACTTCTTTACCCTTTTGGTCATCAGACATTACCGTATCTCATTATCATTGTGTCTTCTTCAGGAGCTCTGAGATGTTCTACTTTGCGGATGTATGTGCCGGTCCCGGTGGTTTCTCCGAGTATATTCTGTGGAGGAAGAAGTACTACAACGCCAAGGGATTCGGATTCACACTCGTTGGTGGGTTACGGTAGATATCAGGAGTTAGATACGATTGAGACGAGTAGTCAGTAGGTTTGTGTGAGCTGGAGTAGTGATGGATGTTACATCTCGAGTTGGCCAGTTAGGTGGTCGTAAGATTGAGTGGTGATTTTTCCATCACAGGCAACAATGACTTCAAGCTGCAGAATTTCCGAGCGACGAGTGCCAATTACTTCGAGGTATCATTATTAAATTTAAAAACGATTAGATGAATTTCACAATATTACTAAATTGTCAGGCATTCTACGGCGATGCAAACGATGGAGATGTCACGAATCCTGACAATATCGATTCTCTGGAGGTGAGGGATGAGGTTCCCGGCAAGTCCAGCTGGTGCCCCTCTCGTAAAATAGCCTCATCGTCATGTAATATCTCTCGATTCAGGAGCACATCAGCAAGGGCACGAATGGCAAAGGAGTTCATCTGATGATGGCTGATGGAGGATTCTGTGTTGATGGAAAGGAGAATATCCAGGTGAGCGATACGGTAGGGGAAGGAGTGGGGGCGAGGGATACGGTAGGGGAAGGGGTAGGGGGGCGAGGGATACGGTAAGGGAAGGGGTAGGGGGGAGGGATACGGTAGGGGAAGGGGGGGGGGGACAAATCGATCGGAGGTCTCGAGATGCACTTTTCTATCCGTTGAGAATTCGTACATTCTAAATGCACTGTTGTGAGTATTCATCTATTCAGGAGATTCTCTCTAAACGCATCTACCTCTGCCAATTGCTCGTCTCTCTGTGCATAGTGAGAGAAGGCGGCAACTTCTTCTGCAAGCTCTTCGACGTGTTCACTCCTTTCTCGGCGAGTCGATTGGGGTGTCAAGGAATCCTGGCAGATTGTATCAATTAGCAAGGAACTGAGACGATTTACAATAAAATATTTAAGTTAAAAAATATTTTAGGTGGGCCTTGTGTATCTGATGTACGTGTGCTACGAGAAGATCTCCATTCACAAGCCACACACGAGCAGACCCGCCAATTCGGAAAGGTACGGTAGTGGGGATTATCGATTTGCTCCCCTCGTTCGAGATACGGTATCATCGTCGAGTTCCTTGTATCAATTCATTGACTGAAATGATTGCCAAATCTATTTTGCCGATCCAAGAAAATAATGTTCAGGTACATCATCTGCAAGGGTCTCAAGGCAGAGCCAGCCAGAATCGTCAGAGAGTACCTCAAGAAGGTGAGCTGCTCATATGTCTTGAAAAGCTGTTGCACGAGATTGGAAACCATAATTGCCATTGCTTAAATAATTGAGGTGAACAACAAACTGGAAGAGCTCGAGCCGGAGAGGCAGCACGAAGTGGGCCATGAGAGGGAGAAGGCCAAGATGAATCGGTGAGTACGGTAGGGTATACGGTAGCCAGATGAGGGGGGGGGTGAGGACACGATTGCTGTAACACTGATGCGATGGCAGACATACATCTACAGATCACGAATCATTGAATCATAATGGCAGTACTAGATACACAAATAATATCGTAGCTTTCAGGAAATATGACAATGGCCAACAGAAGCCCAAGAAACCGGTCAAAGTGCAGACGGAAGATGTCAATGAGGTCTCTTTTCTCCTTGATATTTGATACGGAAATAAAATTTATTTAACGAAAATATGCTCAAAGAGGGAGTGACTATTGCGAGTATTCTTGTACGTGCTCATGTTATGAAATAAGCTGTCTGATGTGAGATAGACACAATAATAATTCAATTGCAGTTGGTTCCATATGAGGTAATGGCTGGAGACGATGCCTTCATGGAGTATATCCAAAAGAGCAACAACAAGTGAGTGTCGTGTTCCATACAGCTATACTCTCAGTGTCATACGGTATCTGTTGATTAGAACCAGAATAGAAAGTTTATTTTTTATGACACGTATATTTTATCATTGAAACAATTGTTGTTTCGTTTCCATAGTGTATCAAAATAGTGTTTTATTCAATCTGTTAATGGGATATACATTGGCGAGCCAATATTTTTTTCCAGAAACGTCGTCCGACAGAGAATATACCTCGAAAAGTACAAGAGTTTCGCCAAGAATCTGAACCAAATCGATCGCGATCAGGTATCTTTTCTTCTGCGGTTCGTTGGCAATATTGTCATAATATATATTCATATTTAAAAGAAAGTTTTATTTCAGAAATAATGTATTTGTTCAGGGCAAACTGCGCGAAGACTGCATGGATTACTGGCAGATTCCGAACATTCCAAAGGTGAGAAGGAAGAAGATGGAGTGGGAATGATGACAGGCATTGAGTGCTATATGTTATAGATGACAAATGCTTTGTAAAGCAAAGACCTTTTATGTGAAATGTCCAATGAGTAGCCAGTATGCTAGAGACTAGTGTGTAAAAATAAGTTAATCGTATTAATGACATCAGGAGAAAAATCGGGCACCGGCAATCAACTCCACTGACGCCTTCCACAAGTTCACACTGAAGAGGAAAAAGTCAGTGGTGAGTAGTTCTTGTGATATTAATTTAAAATTAATGCTAATTTGCATTGTTGTAATATTTTATCTATCGTTTCCCTCCTTGCAGGTAATTGGTGAAGCAGACTGGTCGAATCGCACGCCTCCCCTCGAGTCCAAGTAAACTTTTGATGAGTATAATCCATGTAATCTATGTTAAATAAGAACCTAGTAGTTAGGATTGATACACAAGTGATTATTTATGAGTTTTATAGTTTGGTAAAGACGTGGTATACGTTTGGTGCTGCTTCTTAGAAGCTACCCTCCTTCCATTTTCTCGTTTCTTCCTCTGAAGATCTGTTCAAGATGAATTGAAGAGATCACATTGAGACCAATCTTCTAATTATGATTTTAGGACTCACATGAACCTGAACAACCAACTGTACCAACACGAAGAGTACGAGTGCACATTCTTGGGAGAGAAGGAGCCATTCATCCTCATGTCCACCGGGGTACGGTGATTGGGGATTACGGTACTTTTGGAGTATAGTTGTTTTGCTTGGCATCGATTGAGAGTTACGGCTCCCTAGAAATGCCCGTTTCTGTTCAGGACCAGACATTCAAGCGCAATTTCAATATGCGCAACTGGGAGATTGCTGGTGAATCGAAGTGAGTTGAAATATTTCAATATTTACTTGTGAAGCAAAAAAAATAATATTAATGTTCAATGTTTAGATACTTCCGTCTCCCACCCGACACACTAGTGCTCGCGGATATAACAAAGAGCTACGGATTCGTGAGTTTACTTCTATGTTGTCTAGCTGTACTTGCTCTACTCTTTTCTGGAAAATCATTTCATTCCCTCATTCGTTTGCTCCATTTTCCACTTGATAGCTCCTTCTTTGAAACTTTATTGTCGTAGTGATTATCGTCACGATTGCAGAAAGACAAGATAGACAAGGACGACTGTCGTACAGTCATCAGAATCATCGACGCTGCGTGGCTGCACGGAGACGACGTCGGCGACCTACCGTAAGCTGCCCATTTATTGATTCAGAGGGGGGTATCATTGTGAGACGATTATCGATTTTCTACCTTATACCGTATGATGTAGAAATTTAAATGTTAGTAGCAATTCAATTTATTTGTTTCCCAGGTACAAGGACCGCATGGCGGCAGCGGAGAAGATGTGCATGGCACTCGATAGGGTACGGCAGGTGGTGTGTCCAGAGTACGGTTGTGGTGTAGGGTGGAGGCGACGTTTTCGAAAGATCGTCTGTCTCAATTCTCGCGACTGCAGGTGCAAACAGTGATTTCTACGGGTGGACGCAATCGAGATGTGTACATCCCTCATCTCATAGTGGCCGCTCAGCGATTCCGATTGAAGGAACTCGTTGATGTGAGTGACCTAATCATTTGCGTCATTATTAAGCAATAGTGAAAATAATCACATTTTATTGTGGAAATTGATTTGACCTCTTGCAATAATCGATATCTTGAGGTAGTAGTACAGTAATCCTCAAACTGGTGAATCAGTGAACTTTGCAAATTATGCTAATATTTTCAGACGCCAATCCGCAGTAATTTGAATCTGACGTCTCAACGGGGCGATCAATCGGTGACATTCACCGAGCACGGACGGGCATTCTTCGTGAGGGCGGTCAGGGGTAGCTGCTTCGTCAATGCTGATGGTGAGGGTTAAGGGAGGACGATTGATCACTTTTTGGCTGGTTGATTCCGTAATTTCGAATCCGCCCGAATAGCCGAAAGATGCGAACAGATTGTTTATTTGTACATATGCTGAGACTCGTCTTGAAGTCGTCGCTCTCACAGTTTTGACCATTTGTGATTACTTGGGAACTATAGATTCAATATGAGCTCGGAGTCTTCAAAAATCCCACGAATACGCCTTTTCTGTGTTGATATTGCCTTATGATGACGCGATATCTCTCTCAGACAACTGGCACATCTACTTCTCTCGCTCCTCCAAGCAGCTCTACGCTTCCTCCCCCGGCAGACAACCCGTGTTCAAGGGAGAATGGCTCAAGCAGGGGTGAGTTGTGGAGGATGGATGATGAAGTAGAAGACTCTGGGATTGATGGGGATGAGTATACCATCCAGTGATTAGTCCAGTCCAATCAGGATTACCCTGAATAAACTTAGTTTGAATAATTTTTTTAGCGTGTATTCGTCGTTCTGGCAGACGGCCATGCACAGGAAATCGGCGGTGCCACGACACGCTTTCATCTGGAGATGGGAACAGAACTGTCAGTCGGTTTAAGGAATTATTTATCTACTCCCGATGGTATCATAAGAACATGAGTGATGACAGGGGAAGGGAGGGGTTTTCGGGCTTTTTTTAAATGTTAAAAGCGATGAAAAATGTTTCAGATGATAATGGCTACGGGCCGCGTGTGATTCTCGACGACGAGACGAATTCCGGAGGTCCGTTTCAATATTTTTTTAAGTTTGAAAAAATGTAGGCTCACTTCATCCGTTTAGTTGAGTGAGCTCGAATGTCCGAGGTACAATAGATTGAGAAGGGGTACTGTAGACAGGGAGGTGGTACTGCTGTCTGATAAGGTGTACTGTATCCAGCGAACGGGATACTGTACAAAAGTGTATTGTATTCCAGGACTCACGCTCAAGTACCTCGCAAACAAGATCCACACCTTCGAGCGTGGAGATCCACCTCAAAAGTAGATACGGTAGCTACCGTAATCACTACTTCCGTCATCTATCAATACAGTTCCAGTCTTAATTCATCCATAGGTTCTATGTTGATCATTGTATTTAGCGAACTAAGCAGTTTCATCCCAAGTGTATTTTATCGATCTCTGTTCCAAACATTTTATTTTCTCAAAAATTCATCGATTGTTACTGTAAACGATTCTCGTTATAATTTATTGTACTGCTATGTTCTGAATGTGTTTGTTGTTGTTTCGTGATTGTGTACATCGGAATAAAAAAATTTCCGAAAGTTGAGGTCATTGCATGAGAAACATGTTATACTTGAAAAGGACTATACGCGAGATTTTTTGGACCGGACATAAGAGTGCAAGACGAGAGTAAATGACAAGAGCAAGAACGAGGGAGAGAGGGAGCTGATTTCTGATTTATCATGGCATAACTTCTTGACCTGAACAAATCGACAGACATCAACACTTTATAAACTGCAGAATGCATTGGCAATGCAGAACTAGTCCGTGTCAAGGCGTTTCTTCATTTCTCTCCTCTCTCTCTTGTTTATCTATTCTCTATCTCTCTTTCTCTTTCACGCTCGTCTTCTGACCCTCTCTTTCCTCCCCACAATCTCTCTTTCTTGTTTACGTCACTCTCGCCAGCCAGACAAACCGATTCTTTCGCTTTATATTACTAGGGCGATAGACACGGGAGAATCGATTTCCCTGTGGCCTACCTTCTCTTTCTCTCCTTGTTCGGCGCATCCTATCCTTGTTGTGTGTATCAATAATCCACGAGAAGACGAGTATTTGATTCTATTCTCTGCTCAGGATGGATGAAAATAGCGTGGACGAGACATCGCAGTCTGTTTCGGATGATAGTCCTATTGATGAGATACGAGATGATGAGGAGGTAGTTAATGAGGTGAGCCCTTCGGATAAGATCCGACTTTAGACTTCATGGAAGACTAGTCACAACCCACTGATGCGCTACCGAACTGTAGTATTCACAAGAATCGTTTTATGAAAACGAGTCTAGTATAGATAAATGTATTTCAACGATCGAGAGCTCATCCACTTCTGTATGTTTTATTTAATCTTCATTTAATTCCAGAAACGGATCCGTAAAAGAACGGCTAAGGAAGAGGATCGGAAGAGGAAGGCTGCTCGTCCAACACGAAAAGTCTGGGTTAGTCTACATTTCGTTTCCAATGCTGTTTCTTTTGGATGGGCAACAGTAACAGCCCAATGCTGATTATATGCACACATTGTGTACCTATTAAGAGATTTGAGATGAATTACATGGTCAATCATCGTGCGATTCTCATCTTTCTCTGTTAGACTCGGTGCAAGAGATTACCAACTAGACGCATAAATGCTTCCTCTGTATCTCTGCACGTTTGTGCGTGAGTTTGGGAGCGGGCGTGTCTGTTCGTCTGTGTGTCTGTCTGCCCTTTCTCCGCTATTTAGCTGGGATAAGTTACAGCATACTTACCATTATGGTAGCTACAGAGGATTGATCGATTTCTTTGATTTCAGACAGAGCCCATGGACGAGGATTGTATGGAGAAGTCAAGCACATACGTGCACACCTGCCCATTGTGCGGGGTGAGTTTGAAGATCGATAATTGAGGATTACCGTAACCTCCCCGTTCATAGCGGTTGATCGGTGGGTCAAACACGTGATAAAATGAATTGCAGAGTGTCCGCACGGGCACTTCCAGTCTCGGCCAACATCTGGGAACTGCACACAATTTGCGCCTCGATGATGTGGGTTACTGTACTTTCTGTCCTACCGTAATATTCGTGTCGACTAAGTCTCAATTTCTCTCAAACTTTTTTGCGCCGCTCAATCTAGAGTCCAACGAACTTGGGCGAAAAAGATTATGGGCTTTGGACGCAAAGACAATGTATTATGTCTTCATTTTGGAATCAAAGTTCTCGATTGGTGTCTGAAATGATGCGAGTATTGGCAGGTCGGTCGTTGGATTCACTGTGCAGCGTGCGACGTCAACTTCGCCCATGACGCCACCTGGCGATTGCATCTCGCCAAGATGGTGAGTTACTGTGTAGGATAATGGAGATGATTGATTACGGTAGGTCAACGATATCGAATATATCGAATCATCATTCCAGAACTGTCCTACTACCGCGATGACTATGCGATGGAGGGAGCAGAAACGAGACACTGAGAGTGGAGAACAAGAGATGAACGAAGAGGTACGGTAAATGGAGATTAGTCTTATAGGTAGGGGCCGCAAGCATGAGAGCCGTATTCTCGGAATCGGGTCAAAAGTAGGCTCAACATGACCGTCAGGGTCTCAATATAATTTTTGCTTTAGGATGTATGTCGAGTGCTCTTCTCCGAAGCCCGTGAGAGCTTCCGAAGCGCGCGCGACTCCCCTAGTCAGAGAGGAGGGAGAGGCGAGACGAGAGATAAAGGGGCGGAGCCTCTCTCGCGTGTGTCTCTCTCCCTTTCCCCGCTCTCTCGCCGCGCTCCTCCCGCGCTCATATTAAATTCAAGCACAAAATCAGGGAGATTATTAAAAATGCAATTTTGTGCTTAAAATTCCTCTAAAATACTAACTAATCGGAAAATCTTCCCGCAAACATCGTGTCTTTATTGAAAAGCCCATAAATCGCCATTTCTCGACCAATTTATTGATTTTAGACCGATTAAAACTAGTTTGATCTCGGGTTACTCAATGCATGGAGGAGGTCAATAGCTTCCGTTCAAGATTTTGAGCGAGTGATTTGGTTGCCTAGTCAACTTGTGCTCTCTCGATCTCGCTTTCGAGGGAAATCGGGTGGACCAAAAGTGGGCGGGACTTGTGGCCCCTACTTATAGGAGGAATTCGATGACGCCTGGTGTTCGGTAGTCTATTGAGAATTGGGCCTCGTTTGTAGGCTGCACTGGTTGGATTGGACGGGCGATCACGACCGATGTTGAAATTGAAGAAGAGAAAGAGTGGAAAGATAGATGATGAGGTGAAACCGAAAGAGAAGAAAACTAAGAGTAAATCAGTGAGTTGATCTTTGATCTTTGATCATTTTCTCTACTAGATGTTTAAAAAAACTGCTTTATTTACAAATAAAGCAGTTTTTTTGATAGTGATTTAAATGCAGGAAGAGACCGAAGAAGAAGCTAAATTGCGCCGGCAGAAATATTTGCTGAGCAATCGGAATTATGTAAGTGGTTACGGTTGTGTGGTTCTATCGATAATAACTTAATAATTGTCTTCGCCGGAGAATAGAGTACTCGTCGAAAACAATAATTCGATGACATGTAAAATGTCTTGTAAAATGGCTCATGAATTACAGATGCGACCTAAACAAGGCTGGGTGATCGTCCAACAATCGACAAACTTCCGATGTACCATTTGTGGCGAGGTAATTTAGTGGGATACCGTACGCGTACGATTGAATCGTAGTATGGTAGACTCAGAGGTTACGGTAGCACATTTCAGCTGGGTTTTCCGACGATTCCGAGTCTGGTGTGGCATCAGCGACAGGTTCACTCAGTGCAGCTTTCTCAGGTGAGCTTGAGGGACTTCTATACCCACTGAAATCACTTATTTTGACCTGATTCTCCTGGTTTCTGTCGGTATCAAAGAATCAAGGGACAAAAACATGGCTTCACCATGTTTGAATATCCGAGAACCACGATTGTTCAAGTTTCAATCATAGTCTCTATTCCAGTTGGAGTCATGGATTCACTGTTCCGGCTGCGATCAAGAATTCGCCTCTCTCAGTTCAATTCGCGGCCATGTCAAGGATGTCACAACCGCTGCAGCAGCTGCAGGAGAGGTGCGATATAGTGATCTCTGACCTATTGTTGGGTTAGTTTTGAAACGTACTCTTTAACGCACGACCGCTTTGGGCACGATGTTCATTACATTTTCCTCATATTCAGGTCGCATCCTGTAGTATGTCAACGACGGCGATTGCATGGCAAGTGGAGGAAACTTCGGAGGAAGCGAGGATGTTCCTAGCTGGTGAGTTATAGCGGTGTTGCCGGATCCAATAGTGCTATCTCCATTGTGTCCTCTCAGATTGATGATCGGTCTGTAATGAATGCCACTATCGAAAGAACGAACTCATAATATCATATTTGTGTCGAATATCTTCTAGATAGACTTAATACAAGAATTTGAAGGCCTCGATCCCATGCTCGCATCATCAAGGACAGTTCTATCGTCAATATCACCAGGAATCAAATTGGAGCCATTCGAAGTGTATGAGCCGATCGGAGGGAATACGGTATGTCGGGGGAAACGGTACATATAACGTAGAAACGAGACAAATTTCTACATCGAATCATGATAAGATCTTCAGAAGATAAGCGAGATGTATTTCCTGTGAAAATGCGAAATGGTTTTGTTTCATTAAAAAAATTTAATATTGTAGATTCCGGATACGACAAACAGTCACAAGCGAAATCAAAGGGTCGACAAAAGCTATGTGAGCTTATTATTGATTGCATCATCAGGCTCAGTCAATATTGTGTACAATTTCATTTTAGAATCTTGAAATACTCATTGAGATATCGTGACAGGTCATTGATATTGGGGGGATAATGGAGATCCTTCGATCTCTGATCTGTATTACCCACCATCTCTTTAGATCCTGCCCCGTCCCGGATACGAAATCGTTCGACGAAAGCACCTTTTGGTGTGTCAAATGTGCGGAGAAGTGAGTGAACATCACCTTTAAAATTAAATTGGTCTTATCCCAATTTTCAGGCCTTCTTAGAACACCTAAGTGCCTGAAAAAGGGTTATTCGTATTTATCTAGTAGTTTTCAAACAATCATTCGAGATCGTTGAAAATCAACAAACCATGAGAGTCTAGATCTGAGCTTGCTACTCTATTCGAAATTTATTAATTCATGCTTGATATTCTAATGATTTCGAGAACTAAATTGATCTGAAGTATCGTCTTTATTCCCAGTAACATAATAACTAAATAATAATAATAATAACAATAATATTTCCAGGCTCGCTTCCCAAACATCCCCAGCATAGATCACCATATGCGGAAGGTGCACAGGGCTGGATTTCACCAAGTGATTATTTCGAATATTTCAAAGTTTTGAATACTAGAAAAAACTAAGGATGATTGCTTGAAATCTGTAATTATATAAGATGATCTCGTTCCTCTTTTCAATCATTTTATTTTTCAAACTTTCTTCAGTTCGCTTATGATCTTTGATCTTTCATTGTTCTTCTCTACTCCATTGTTTGCTCAGGCCGGAATGTGGGTGCATTGTGGGCGCTGCACCGCCGACTTCTGCAATATGTCGTCGGTTAGGGCACACGTCGCCTATCAAGAAGGAGTTGCAGAGGTAAGGGTACGGTACGGTAGAGCAAGGAGGAGTCTACAGAAAAAATAATTTATCCGGATCGAGTATGGAGGACGTCCCTAGTTTGGTGTAAAAAAATGCATTTCTGATGCACTCTCAGATGCAATATTATCTAGAGAATAATGTAATGAACAGTTTTCTAATAGTATTTTGATTACAGTCATGCAACTGGGATAACATCTACATGTGCTGGCACGAAATGAAGAGAACGGCTTCGAATGAGGTGATTTGAGATGTTAATCTACAAAATAAACACCGAAGGGTCCATCAAACCAGGAAATTTGTTCTTTCATGAAGCTACTCTCTGTTTTTTAGAGATCTCATTTGAAGTGAAATGTAACGATAAATTGAGTTGAAGTGAAAGATAGAAGGTTAACTATTGCAAGAAAATAAACCGTTTCACTTGTTATTACGAACGGTCCAATCTACTGTGTTTAGCATTCATTAATAAGGGATTCTAGGCTTCAGTGTTTGTATTTAATCAGTGCATTTTGCGTCCAGGATCACATAGGAGAAAGATCGGGAATATTGGAAAACTAAATTAATAATTAGCGAATATTTTGTTCCGCTCATCATGCCTACTGTATGCTAATCAGTCCATGACTCTAACTGAGTTTTTGAATCTTACAATAACTTGATATTCAGGGAGTGAAGTGGGAAGTGGGCGAGGATCAAGAGATGGAAGTGGGGGATGAGAGCAGTGATCTACCCTGCTCAACCAACCAGGTAAGCTTCTCACAATCAGGCCAGAGGGAGAGAGAACTGGTTCTCTAAATGTTGAATGGATAGCTTTGATCGCTTAATGTTACATGGAAATATTCGCGTTGATCTGCATCGTCAAATTGAAATTTATCTTTTCCATAGTGATTTATCAAAGAACAACAATTTTATTTTGTCGCTATGATAGGATGTACAGTCCAGTCACATTACCCCCTGAACATGGGCCGTCCCGGGCGGCCCCCAGTGGCCCCTGCCCTTTTATAGCCAGAAGAGAAATATATTTGAGACAAACTCGGGGCGTTTGAATGCTAGAAGGGGATCCTCATTAATTGACGTTTTCAGAATTTTAAAATTTTAATTCAAAAGCTGGCATAATAGATGAATAGTTGAGTTGGTTCAACGATACGGTAAGTAAAATGTTGAACCTGGTCGGGGATTGAACATTTTACTTACCGTACCATTTCGTTTTGGTCGAACCAACTCAACTATTGCCAGCTTTTGAATTTAAATTTTAAAATTCTGAAAACGTCAATAAATGCGGAACACCTTCTAGTATTCAAACGCACCGAGTTTGTATCAAATATATTTTTCTTCTGGCTATAAAAGGGCAGGGGCCACTGGGGGCACCCCGGGCCGCCCGGGACGGCCCATGTTCAGGGGGGAATGTGACTGGACCGTAAATCATCAAATCAACTTACAAAGACGATACATTTTTTTTATTACAGTTTAACGATCTGGCCCCAGTAGACTCCGAATGGATGATGGATAGAGCAGATATGAGAGGTAATTTACTAATCATTGGCTAATAATATGATATGCAATTGAGTTCCAGTCAACGTCTTTACTGACACCATTAAATATTTTATGTTATGAGAGGAAATAGAGGATTCCTTTCAGGGAACGGTCACTTTCTGAATCTGCCTGTCAGTGGAGAGGTGAAGGAAGAGGTAAAAAAAATTCTTATTTATTTGTAGAGACCACAGGGTCGAGAGCCGATTTCACTGAGGCAGGCGAAAAGTAGTGCCAATGTACCCCTCTGGGACCCAATAACATCATACTTTTGGCCGTTTGTAGATTTCTCATCATATTGTCGAGAGACCATTGTAAAGGTGATCTCGATGCTCCCACAATGCGTTACTCGGCTAATCCACCCTCGCACAATCATGTAGCGCACGTGAGACGAGGTCTTGTGGCTGGTCTTGTGGCTCAATCGGTAGCGCGCTCGTTTACTAAACACGAAACCCCTGGTTCGAGTCCCATACTTTGTGAAGTATATCTTGATCGATACTGATGTGCTTGTGTCCTTGTAGTGTGAGGGGAGAAGTGACAGAGTGATAAACAACGACGATTATCAGCGAACGTAGACTAGACGGGTGATGGGGACGTGGGAGAGAGAGACCCCTGGGCGTCTCCTCGGAATGAGCGAGGGAAAATACAATACTGTATTTCCCTTAATCAGAGGGGAAATCGTGATAAGACAAAGGACGCGCAATTTGAATTGGCCTCGCAGTTAGACGATGACTTACAGTATACTTGGGATATGAACGGGTCACGAGTTCAAGGGGCGCGCGCTCTGGGGCACGACTATTATTTACGTAGGGTATTTACTATTCTGGTATATAATTAATATAGAATATAATTACTATACAACACTTTGCGGCCAGTTTTGCTAGTTGTCAAGATAAACAACGGAAGTCGGAATATGAATACGCGCGTACTCTTACTTTTGCCGAGGTTGTACAATTCGAGGTTTTTATTTTTCCCCTCTTTTTTTATTCTAAAATTCATTAAAAAATATAATTCATAAATTGCGAGTGGAGCAGCGTGTTTCATTCATTGGAAGTGCCTCAATCCCCTCTCCTCGACCCCATTCATCGATTTTTGTATTAGTTAGACTTGACCGATCAGGCTGCTCCACTCGTCATTTGTGAAGACTACTGAGAGCTACATAAAATGTTTTGGATCGGCTCAATTGATTGAGAACTGAATGTGTACATGCTCTTGCGGATTTTTGGCAAATCTCTACCCCTCGTGGGCGGAGCCTGTGGTCTCTATTTATTTGAGTTCGTTCAACATGGACATGCAATGTTGTTTCCAGTACCTTAGTTCAATTATGAAAAATGGCCTAATTGAAGATATCCTCTTAGGAGCAAGAAGAGACGGAAGATGTGTCTCAGATAAACGGAAATCATGACCTAACTGGGACCAGTAACCAACCCATCCAGACCGTCGCCGAGCCATTCAAACCCCCGGTGAGTGTACATGTCTGATTTATGATCTTTGATCTATACTACTTCATCTTTACAACATATATGTTTATCAATCACCTCATGTTGCACTCATTAGATGCTTTTTTGAAGTTCCGAACACCCTATGGATGGAAGATTGCGAAGCGCAGCTGGGATCTACCATGTTTCGGCTGTTATGTGAGTAATGCTGAGAACGGCGACGCTTGACTTTCCAACTTCAGCTGAGCTTCAATTCATTGCCGAGGTTCTTTGCCCATATGGAGCACGAGCATCGATTGCACTGCTACGATGTGAGGATTTATTTCATTCCTATTACAAAAAGACAATAATATCGATTTTTATAGTCATAAAAATGTTGTTTATCGGATGTCTTATATTCCTCTAGATCGGTGCGTGGCTGGAATGTGTGTGCGGTGGTGGGTTTACGTCGACGACGTCACTCCGAGTGCACATCAAGAAGGCCGGAGTAAGTCAAGTACAGAGGAATATAGGGTTGGTGCAAGACGGATGAACATTTTAACTTCATGTATCCGTAGTATGTATAACATTGGTTCGTTAAAATATGCAAACATTTATTTTGAAACAAATCAACACTCAGATTTGGTACTTCAATACACCTCGTTAGAAAGCAGCACTATCTCCATTTACAGACTGGTTGCTCGATGGACCGGGTTGTGCTGTGTTGGCAACACCGAATCGACGGTTCTGAGACAGTGACGCCTTGCTTTCCTCGTGTTCCCGGAGCGTCCGAGGGTGTCCCGTCAGCTCCAGGCGAAGCCGTTTGGAAGCCAGGAGATGCAGATTGGACTCCAGATGATGCTGAATGGTTGATTGAGAAGGAACGAGAGAATGGAGCGGTGAATGAAATACAAGAGAGATCAGGAGGCAGTGATCTCTTTGTCAGTGGAGTGGTGAAGGAAGAGGTAATGTATCAGTGTTTAAAGAAATTTTTTTTATGAGAATGTTTCAAAGACTCTCAGTAACAAAGTGCAAAATTCCCATAGTAATTTCAAGAATAAACGGTCTTGAAGGAACCCGATGAAGGCATTGGAAAGGGACAGGAAACGGAAATGGCACAGGATGGATTACTTGACTCACGACAGTCCAATGACTTACCCGTGAAGGTTCACCCGGATGCGACCCTCAAAGAGGTATGCTGGAGAAATGAAACGCTGTGACATAACGAAACGGGCAGCTGAATTTTATGGATCATTGTGCTTGACTTTGTGAAGGAATCTTTATTTCAGGTCAGTCGATTCCCGGCGATTTTCTCGTCACGACAACGATTCAAACCGCCGGTGAGTTTTTTTGTTGATCTTTGATCTCTACATTTATATAGATACCTGAAATTTGCTCATTCATCTCGATCTTGTTTATACATTTTTCGTTTTTCGTTTTTATTCGTTTTATTCGTTTTGCAATCACAAGTCGTTTTCAGATTAAAATATATTTTATTTTTCTGACTTATGATTTTCTCTAGCCCGCAGCAGAGGGATGGAGGCTCGTAAAACGAAACTCAGATCTGCCATGTTTCCGTTGTGAAGTGAGATTAATTCATACTTTTTTTTTACAAAGAAATGAGCGATCAATCCCAGCAAAAAAAGAAACATAGTGAATTTCAGCTCCGCTTCGATTCTTTGCCGAACTTCGCTTCCCATATGCAGCATAAGCATCGATTGTACTGCTATGATGTTAGATTTTTCTCAGTTTTTTAAAATTCACATAATATATATTATATCTAAGATATTTTCTTTTTTCTACATCTTCTTAGGGGTATTCTTCTCGGAAAGATTTTCTTGGAAAATCATTCAGTTACTAGAGCAATTTTTTATTTGCTAGAGTGCTGAAAAATCGCATAAAATGCATTCAGATCGGTGCTTGGATGGAGTGCACGTGTGGCAGTGTCTTCACTTCAGTCACAATGCTCAGAGAACACCTCAAGAAGGCCAGAATAGCGCAGGTCAGAGGGAGTAAGAGATGGGAGTCTTCGTTGAATGTGCTTATCAGTTACACTACGCTTATGTATGCAATGTTGAAGGGACAGCCTTTTTATGGGATTTCGAAGATTTTGAAACGAAAACAAATAAGTTTCAAAGAATATTCGGATATTCTATTCATTCAGGACGACTGCTCGATGGACCGAGTTGTGCTTTGCTGGATGCATCGAATCGACGGCCTCGAGACAGAGACTCCATGCGTCCCTGATGACGTCGGAGTGACTCCAGATGAAGGAGAGACGAAGGAGATATCAGACGACGACGAGCTATTCGATTCCACCCCCGAAGGGATGGCTGAAGAAGTAGAGAATGGAGTGGAAGGAGGCATTGAAGAGGAGGAGACGGGAGGGGAGGGCGGAAGGAGACTCGCCACATTTGTAAGTGGATCAAGTTATATTTGGTTGTAAAAAAGTTTACTTGTCAAAAGATGTTTCATTAATTATTCCAGGACCCAACTGGATACGAGGACGGCGAGAGATTCGTATTGAGAAAGACGAAGATAATGGCATGCAGAAGCTGTGGGGTGAGAGTTGTCTCATCATTAGGCCAAATTTTTTTAATGATAGGTTTGCAGAAATTTCTGCAGAATTATATCCTATATTAGGCATAATTCGTAAACGAACATATATTTCAAATTTGATAATCATCAAAATTCAAGGAGATAAGCGGCACTCCGAGTGAACTGGCTGCTCATCAGCAGAATGCCCATCATGAAGAGATGCGAGGGATGAGGAGAGACTGGGTACGGTAATGGAGTGTGAAAATATTACGGTAGCCGAATATCGATCGCTTTAATCACGGTTTTCGTTATATTTCTAAAATTGTTCTAGCGACTGTCCGCTGAAGATCTGTCTTTGCAGCAGGAGCAGCAGTGGCTGGAATGCGCTGCTTGTCGTACCGTTTTCCATGCGGCAATCGATCATCAGGAGCATCTGGAGACAGGAGAGGTGAGTAGGTGGAAGGAGTCATCACGAGACAATGATGACTAGGGAGAAGGGCATTTCTGATCTATGTTTATCTGCATTTATATTTCGAGAGATGTGAAGAATAATATATTCTATTTCAGTCTTGTTCGATGACCGACGCGCGACTTTGTTGGATGGAGAAGGTGGAGAGGGAGAATGGTGAGAAATAAATTGCATAGATATGACGTAATAGATCGATATATTAGGTGAGTCGATAAAGTGATTCAGTTATATTGGAAAGATATTTAGAAGGTTTTACAAGATTTTATTGAATATTATATATTGTCTTCATTTCAGGTACTCGTAATGCAACAAATGGACACAGTAAATGATCCCATGGAGAAGAGATCAATCGAGTATTGCGCATAATCTAATTAATCCTGAACCATTTTTGTTTTAGGAAAATGTCTTGTTTGAAAGAAAATTAGTCTTTGTTGTAAATGATCATCACCGCTATTCATGATAAAGACAATACATGCAAATGAATGTAACTTCTCCAATCGAACAGCTAGTGTGCCGCATGTTGAGAAGAACACTCATTGATGCTTGTTACCCCACTCTCGAGTCCATAGTAACTAATACGACCGCTGTACGTGATTATGAGGAAGAGGGGAGTATCGATCGAATCGATGTTCACTACGAAGGAAACGCGTATCTGATATGACATTTCTGAATCATCCAAAAAATGGAGTGGGTGATGTTCTGTAAACTTCGAGTGAATATGATTCATCTCGGAAAATAGAGGAAATTCCAAGAGTAGTATAAAATAAGAGAGAAATGGAAGATATCGACCTTTCAATGATGAAGTCAATCTTCATCGTACTGTTCATAGACTCTGCGTCTCTTGGAGAAGAAGTGAAAGCTTTTTTTTATACAATTTATCTAACCAGTCCTTAGCGAAGATAGTTTTATCTTCTGCAACGGTAATTTGTTATCAGACTAGCCGAGCTACGCTCGCTATGGGTACGCCGTAAAGTTTTCTAGAAATTATTTTGAGTTTTCTAGCCTCTCTGTATGCCGCAAAGATCTCCTTTCGAAAAATGACCACCCTGATGACTGTCAGAAATATTACCACTCTGATGACTGTCAGAAATATTACCATCTGCGTCAGAAAAATTACCACAATCTGTGGTAAATTTTCTGACACAGACACCTCTGGTAATTTTTCTGACACAATCGCCTCGGTGGTATTTTTTTGACACAGTCACCTTTGTGGTAATTTTTCTGACACAGTCACATTTGTGGTACTATTTCTGACACCTCTGTGGTAAATTTTCTGTCAGATTAATTATCACCCTGATGACTGTCAGAAAAATTACCAACCTGATGACTGTCAGAACAATTACCACCTTGATGACTGTCTGAAAAATTACCACCCTGATGACTGTCAGAACAATTACCACCCTGATGACTGTCACTCCTCCCCTCCACTGCTAGATATCCCATCGATGCCCAGGCAGAACGGCTCAATTCAGCCTGGTTCTGATAAACTTCAATTATGAAACACAACCACGCCGGGATTGACACCCCCCGACATTACCCGAGCAGAGAATTATTGCAAAAAACGTTTGCACCGGCGGGGATTCGAACCCACGCTGTCACGACCCGAAGCCCCATCTTTCAACCACTACACCACGTTTTAAACTTAATAAACCCCTTCAACCAAAACACGGTTCAAACTGTCACGGGTCACTCTACACGACTGTCAACTCTATTTGGCATTCACTCCTTGCAGAACCGAGAACGGTGACTGAACTCTGAGAAATTCTCCGAAACCCGTCGTATTCCGCACCACAGTACCTCACTTGAACGGTCCGTCATTAGCCGCCTTTGCTCTAATCGACTCAACCAAAGCAGCCATCGATTCCCCGATATTTTCCGCACCTCCCACTTACATCTGTTAGTCCGTCCCTCCCCCGCTTCTATGAATGTCAACCGCCTGAATAGCGATTGCTCCAAACGCCATACCGTTACGCGGCCATATCTCGCTTCAGAGTGGTCCTACGGGGTCGATACTCAGCTTGACTGACTTCTGTTTCTTGTAGCGCTGGTCGAGGGCTTTCAAAAACGACCCTATTGTAAAGGTTTTGGTTGACGGGGGCGTGCTGAACAGTCAGTTGAAGGGTCGAAAATCGCAAAAAGTCGAGTGTCCTAAATTTGACGTCATCTTTGACCTACCCAACGTCATCTGATCGGTTCGGCGATAGTGCCATTCGATCCGGCGCCATCCCAAGTACCTACTCTACTAATTACTAAATCTTACCATGCACCTCCGGCCCACACGACCCATTTGCTTCGACCTGTAAATTTGCCGCCCAACGTTCTTTTATCTATAGGAGAACTAGCCGAGCTGCGCTCGCTACGAGCAAGCCGTAAGTTTATTTATACTTTATGTGATATGTTAATCGTGAAAAAAATTTTCTAGCCGAAAAAAAATTGCAAAACATTGTGCACCGGTGGGGAGTCGAACCCGGGGGTGTCTGCATGGTAGACATGCATGGTAGACAACCACCTGCGCTATCTATACTTATCGATCGGGAACTATATTTGCTCCCTTGAGCCAAAGCCCGGGCGAGCAACAGTGAAAGCGCGTGATCATCGATGATGATCTCGGTTGGGGGGTCGTTGGTGCTTCGGATTTGCCGCTAACGGGCGCCAGGATACTTGCCGACCGCACCCGAACACGGTCCGAGCACGCGAAAATTATTGCAAATTTATCACGAGAATAATATTCGAAATCACTACGGAACATCTAGACACTCCCTCTTTGCAAGGAAGGCGCAATCCCGTTTATTGTGCTATCAAATATTTTCAAGCGAAATATTTAGAGTTTGATCAGATTTATCACGAAAATAATAATCGAAATTACTGTGTGAGTCTCGATCATTCTCTGCCGGAGAGGCCTCATCACGTTTATTGCACAATCGCAAGAAGCAATAAATTTGCAGAAAGCGATTTGAACAGCATTTCGTTGCTTATTTAGAGGAAATGCGCGCTCGGAATACTCAGGAGGAGTCTCTACAAAAAATCGGCTTGGCAAAATTTGATTCGGCTCATAAACTCTCACAGTGCACCAACTGTCGCTTTTACCAATACTCTCGTATTCTCACTATACAATATTTATGTCAAATCGGAACCGACTTCCCTCATTTCTCTCGACAGTCGGAAAATCGAGAGAGCACGCAAATTCAAGAGAGTTGGTTTCCGATTTGCCGCCACTACTGCGCACGCACTATCACAGCTCTCACAGCCTCGCTCGCATTCTCACTGCGCACTATCACAACCCTCTTAGCAAACTCCCGCAGCCTTGATTTCACCAATTCTCGCATTCACTCTGCGCAATATCACAACTCTCTCAGCCGCGCTGTCACCTCTCTCGCACTCCAAGTTGAAACGCCTAGAACGGAGCGTAGAAAAGGAAATTGAAGAGCCGATATTCTGTTGGTTAACTTACCAAACTGTATTTAAAAACGGAACAGATAAGGGTAGAGTACATTTTTTATCCAAATGCACATGTATTTACAATAAATGATCGCACATAATTTAAAAGACAAAGTGAACAATAAGAAGAGAAAAAAATCGTCGTCGATGACGTCGTCTTTATCGTCTACGAAGATAAGTCGTCATTCTGGAATCATTTTGATACTTGAAACCGCACTCTTATTCTAGTTGTTGTTTAGAATTCTGAACAGTTCGACCCAGTTCAGCTTCCACACGTGTCCATTGTGACCGGAAATCTCCGCCATCGGGTAGGACTGACTGTTCGGTTTGGCCTACAAAATATTGAATGATTTATTAAATTTATTGATTCGATTTTATTACCAAATTCGCACATGAACTATCTCAAAATATCTAGGAGTGGCTTATGAGCGCTGAATCGTGAATATAAATTAATCTTATGGATTATGCAATTGCATGAACCATCGTAAATAAGATTTCATGAATTAAGTAAAATTGTTCACTGGGTAAGACCTTGATGCTCCTATCGTTGGATCAGGTGGCGAGGCTCATGCCGTGGTAGTTCAGCTGCGCGTCGTTCTGTAGAAAATAACGCTATATTTAACCAAATAAATATAGGAGACATTGTTTTTAAATTTGACAAACCAGGCTGGTATCTAAATTATATTGGCGTTCCTACAGTATACGTTATCCCTTTATAGTAGCAACATGAATAAACTATTTCAAAATAAATGAAATAGAAATCGAAGGAAAATGTAACAATGTTTAGAAGATAGCAGAGCTCGCAGACTCAATTATGAATAAGCTCGTTAAGCAGTTCAGGAAAAATAGGCTACATCTCAGCGGTTACGCATGAAGAGGAAACACAACGGAGAAGCGCATATAAATAATAAATTAACTATCGTGAAACCTCGATGTACAGGTACTAATACGAAATGGTTTGCGAAATTCTAAGCGTCATCAAAAAGGTATGACCTATACATTTAGGCAGCAAATACCGTAATCAGGCAATAAGAAGTAAGTCAAGAACAAGGTTCAATATCCGATATGAGCCATATTATTTAAACAATAATATTCTGGCAACGCGCAAGAGAAGATAACCGAGTAATTAGAGTAAACACGAAACATAGAACGTGAACCGGCGTTTGCGCGTTGTAAAGAACGAAATAAAAGGAGAACTCGAGACAATTAGAAAGAAAGAAAGAAAGGAAATCAAACAATATACTCATCCGCTTTAGCCATAAAATGGGGACATAGTGAGTCAGTTTGATTCAATTTTCGAGCTACACTTGCAAGTAAGACTTTTCAATAGAAAGATGCACTTGAGAGAAAAACCGTGCACTATATTTAAACGCACTCACAATTATAGTCCGCCAATCCCTCGCTATTTGGCGCCGACGTGTGCGACGATGGCATGGACTCGTTGACCTGGAAAACCAAAATAGTACTTCAAACGGGGAGAATCGCTAAATAAAATGAAGGACCAACGATTAACTTTAAGAACAAACAATTATAAATAAAAATAGTCGAATTTACTAACGAGAACAAGGCCGAAATTGAGTATATAGTCAACCATGATAAGAGTAATAACTAAAAGCAAGCGTAAATGGCGCGCGCAATCAAAATGACGTTGTAAAATAGGCCAAATAACGAGTGAGCAAAGGGAATCCTACTTGGAATATAATTAAGTACAGTGGACAGTAAGCAGGGCAAGTTTCAAACACATTGAAGGCCAACCAACAGCGCATAATGGGGAATGATTAACTAAGGCGGCCTCGGAAACAGAGAATATACCCATGAAACGCCCAGATTCCTCAGCAGGAAGAGGAAGCGTGGTCATATGCAACTTCTAATGATGAAGGGAGAAAGAACTGAGCGAGCAATCACGACAAATCGATAATTGAAATTGACAAGGCGCAAATTGCATTTGGTGGTGCGCCTGGTCGACGTTTCGTCGTCAAGCTTTTTTGTCAAATTTCCGGCTCTGGTTCTGAAACCGTATTTTGGAGTCCTTTTTTTTAAAACTATTTTTTATTATTTTATAAGATAAAACAAAACACAGAACCGTCGTCTATACAAGGTATTACATGAATATTTGAGTGTAAGCACTTGTGCCCATCCTAAACAGATTTTGCACAAACAATAGTAACATAGTGTAACCGTACACAGCGTTTCACCCCCTTCAAAAAATGGACATTGGAATTTGAATTTAAAATTAAGGGTTATGGTAATCAGGCGACGGAGGGAAATTTAAAATCAAATGAATCGCGCACCGAATGTGCGGATTATTGCGCGGTATGCATGCGCAGCCAATTTCGAAACTCTGTTTTTCTCGTTCTGCATCTTTGTTTCGAAATTTACGCATTTGTTTGTTAGTTTGTCGATTACCCTGTAGGTTGTTCGGCTAACGCAGGTCGAGGTAGCTCGAAATTAATAATGCGCTTGGTGTAGAGAGCTTTTTTAAAAACAAAACCGTTGTGTTCTCTGATCATTGCTATAACTTATTATTTACAATTTCAGCGCGTTTCGGACGGTCATCGTCCTTCGTCGGCCCTTCGCGGGACGCACGCGTAGGAAGGACGGCTTTTTCAAGTAAGCGTTATTTGATACTCATTTGCAATTGAATGGCCAACTAGTAATGGCGAAATGGCGTTTTATGCCGGATTGAAGCCGGCATGCCGAGTCCGTTTTGTCATCTCGATTGCCAACTCACGCAGGGTTGTCACAAAAATTATTACTTTTCCCTTTGATTATGTTTGCACGCGAAAGCAAGAAGCATGTTTTACCAGTTTCCAATGGCTGAGAGTTTTACCACACAAATCAATTCTAATACCGTAATAAATAAAAATAAATAAATATATTCCAGGATTGGCGAACAAGTTGATGGACCAGACTGCCCGGGCGATGATCGAGTGCTTCAACGCCAAGCTCCTCTCTCAACGTTCATGTCTCCAACAGGTTAATATTTATTTATTTTTAAAAAGATTTATTTATTTATTTCGGGTTTTAGGCTTTTTTTTGTTATTTGCTCTGTTTGGGAGAATACTATGAGCTTCATTCATTCTTCATGAGGGAATAGAAAAAGCAGGGATGTACTGGGATATATGAGGCCGTTTGCTTAAGACTAACAACGACCAACAGCTCTCCGTACAGGGTAAAAGTAGTGTTTTGAGGAGAGCATGTTTTCTAGCATAGTTCGAGGTGCTCATTAACATTGGCCACATCTCTTGTTATGCAAATGCATTTTTAATTAGTTCAATAAGTTCAAAGATCAGGCAATTTTTCACCTTTTTGCCCATAGCGACAAAACCGCTGATGGGATTTGAAAACTTCAAACAGAGACTGGGGTTGATTTTACATGATAAAATGCATAGTGTTTTTGAATTATTAAAATTTCGAAATTCCACCGACTTGGGTACTGTATCTTTGCTGAAAACTATTTGCAGGAGCGGCCATTTTTACGGCGTGGGGGCAAGATGTTTTTTGAGCCACCAGCACTTCTAACTCGCTCAACTAGGCCCGCAAAGCAAGTTATGATTTAAAGACTGAAGAGAAAACAGGCAAATATCGACCTCCCTTGATCCCATTCTCCCCTTTCGCACCGCACGGGCGCGGTGAGAGGGGATGGAATGAATCTCTCCTCTCCTCTGAGGGTCGAATTTGCCCGTTTTCTCTTCAGTATTTAAATCATAACTTGCTTTGCGGGCCTAGTTGTGCGATTTAGCGGTGCAGGTGGCTCAATAAGCATCTTACCCACACGCCGTACAAATGGCGGCTCCTGCAAATAGTTTTCAGCAAAGATACCCTAGTCGAGTCGGTGGAATTTCGGAATTTTAATAATTCAAAAACGCTATGCATTTTATCATGTAAAATCAACCCCAGTCTCTGTTTCAAGTTTTCAAATCCCATCAGTGGTTTTGTCGCTAAAAAGGTGAAAAAATGCCTGATCTTTGAACCTATTGAACTAATTAAACATGCATTTGCATAACAAGAGATGTGGCCCATGTTAATGAGCACCTCGAACTAGGCTAGAAAACATGCTCTCCTCAAAACACTACTTTTACCCTGTACGGGCTTTGTTCGACTTTAACGCAAACGGCCTCATACACCGACAGGGTGTAAAAGGAATAGCTAGCCTATAGCGAACACTTGCAATTCCCCTGTCTCTAGGCTTCAACATATTCGTATGACATCCAATCATGTATTTTGGGTACAATTTTCTCTCTCTTGTGGATTAAACAGAAGAGAGAGAGTGTGTATGAGCGTATTGAAGAGGAATGGTGGTTTCTTTTGACGTCACGGTCTGTGAGAACGGATCGATGGGATTCCGTTGCATAAATATTTTTTTCTATCGAGTAGTAGCTGCCGACTGGAGAGTAATGTGAATACTGACAATGGTTAATCCCAATTTCTCCAATTAATTCAAATTTACTGTAATAGTTTCTTATCATTCTTATCCTATCCAATTCGCAGAGCCGCCCTCAACGTCTACCGCTCAAGTTCTCTACCGTCGACGTCGAGCCGGAGTTTGAATAGAAGCCATTCTAAATGAAGAGGAAGAAAGAGCGAGAGGTACGGTAGATTACTTTATTTTATTTCGTAACTTATATTTTATGATTCCTTACCACATGTAAGTACACTTTGAACCAGTATTTTCTCAACAAAAAAACGTATGCACTTAGTCACTCTTCTGAAAAGTTTATTTGTGGACGATTTTCTTAGCTTTCGTACATCACAGACAGAACCGAACATATTTATATTTTAATTTTTTTCCTTTTCACTAATTATCGTCAAAATATTCCAATCCTTCTTTCTTATTTTTTATCCACCCCGGGGAAAAGCGAATATTACTAGAAATACGGTTTAAAAAGAGCATACGAGTAGTGGATACGGTAGTATGGAGCCTAGCATGTGGTCCTACCGTAATCCCTAGTTCATATCCAATGGGCATAATAATTGCTCTAATTTTAACCGTATTTCTATTAATATTTTTACTGTTTTTATTTCCCCGGAATTTGGAGTGAATAAAAACAGGGAAATTGGAATATTAGGATGAGAATAGGCAGAATTTAAAAATGGAAATCAGTTCGATTCTGTGATGTACGATAAATTCAAATATAAATAGAACAGAGTCTTCAAGTAACGGATTAGAAAGTGCGACTCGAGTTTCTGAATATTTTTCAGATCTGACTAAAATCGTTTTTCCTTGATGCAACAAAAATATTTTTTATTGTTTCTCAATGTTAGTATATGAATTTTAGTTCGAAAGTGCAACGAAAAAAATTGCTCTTTCAGATGCTCCGACATGTACTGTATTTTGCCACAAACCCAGCATCAAAAATCTTTTTAAAAAATGGACTCAGAAGCTCGAGAGTCGCACTTTCGAATCTGTTACGTGAAAAGTCTTTTCGATTTTCATTTGAATTTTGCTATGGAATCCTCCAAAGATAGACAGATCAGAGAAATGACTGATTTCGAGTGCATCCCATATAAGTATGTTCAAAGTGTATGTGTTGTCGTCAGCAATCATACAATATCTGAACTATATCAAACAATTTGATAAAGATCGGTTCAGTTTGAAATAAGTTATGCCTAACCATGCAGTACAATCTCCTTTTCAATCGTTATTCTAGAATCTAGAGAAATATATCTAAAAATAAATATTTTGATCGGCTTATAGTTACTGTATTTCTACTCAGGTGCCCGAGAGCCCCTCTGTGATGACGGCGAGAGGATGAGGAAATGAGAAGGATAAAATGCTAGGACAAGAAGCACTCGCATCAATACGAAGATCCATCCCCTTTCTTCGATTTCCCACCATTGTTACTCCTAGTAACGGTCATTTCTCCAATATGTTGTTAATGCGAAAATGTCTTATATTATTCGTTGAATTTGATAAATCATGTTTTAAAAATAAAGTTGGGTTGAGTCTACCACTGGAGTAGACTTGTCTGCAAGCTCAGAATGATCATTCTGGATGTTCCTATTTTTTGCACTGAGATAAATATTTCATTAATTCCGTGTGATTAAAATCTCAATCTGACGAACATGCAAATGCCCACTTTTTCTGTCGTTAGCGACTGCGAAAACTTGGAAATGACGAAAAAAAAATTTGCAAAAGATTTGCATTGGCAGGGCACAGAACCAACGGCTTGTCGATTGCTAGTCCTTTCTCTTACCACTGAGCCATATCGCACGCACTCTCCTCTCTTTACACGCTCTCTCGTTTTCGTCTCTTTCTCTACCCTAGAATACTCTCGCTCCAATGTCCGCGCGCGAAACGCTGTGCCGTACACTATGGACATCCAAAATTTTAAGTTCTGACAGTATTCAGTGAATAAACAATATTTCCTTTACCATACCGTACTCTCAATGCAACTCTACAGTACCTTGATCTACCATGTCTCACCATCACATTACCGTAACCCATGGCGAATATCCTGCACACTATTATACACACTATCGACCACCCCAAACACGTCGTGTATACATACGAGGCCGAGCAAAAGTTTTTGTTCGGGTCGGGTTCGAACCCTTGACTTGATTTTTATCACTCTGACCCTATTTTTACCCGGGAAAAGTCGAAATTTGGGGTTCCGAGATCGATCGTTTGACCTACTCCGTGCCGAACTGAGCGAGAACCGGGCGGAATGGTGAGGGCTAATTAAAAACTTAAGTTAAGCATGTCCCCGGCTACCGTTTGGTATGCTATACCGCGCTGTCGGACCAAAATTCGGCCTGAGACATCGTTCGGCGTGGGCGAGGTCTGTGGTGAAATGGAGTATTTTCTTGCATTTTGAAGCGAATCCTGCGGTTTTCATTGATCGAACCATGACCAATGGCTTACGAGATGTTGTAGGTGGGTCATGGTAGATCAGCCCTGACCAGTTCGAGGGTCATGATAATTCGTTTAAAGCGTGGCGCAGTGGGGTAAAAATTGGGTCAGAGTGATAAAAATCAAGTCAAGGGTTCGAACCCGACCCGAACAAAAACTTTTGCTCGGCCTCGTATGTATACACGACGTGTTTGGGGTGGTCGATAGTGTGTATAATAGTGTGCAGGATATTCGCCATGGGTCACGGTAATGTGATGGTGAGACATGGTAGATCAAGGTACTGTAGAGTTGCATTGAGAGTACGGTATGGTAAAGGAAATATTGTTTATTCACTGAATACTGTCAGAACTTGAAATTTTGGATGTCCATAGTGTACGGTTACACTATGTTACTATTGTTTGTGCAAAATCTGTTTAGGATGGGCACAAGTGCTTACACTCAAATATTCATGTAATACCTTGTATAGACGACGGTTCTGTGTTTTGTTTTATCTTATAAAATAATTAAAAATAGTTTTAAAAAAAAGGACTCCAAAATACGGTTTCAGAACCAGAGCCGGAAATTTGACAAAAAAGCTTGACGACGAAACGTCGACCAGGCGCACCACCAAATGCAATTTGCGCCTTGTCAATTTCAATTATCGATTTGTCGTGATTGCTCGCTCAGTTCTTTCTCCCTTCATCATTAGAAGTTGCATATGACCACGCTTCCTCTTCCTGCTGAGGAATCTGGGCGTTTCATGGGTATATTCTCTGTTTCCGAGGCCGCCTTAGTTAATCATTCCCCATTATGCGCTGTTGGTTGGCCTTCAATGTGTTTAAAACTTGCCCTGCTTACTGTCCACTGTACTTAATTATATTCCAAGTAGGATTCCCTTTGCTCACTCGTTATTTGGCCTATTTTACAACGTCATTTTGATTGCGCGCGCCATTTACGCTTGCTTTTAGTTATTACTCTTATCATGGTTGACTATATACTCAATTTCGGCCTTGTTCTCGTTAGTAAATTCGACTATTTTTATTTATAATTGTTTGTTCTTAAAGTTAATCGTTGGTCCTTCATTTTATTTAGCGATTCTCCCCGTTTGAAGTACTATTTTGGTTTTCCAGGTCAACGAGTCCATGCCATCGTCGCACACGTCGGCGCCAAATAGCGAGGGATTGGCGGACTATAATTGTGAGTGCGTTTAAATATAGTGCACGGTTTTTCTCTCAAGTGCATCTTTCTATTGAAAAGTCTTACTTGCAAGTGTAGCTCGAAAATTGAATCAAACTGACTCACTATGTCCCCATTTTATGGCTAAAGCGGATGAGTATATTGTTTGATTTCCTTTCTTTCTTTCTTTCTAATTGTCTCGAGTTCTCCTTTTATTTCGTTCTTTACAACGCGCAAACGCCGGTTCACGTTCTATGTTTCGTGTTTACTCTAATTACTCGGTTATCTTCTCTTGCGCGTTGCCAGAATATTATTGTTTAAATAATATGGCTCATATCGGATATTGAACCTTGTTCTTGACTTACTTCTTATTGCCTGATTACGGTATTTGCTGCCTAAATGTATAGGTCATACCTTTTTGATGACGCTTAGAATTTCGCAAACCATTTCGTATTAGTACCTGTACATCGAGGTTTCACGATAGTTAATTTATTATTTATATGCGCTTCTCCGTTGTGTTTCCTCTTCATGCGTAACCGCTGAGATGTAGCCTATTTTTCCTGAACTGCTTAACGAGCTTATTCATAATTGAGTCTGCGAGCTCTGCTATCTTCTAAACATTGTTACATTTTCCTTCGTATCATGCGATTTCTATTTCATTTATTTTGAAATATTTGTTGCTACTATAAAGGGATAACGTATACTGTTGGAACGCCAATATAATTTAGATACCAGCCTGGTTTATCAAATTTAAAAACAATGTCTCCTATATTTATTTGGTTAAATATAGCGTTATTTTCTACAGAACGACGCGCAGCTGAACTACCACGGCATGAGCCTCGCCACCTGATCCAACGATAGGAGCATCAAGGTCTTCGATGTGAGTTGTTTCTTCATCGAATCGTACCCAGTGAACAATTTTACTTAATTCATGAAATCTTATTTACGATGGTGTATGCAATTGCATAATCCATAAGATTAATTTATATTCACGATTCAGCGCTCATAAGCCACTCCTAGATATTTTGAGATAGTTCATGTGCGAATTTGGTAATAAAATCGAATCAATAAATTTAATAAATCATTCAATATTTTGTAGGCCAAACCGAACAGTCAGTCCTACCCGATGGCGGAGCTTTCCGGTCAAAATGGACACTATCATTGGCTTAGAATTGATGTCCCGCCCGGATGTCGGTTTGTACCCTTGCCTTTTCGTGTAGACGGATCGCTCAGTATCTCGATGGTTAGAGCAACGAGATAGTGTGCAAATTGAGAGAGCCGCTGCTCGTTCCGGCACCAAAACTTCGTCCCATTCGATATCTCCTTTACTCAGATAGAGTTCGTGACAATCAATCTACTTTTCAGCTGAACGCCATCGAAGACAACAAGTCTCTGACGATGACTCAGACCGTTGAGCAGACCGTGGCCCTCTTCCAATCCATCAAGACTCCCTACTTGGGCGCCTTCCTTCAAGCCGCCGCCACTCCTGAATACTCTGAGGGAGAAGAACCCATATTCTCAGTCAATGCCGCAGCGAAGAAACGTCGTTAACGTTATATTATCGGTTATGATGGGATAAAAACTTGAAGTGCAATTATCGATTAACCAACTCCAGTTTTTGAAGATGCTGACTCAGAATCTCATATAACTTCCTTTCTCCATCTCGTCAGCAGCCTTCTAGATCATCTGATCCCTTTAAAACCACAGAACTGGAACCCTTTGAAGCACCCCTTTCCGCTGAGATGAAAATGGGAAACGAGTCATGCAATATCTCAGAAGATTGATGATGTGCGATAACAAGTTTCTTTTATTAACAGATGATTTATCAACAACAAAAAAAGTTAAGAGTCTTTTTCAGTTTTTTTAAGAGTTGAGACGGATCATCGTCATCTGTTCGATGACTATGAGAAGGCCTTATCTGAATGCCTTGAAGAAGCACATCGTGAAGAGAGGAGCATGACGTCTCTGTCTGTTGAGTGAGTAGGGAGCAGACCTGCAAATACCCTGCTGAGAGACATAAGACCATACCTAAGGGTCACCTTTCAAAATACCAACCTCTATTGAGAGCATCTGCTTGATTCAAAGTGAAAGGTCGCTCTATGTAGGAGAGCGGAACGAAATCGTGCACGGATTTCAACCTGGAAAACGGTCGAGGAAAGCCGGAAACCCGCATTCAGACGATAATTACAGGAAAGATGAATAATAGTTAGAGGGCATTATGTCGGATGAGAACTTTAGGGGGCGAGAGGAGGAGAGGAGGGCAGAGACGGTATTGCGAAATAGTTCTCATCCAACATAGCGCCGAGTTAGAGATGAGAAAAATGCAACTAAAATCGATAAAAAGCGAAAACAGAGCTAAAGGAAGAACGAAAGGAAACGTAAAGTAGTCAGTCATCATCGAGGTTTGTAGAGATGAGAGATGGGAGAGAGGAGTGCGTGAAAAAGGCCATACCTCTTGTCTCCTCAGTCACTACGGAAACAGAAAATTATTAGCCGTCTCTCCATTCTCCCTCGAGGATCAAATCGTCATGACTAGAGATACCTCACATGGTGGAACAAGTGTTCAAAAAGGCAAGGTGGTGGTGAAATCAGAAAAGGGAACGATCATCATAAGAACAGTAGACTCCCTTCCCTTCATCCATCTTGCCAGTGTGATACCATTCGAAGTTTTATCAGAAGGAATCATTTATCAACAAACTCGATGCAACTTTTTGAGATGCACCTAGATGCTTTTCGCGCATGATCTGCACGTTTAAACCGACTTTTGTCGGGTTTTTGAGTTTAGCCCCAAAATCCAGCCCAAAGTGACCATACTTTGCGTTTTGCACTGTAGCTAAACAAGTACTGGTCGGATCGGCTCGGAAGTAGTGCAAACTCGATACAACTTTTCGAGATGCACCTACATGCTATTACCGCGCATGATCTCCACGTTGAAACCAACTTTGACCGGTTTTTTTACCCAAAAAGTGCACTTTTTGAGATCGAAATCGGCCGAATCGCTATTCTGGCGGATGGCAAATGTATGGGAAATGTGGGAAAATACTAGCTCTAAGCGGTTCGAGATTTAGAATCCGCCGGCGCATCTTTATAAACTTTGTAGAACATGGTAGCACCAAAAGCCGTTTTATAGTATTTAGTTTACTGGAGTACACTTTCTCAAAAATGAGATTTTCGGGGTTTAGCGAGCGGGGAAATAGTTATGGTGCTTCGTTGTGAAAACGAAAGTTGTAGAAATCGCCGAGCCGCGTCGGTCAGTGCTGGTGATGAAGAGAATACTCGCGTTTGAAGCCTAACACGACCTGGTAAAGCCGAAATTCGTGTTAAAACTGAGCGAGAATCGGTCGGAACTGTGAGGACTAATTAAAAAATTAAATTAAGCATGTCGCAAGCTACCATTTGGTACGCTATACCGCGCTGTCGGACCAAAATTGGACCTGGGGCATCCACCCCTGTGGACAAGGTCTAGGGTAAAACTCTCCTGTTTCCTGAAGAAACTTTTTTCCTTGCGTCATTTTAGCCTTAGTCCCCAGCAAGCACTATTAACGGAAAGTTATTGCGAAAGCCGGGAGAGCGCGCCGAAAAATATACAGTCGGATAAAAAGAGTGAAAATCGTCCAAATCGCTATTCCTGCGGATGGAAAATATATAAGGCCGTGTGGGAAATACTATCGGAGTGCAATACGGTATGCATAAAACACTGGCGCATCGATCTAAACTTGGTAGATCCTGGTTGCACCAAAAGCCGCGTTTTGGTGATTACTTTTCGGAAGTACACTTTCCGCATTTCGAGGTTTTCGTCATTTAACGAGCGGGGAAATAGTCGTGGTGCTTTGAGTTGAAAAAGAACGTTGTAGAGCTCGCAGAGACGCATCGATCGGTGCCGGAGATGAAGGGTTGCTATGATATTGCAGCCGATCACGGCCGGGTAAATACGGAATTTGCTGTTTCGCAATTCTTAATTTGGTCAATTTTCGAATCTGCAACTTTATAAACGAGAACCGAACGAAACCTAATTTTTTGCTCGGATTCGGCCTCACTCTGAAAGTATTTGAAATGTTCGGGAGTGAACGTAATCATGACGCAGATGGTTAACTGTTAGACCAGCGCCCATCACCCCCGGGTTCGAACCCCGCGCGGAACAACAACTTTTGCTCGGCCTCGCAAGTATCGAGAACGTGTCCGGGGTGGTCGGGAGCGTGCGTAATCATGGGTGGTAAGAGCCTAGACTGGCGTTCATGACCCCTAGGGTTCGATGCCCTACCACTGCTAACCTTTTGCAAAGTGTCAGACCATGTGCGGGAAGGGTGCCTAGCACTCGGACACCCCCGGGTTCGACTCCCCGCCGGTGCACAATGTTTTGCAACATTTTTTTCGGCTAGAAAAATAAATTTTCGCGAATAAAAAATCACAAATTCCCAACAAAAACTCACGGTTTACCCGTAGCGAGCGCAGCTCAGCTAGTTACCACTACATAAAAGAATCCCGATTGCAAATCGGCCGGTCGACGTAATCCGTATCTGGAGGCTTGGATGTTTGGGAAAAGATTTGGGAATTAGTCAGACTATACCCAAAATGTCTTTGCGCATCGAATGCGCTTATCGGCGTTTAGCCTGGACTTGGTCGGGTAGGTCAAAATCCAGTCCAAAGTGACAATACTTTGCGTTTTGCTCTGTAGCTAAAAAAAATACTGAACCGATCGACTCGGGAGTAGTGCAAACACGAAGCAACTTTTCGAGATGCACCTAGATGCTATTGCCGCGCATGATCGCCACGTTGAAACCGATTTTTGTCGGGTTTTTGAGTCAAAAAGTGCACTTTTTGAGTTCGAAATCGGACGAATTGCTAAAAACGCGTTGGTTTAATATGGGTTAAATATGGTTGAATACTAGCACTAAGCGGTTCGAGATTCAGAAAACGCTGGCGCATCTTTCTAAACTTGGTAGATTCTGGTAGCATCAAAAGCCGCTTTATTGTATTTAGTTTTCGGAGCTACACTTTCTGGATTTTGAGGTGCTCGAAATGAAGAGTTTTCATGCGTCTGAAACTTATCACGGCCGGGTAAAGCCGAAATTAGAGGTTTCGCTATCCGTCCTTTGACCTACTCCGTGTCCAAATGAGCGAGAACCAAGAGAAATGGAGAGGGTTAATTAAAAACTTAAGCTCATCATGTCCCAAGCTACCGTTTGATATGCTATACCGCGTGGTCGGACCAAAATGCGGTCTGGGGCATCTCTCCGTGTGGGTTTGGTCTGCGGTGAAATATCCAGCTTTCTTGCGTTTTGGAGTTGATGTCATGGCTCAATTTGATCGTCTCATGCCGGATAGATTATTGGAAGTTGTAGGTGAGTCATAGTAGATCACTACTGAACTGTCCATATGCCATCAAAATTCATTTTAAGCGTGGCGCAGTGGGGTAAAAATAGAGTCAGGGTGCTGAAAATCAAGTCACGGGTTCGAACCCCGACCAGAACAAAAACTTTTGCTCGGCCTCGCAAGGGACAAGAACATGTCCGCGGTGGTCGGGAGCGTGTGTAATCATGGCGCAGGTGGTTAAAGCCTAGACAAGCGTTCATGAGTTCAAATCGCGCTCATGGTTTAAAATCCCCACCGGCGCAAAAGTGTTTGCAATATTTTTCGCGTGCTCAAATCGTATCCGGGAGTAGTTGGGAAGTATCCTGGTGCCTGTTAAAGTCGAATCCGGATCTCCCAAGCCCAGATCGTCAACCCGGATCGCGCGCTTTCAATGTTGCTCGCTCGGGCTTCCGCTCAAGGGAGCAAATATAGTACCCGATCGATAAGTATAGATAGCGCAGGTGGTTGGTGTATGTCTACCATGCAGACACCCCCGGGTTCGACTCCCCGCCGGTGCACAATATTTTGCAAATTTTTTTTCGGCTAGAAAAATACATTTTCAGGATTAAAAAATCACAAAAAGTATAAAATTCCAAACGGCTTGCCCGTAGCAAGCGCAGCTCGGCTAGTTCGCCTCACTCAAACTTCCCAAAATGAGTGAATTGACTCATAACGGTCATGTTGTATTCATGCTAAAATCCGCTAGTGCGTGGTTGCTCAACTACTGATTGAGAGAACTCGTATCATTATCTGCGGATGTCTCTCCCATCTCAGTATCCCTTGTTACTATGGCTTCAGAGTCATCCCACCTGACATATTTCCATCCTTCTCTTTCAACCCACATAAATATCACTGCTTTACGTCTCCATTCTCGCCTACTTTCCTCTCAATTTTTGTCGTGTTTTTTTGGCTCTACTCTATCAACATTCATATTCTCCTTTATTTCTAGTCCAAAACTGAGATACCAGAGCTAAGTATTTCGATTGCATTCGCTCTATCCATATCCTTTTTTTTCCTGCTTCGTTCCATCAACGATCGTTTTCCAGATTCAGGTTTTTACACTACCTGACTACACTCTTCTAGACAGAGTGACAACTTACTTGGATGCATGGAACGGCAGTCGCAAAAGGTTGGTCTTTGATCTTGGGCCTTTCCCTCTCGCTCATTTCTCTCATTGTAGGCATGCCGCACACTTCAAATACCATAGACGACTGACAGAGAATGTCCGCTCTTTTCCTGCGACGCTCTCTTGTCGCACTGATTTGCATGATCAAGATCAGCGATGGTTCTTCGTAATCTTTCCTGTTGCGCGCTCTCCTCTCTCCCATCTCTCATCTCTACAAACCTCGATGATGACTGACTACTTTACGTTTCCTTTCGTTCTTCCTTTAGCTCTGTTTTCGCTTTTTATCGATTTTAGTTGCATTTTTCTCATCTCTAACTCGGCGCTATGTTGGATGAGAACTATTTCGCAATACCGTCTCTGCCCTCCTCTCCTCCTCTCGCCCCCTAAAGTTCTCATCCGACATAATGCCCTCTAACTATTATTCATCTTTCCTGTAATTATCGTCTGAATGCGGGTTTCCGGCTTTCCTCGACCGTTTTCCAGGTTGAAATCCGTGCACGATTTCGTTCCGCTCTCCTACATAGAGCGACCTTTCACTTTGAATCAAGCAGATGCTCTCAATAGAGGTTGGTATTTTGAAAGGTGACCCTTAGGTATGGTCTTATGTCTCTCAGCAGGGTATTTGCAGGTCTGCTCCCTACTCACTCAACAGACAGAGACGTCATGCTCCTCTCTTCACGATGTGCTTCTTCAAGCCATTCAGATAACGCCTTCTCATAGTCATCGAACAGATGACGATGATCCGTCTCAACTCTTAAAAAAACTGAAAAAGACTCTTAACTTTTTTTGTTGTTGATAAATCATCTGTTAATAAAAGAAACTTGTTATCGCACATCATCAATCTTCTGAGATATTGCATGACTCGTTTCCCATTTTCATCTCAGCGGAAAGGGGTGCTTCAAAGGGTTCCAGTTCTGTGGTTTTAAAGGGATCAGATGATCTAGAAGGCTGCTGACGAGATGGAGAAAGGAAGTTATATGAGATTCTGAGTCAGCATCTTCAAAAACTGGAGTTGGTTAATCGATAATTGCACTTCAAGTTTTTATCCCATCATAACCGATAATATAACGTTAACGACGTTTCTTCGCTGCGGCATTGACTGAGAATACGGGTTCTTCTCCCTCAGAGTATTCAGGAGTGGCGGCGGCTTGAAGGAAGGCGCCCAAGTAGGGAGTCTTGATGGATTGGAAGAGGGCCACGGTCTGCTCAACGGTCTGAGTCATCGTCAGAGACTTGTTGTCTTCGATGGCGTTCAGCTGAAAAGTAGATTGATTGTCACGAACTCTATCTGAGTAAAGGAGATATCGAATGGGACGAAGTTTTAGTGCCGGAACGAGCAGCGGCTCTCTCAATTTGCACACTATCTCGTTGCTCTAACCATCGAGATACTGAGCGATCCGTCTACACGAAAAGGCAAGGGTACAAACCGACATCCGGGCGGGACATCGATTCTAGGCCAATGATACATCCCATCCGTCAACACTATCGAGAAGATATCAAGACCACCTTAGTGATGAGAGCGGGGAGTTCTCCAAGCGCACGAGTCACGTTGGCCCTCTGATCCTTCGTCGTCTGTTCGAGTTTGTTCATCTCGGCATTCACGGCGTCCTAAGAGAACCCGTTTGGATCATGGCATAATTACAAAACGTACAAGAATTCCATTCTTGGTACCCCAGGCCTTGATCGCAGTCTCGAGCTGTTCCTTAGTGAGTGTTTGGTTCTGCAATTATGACAATATTTTTTAAAGGAGTGTTTCTTGAGCGACGTCGCTAAAAATGGTGAACAGTAAAAATAGAAATGTGGAAACCGCGAATGGAATCTCACCAGAAGGATATTGGCGAACTCCTTTCTGGCTTGTTCAGAAACATTCTTCAAGGGCGGGAATCTGAGTTGAATGTAGAGAGACTCCCCATCGACTGCTGATAGTCCAATGGGCATGGAGTCCGATTCTTGGCAGGCGCCGAAGACGAAAAGAGAAGAGCCGATGAGCACCAGGGAAAGCATCACTGTGTTGTTATGTTGGCCATTCCACGGGTATTTATCCTCCATTCGACCTATTCCATCAGAAGGAGATCTCTCTCGGGTGCACGCACTGCCTCCTCTCCTCTGCTTTCACTGGTTCATCTCCCTCGCTGCTTGTCTGACTCACAAATCGCGTTTTTGTTGGTCTAGTTTATCCGAGGATAAGTAGCATGGTTGGCTGAACCGAACAGCGAATGGAAGATCAAATGCTCAATTATCGGAGTTTAGGGCTGTTTATGGATTTCTAGAATGTTGATCATGACATCATTCCCACATCCGATCAGATCAATTAGTGCATCCAGTCTCCCCCCCCCCCTCCTCCTCCTCCTCTCGATGGGCGCATCCGATCAAGCATTGTAAGTGTAGCTATTACTCATCATAAACTCGGACTGTCATACCTCACCCATTTAAGATTCTTTTAATTGCGACTACCTTCTATATCAGTGCGTTCGCGTAATTCCCGCACCCTTGCCGGTACATCAAAAAATGGCACTCTGGTTTTTTCATGGATTCTGATAGCCCTAGGTGCCCTGCATTGATTTCTCTTATTCGCATGTTCATGTCATGCTCATTTGCATAATTACTTGAGCCGATAGTTTGACGATTTTCTCACATTAACTGTAGTAACTCTGCGGAAACTCATCAGATTCTTATGAAACCTTGGCACTAGACAAATTTCGAGGTGCTGCATCAGCCTACGTTGTTTGTTCATGCAAATTCTATATTTGATTTTTTCATCGAAAATTCAAGTGAACTTATCTCGAAAACAAGGCCGAAAACATTGCTGGATTTTTGATATGTTGTGACCAATGATGAGATCTACCGACGAGAGCAATTTGAGCTCATTAGGAGTGTGTGCTGAGAAGTTAGAAGCAAAAAACTAAATGGTTCTAATGGATAGAACCCTCTCATTTCGCGCTCATTCCGACCCTCTCGCTCCACCCGTGCGGTCGCGAATGCCTTGTTTCTCCCCATATTTTGTGAAACTCATTCATTTCTGACTATCGCTCTCACTGCGATCTTTCAATTTAGACCGCACGGGTGGGGCGAGAGGGTCGGAATGAGCGCGAAATGAGAGGGTTGTCTCCATTAGAATCATTTAAATTTTGCTTGTAACTTCTCAGCGCACACTCCTAATGAGATCAAATTGCTCTAGTCGATAGATCTCATCATTGGTCACAACATATCAAAAATCCAGCAATGTTTTCGGCCTTGTTTTCGAGATAAGTTCACTTGAATTTTCGATGAAAAAATCAAATATAGAATTTGCATAAACAAACAATTTAGGCAGATGCAGCACCTCAAAATTGGTCTAGTGCCAAGGTTTCATAAGAATCTGATGAGTTTCCGCAGAGTTACAACAGCTAATGTGAGAAAATCGACAAACTATCGGCTCAAGTAATTATGCAAATGAGCATGACATGAACATGCGAATAAGAGAAATCGATGCAGGGCACCTAGGGCTATCAGAATCCATGAAAAAACCCGAATGTCATTTTTTGCTGTACCGTAATTCGGGGATATTGTGCGAGAATTACGTGAACGCACTGATATCATTTTGTTTCCTGCTTTTACTTGCTTCGTATTAATCTCAATCTCAATGATTTCAGTTATGCCCCAACTTTCCTTCAATCCCGTGCATCTGAACAAGGGACGTCGTGATTCCATTCCATCCACGTCTTCGCCCTCGATTCATTCGTCGATGGCAATACATATCAAAGACCCGATATAACAGCTTTCACTGTCGTCAGTAAGTATTTATAGTAGTCGTTTCGGTTTCGGTACTACCGAAATTTTGCCTATGATTTTCGGTACTACCGAAAAAAAAATTTCTAAGTTTTCGGTAGTACCGAAATTCCTGTAAAATTTTCGGTAGTACCGAAAATTTCGGTAGTGACTCGGTAGTGAGCCCATAACTCGCTTCAAATTCATCGGGGAAATTTGGGAGAAGTGTCAGTCCACCTCCCATGCAAAGATTTACAAAATTTGAGACTAGGTCGTCACTATGTAATGATCACATTTTCGCTCATAACTCGCTTCAAAATCATCGGAGAGACTTGGGAAAGGTACACAACGACTTCTCATGCAAAGATTTACAAATTTGAAATTTCGTCATCACTATGTAATTTTTATATTTTCGCTCATATCTCGCTTCAAACTCATCGCCTGACGCTAAATAGGGGTAAAAATTTGAGAAGCCTGTCGAGGGGGTTCGATTGGTGCTTGAGTCGGCTTCATGCGATGATTTTGAAGCGAGATATGATCGAAAATGTGAAAATTACATAGTGATGACGAAATCTGTTTTAGAGATGACGCAATTTGTAAATCATTTTGAAAAGCTCGTTAAAGGGGTTCGATTGATACCCGAGTTGGCCTCGAGCGATGATTTTGAATCCAGTTACGAGCAAAAATATGAAAATTACATAGTGATGACGAAATATTTCACATTTTCGATCATAACTCGCTTCAAAATCATCGCCTGAAGCCGACGCAAGCACCAATCGAACCCCCTCGACAGGCTTTTCAAATTGGTTCCCCTATTTGTTGTCAGGCGATCAATTTGAAGCGAGATATGAGCGAAAATGTGAAAATTACATAGTGATGACGAAATTTCAAATTTGTAAATCTTTGCATGAGAAGTCGTTGTGTACCTTTCCCAAGTCTCTCCGATGATTTTGAAGCGAGTTATGAGCGAAAATGTGTCGATTTCATAGTGATGACGAAGTCTCAAATTTTGTAAATCTTTGCATGGGAGGTGGACTGACACTTCTCCCAAATTTCCCCGATGAATTTGAAGCGAGTTATGGACTCACTACCGAATCACTACCGAAATTTTCGGTACTACCGAAAATTTTCTTCAGGAATTTGGTCACTACCGAAATTTCGCGCGTGCCTGTACAAAAATTTTCGGTACTACCGAAACCGAAACCGAAACGACATCCCTAATTTATAGTGATTTCTGTTACTGTTTGATATTTGTTTGCAATTTTTTTCCAAGACTTGGCAAGAGATTACTTTTTAAAGGAGGAGTTGACATGATAGCCAGATTGATCCCACGAACCATGATGGAAATCCAAAATTTGAAGGTCGTAGGTCAATTTCGGACCGAGTTATGGGCGCGCGCAGTTTGCAAGATGATCAGAGAAAGGGCTGTAAAATGTGAGCGAGAGATTTCGCAGCGCACCCTCTCTACCTCCTCCACTTTTCGACCATTCCCTTTCATCCCTTTTGCGAGAGGCTAGAGCGGCAGAGAGCCCAGAGACCGTAGGGAGAGGGACCAAAGGTCTGGTGAGAGGGCAGAGACGGGTAGATCAAGTGAGGATTCCTCTCTCACTAGGGAATGGATTCGCCCCCTTCACTACTAGGTTTAGCATGGACATGGTCGTGTCCTTGCTAAACGCAGTAGTATGATCCGGCAAATCGTGGTAGGAGTCGCTTGCCGTCATTGCTAACAGTACTTCTTTAAATTACGAATTATGAAGCGGATGCGACCCATTGCCCCCGGAATAGTCCTTTATCCTCTAATTGCTGTGAATATTATCGTAATTAGCAATAATCGCTAAATAATTAATTGTTATTTTATTAAATCAGTTTATGATTTCAGTCAGTTCACGATTTACAACTGTTGACGACTATTTTTTACCGTAATCCCGCCTAGTTTCGAATTGGCTCCGGAGTCCCTTAATATCGTTATTTTCCGTGTAAGACATTTTAAATTGTTTTGAAAAGCTCCCCGGCGCATTGCACGGGAGTTTGTGTACTGGTATCAGTGGATTCTGATACTTGGGTGCGCAGCTTGACGAGGCGTCTTTGGCGTGTAACCGATTTGCATTATTGTGCGTGAGCCTATCGCCAATTTTCGAATTGCAATTGCCGTCGGGAGTTTCTTTGATAAAGTAACTCCATCCTGTTCTGCTCTTCACAATAACTTCACTACACTCACTCAGGTACTGAGTTATTGGAGTGTTCTGGGAAGGCGGTTATCTTTATAATTATGTTGTTCAGGATGCGGTATTACTAATCCCTCCGGCCTACTCGAAATGATCCACGTCGCTGCTATGAAATTTGTAAAGAGTAAAGTCGAAGGGTTGATGAGTTCAAGGAGTGAGAAGAAGATAAGACATATGTGGATGAAGAATAAGAGCAGGTCCGATTTAATTTTTCCTTTAGACAGAAAAGGCCATAAAATAGTTACTTCTTCAAGTACGAGTCTTCATAATATTCTTTATCAACACTTGTTTTTAAATAAAGGTGAGTGATGTTATGTATGGGATAATATTATGAACATGGAAAACGTTCAACCTTTCACAGAACTCCGCTCTCCTATTCTCGCGAGTGTTCCGTCTGTTTGTCTCTTCATCCAAGCTATCGTGCAGTCCTCTCGTTATGTGGACACATCACGTGCATGGCTTGTGCTTTGCAGATGGAGGTACGGAAATATGCTAGAGTTCACCTTGAGCTATCGGAAAAAATAAAAGATCCCCAAAAAAAAGAGCGAGCTCTTACTGTTTTCAAGGAATTCGGACGAATCCGATGCCCATTCTGCCGGGTGGACATTTATGAAACTGCGTGAAGAGAAAGATGAATTGGAACCAGTCTCTGAATTTATCAAGAGGTTGATTCCGATATCATTCGACATCATTCCCATCCACATCGACTTGCAATGTGGAAACAAGGTTTTTGTTTATACCTGTGACCACAATTTGGAGAGCGACGTTTACAGTTTTCTGGTCATCGGTGAGCTATTCATTGATTTGCATTCGAAATACGGTAATCGGCCATCGCTCACTCTTGGAGGGTGCGACTTGTAGCTGTGAATGTTGTATAAACCAAAATATTCTACAGTTAACTGTCAACCTTTTTAGGCTTTGATATCAAAGATCCCGAGGGTTTGGAACGGATCATTAGAGCGACTATTCATGAATTCGAGGCTGTTGAGAACCATCCTGGATGCGAGATGAAGGAGAAGGAGATGAGGATCAGGGAATTGAGAGAAGCCAATAACCAGAGGTACCGTTTCTGAGCTTACCTATTTGATGCTCTAGAATAAACATATTGCTCGGAAGTGAACGCACAAGGCATTATGAGCCAAAAACCTTGTTTCGATCGTGGTTTATGCATACGTTATGTATTTAACGACGTTTCTGTAGGATCAGATCTATGGAATGGTCGTTAGTTGAATCTACTTCAGTGTTCCCATCTCGATCTATCGTCAGTGTTCCGTGTGCCTCTCTTCCCATTCTCATGAACGCGCAGTTCTCGTCCCATGTGCACACATTATGTGTATGGAGTGTGTCAACCAACTAAAGGTACTAAAATCGTTAAATAAAACAGGCGCATGTGCATTCGGACCCTTGCCCGAATATTTCAAAAAAGCATGGAAATAAAATGGCTTGAATTTCGATATGTCGAAAGGACTTATCGAAATGACTTGAGGAGAAGAAATATAACAATTTCAAAGCGAATACTGATGAAATCAGTTTCGGAAATTGGATCTTATGGGTTGTCCTATCTGCCGTGTTATAAGACATTTCGTGAAGTTGTATGAAGAGACCCAAGTCGATGCGAAGGTACAACGATGTAATGAGACCATCCAGACGTCAATATGAAGAATTATCAGATCTAAAAAATCGTCGTTTCTTGCATCAACTCTTTTTATCGCAGTAGAATATGTTGCTGTTCATTTGTCGGTTGCTGTGATGAATAATTTTTTAAAAATTGAGTTGTGAACATGAGAGCAATTTTTCTCATTCTTATTCTCATTGTCGCGGTCGACCCACTCGTCTCTTCCTGTCCCATTTTGTCCAGTCGAGAACTCGCTTAGCCCATTGTTCATCACTGCAGTGAGCTAATCGTTTCGCCCATCTCCACTTTCGAATCATTATCTCACTATCCGGCAGGGGGACTCGCTGTATCCGGCAGGAGGGACTCCTTGAGCAAGAGATTCGTTAGTCACTATCATCTGCATCTATCATGCTCGAATATGTATCAGGAAATGTACGTGTGTTACTGGTATATTGGCGAAGGAATTGTAGATATATTTGATAGATAGATGCAGTTTTAGAATTAAATTTTTCCCTATTTATCAATGCTCACTACAGGAGAATCGATCAGGAGGTCTGTCGATTCCTCACCAGACCCGCCTTCAACGAAGATTTGATCGAGTACACTCGCATTGAGTTGGCGAGACTGCTGGAGGAAAATATGTTTAATTAACTTATATTTCATTGTATTATATGATAAATTATGAAGCATGCACAAAAATGCAAATACTTGAAAAAGCTAGTAGACTGGTTTAATGCGAGTTATCTACAGATAATTTATAATAATATTTTCACATCACGATTCTTTGTTCGCTCAAGGCGAGTTGTTTTTCATTGATCTATGTTCATTTTCTCTATCTGTTATCTGAATCCTGCCAACAAACCGCAAAAACAATTCGATTCATTTCCTACTTTCACTAATGCAACCTGCGATATAAAGTTAGGGGCCACAAAGTGGATTGCCAACTTTTCGGAATCATGTCAAAAGTAGGCTCAATGTGACCGTCAGGGTCTCAACATCACTTTTGTTTTTGGACGTATGTCGCTAGCTCTTCTCTGAAGCCCGGGACAGCTCTCGAAGCGCCCGCGCCTCTCCCAGTCAGAGAGGGGAGAGAGGCGAGATGAGAGATAAAGGGGCGGAGCCTCTCTCGCGTGTATCTCTCTCCCTCTTTCCGCTCTCTCGCCGCGCTCCTCCCGCGCTCATATTTAATTCAAGCACAATTCAGGGAAAATTAATAAAAATCCAATTTTGTGCTTAAAATTCCTCTAAAATACAGATCAATCGATTTAGAGGGCGAGGTTTTGTGTGCACATCCTCAAAATAGCATTTTGAGCTGTTTTGACTTGCTTCCTTGGATTTTTGACCTACTGGGAGAAGTGAGGCACAAAGTCTCATAGCCTCAATCGATAGAGGGTGCTCATAGCTACCTATCAAGCTTTTGGACGAGTGTTTTGTTTGCGAATGAAGGTTGTGCTCTCTCGATCTCGCTTTTGAGGGGAATCGTGTCGAGGGAAAGTGGGCGGGGCTTGTGGCCCCTATATAAAGTGCCTGCTATTACTACTTGTTTCAATGGAGAAAGACGCTCTAACGCTACTCCTTTCAATCCGTCACTAATGAGCGCGAACTAGTATCACCACTCAATCTTTTCTTTGCCTCACAGCACCTTCCCCTTCCTCTCTCCTTTCAGGAACCCCTTCCGATCATACACAGCCAGAAAGTCCAAGAGAATTTTTAAATTACGGAAATAATTTTGTTATAAGATCATCTTCTGTGAATCTTTATGACCCTTCTTCATCACTTCTTCCCCTTGGCACATGTCGTATGTCTAGTGTCTTACTTTCAGAGAAAGAAATCAATATGAAAAGCTTCCTAAAAAATTCCAATCTTCCACTTTTTCACTCTTCCTTCTCATCTTCTTTCTTAGGATGAATCAGAGATGCTCAGTCGCTTCTCTTCTCTGCTCTTTCCTGCCGATAATGGGCACTTCTCATGACTCTGAACAAGAGAGGATTGGATCTGAGAGAGGAGTTAATTGACCGAAAAATGAATATCTCTTCCCTTGCGAAAGAAAGACTACGTTTCCATACCCTCCGCCCCTCTACCTCTTCTCCTCCCCTTCTCTCCCAACCCATCTGACGTGATTTGTGCCGTTTGAATCTCTCATCCGACACACCTAAAATTGTAGGCTCGCGAGCTCCAAATCTCTTTTCTTCTAATTTTGCCTTCGCTTTCTCTTCTCATTTCCACCTCACATTCTCCCATCATCACATCACTTTTGTATTAGTCCGAAGCTACTGCATCCCTCAATGAACCATGGTAACGCCAGTTTCAGTCAATATTGTAGTGAGTGCTCGATTATTGAAGACCAGATCTTCAGAGTCTCCCTCACTGATAGTCAGTCGCAATGCAACACCATGAAGCTCTGAAATTTTGCATCGATCGATTATCTCACGCTTTGCCACTGCGCGGAATAATTCGATCGATTAGGGCGGGAATCTTTTAAGGTTTTCCCGAAGGGCCCCTATCTCAGGACTATTGTATCAACGAGAAGCGGAAATTCGTGGTCGATATTCTTCCTTTGCTGAATCTCTCCAAACAACTAAGGAGAGGGGCGATGATTCACTCGCGCTGATCAACGAATTATCGTGTATTCATCGCTTTCTTCGATCGAACGGATAGATGCGATCCTTTAGCGCGTTTCGAGACCCGTTCCATTGACCTATCCCTACTATAGTATGATGCCAGTTGGTCAGAACTAGAGACTGCGCAATGACGGCAAATGTTTGGAGTGTTTTGTCGAAGTCATGCGTGGAATAACGCGTATCACTCTCCAAGTGGGCGTCTGATTGGATAATGATCAAGTGCGAAATCCAGAAAACAACTTCATTAATGAGAATGAATGTGGAGCATTCCAGGGCTGGGTCATGTTTCTGATGTCACACGCCCATTAGAGTTTCTTGACGTTTCGATGAAAAGCATACCTTCGCTTTTTGGATAATTTCTTTCGCGATATTCAGCCGTCACAATTGCCGGTTGCATCCAAGCCTCGTTTCAAAAACGATTATCTTCTTCACTCCTCCCCCAGTTTCCTTTTTAGTGTAATATTGTGAAAATTAAGGTAATTCGCCCACAACAAGCTGCAAATGACGATTCCTTTCACACTGTCCAAGATTCGCATGGTCCTTTCCCGTGTTTCTTCCATCAATAATCAGGAGCAAGAGAAGAATGGGGACAAGAAGGTGCGCGTATTAAAAGAATCAAGTGGTTCAAAAAATCTGAATTATTATTTCTCCAATGTTACGAACCTTTTTTTCTATAAAGAACTTGACTCAGTTTCATACCAAAGACTCAAAAAAGAATAACCTGAAATTAATCATTCGCGTGACATTTCCCTAAAGGGATCATAGCTGATCAAATGTAGAGAGATGAAACTGAGACTGATGTTTGCAATCTCCATTAATTTTGAATGCTTGTATAGATGAAAACAGTAAGAAGAGTATTCGAAGACGAATTCCTCGGCTACCATTTTCGCTCTGTTCCGAAGACATCGGTGGACACAATTTTACCTGTGTAAAATATTAATACTTCCTGATTTATCAAAAGATTCAGGACGAGTTCGATCAGCTAGATTGTCTCTTCTGCTTCGATCCCCTAAAGTCCAGCGAACAAGTGAGTAATTGTCTCACTGGTTTGTTTACCCCCCCCTCGCGTCTCCGCCACCCAGTTTCGATCCGAATCCTTATTCATATCAATATTTTCATCGAGATAACTTAGTCGTTCGGACGAGCAGTAAATTCTGGCTCAGCTACTCTAGCAGGAGATCGTTGGCTTGAACTAGCTGAAGTGCCCCCACGTCAGACTCGCGTCTATGAGAATAGCTGTCCGATACGTTAGATAACTCCGTAGAATATGTTTAGACAATGAACAACCAAGAGGGTTTTATTCATTAGATGGAGCAAACAACTCTTATCTTTCACTTCTGCTCGCGATGATGACCACATTGCATAATTTTATCCATGTTGAAAACAAATACTCTTCTTGTTAATAATTGCTAATAATTGTTCTTGTAGACTCAAGTGGACCTTCAGTGTCATCACTCCTTCCACCAGTCGTGCCTCATGCGGTGGGGACGAACCTGCGCGGTGCGTGATTCATTAAATTTTGTAAATTATTGTCTTCAAAAATGACGAAAATCAAAGCAAAAACTGGCCAGATGATGGACACAAGAAATCTGAATTCTGTTTCAATCGCAACGTGCGTCATTGTAGAGAGAAAGGGCGTCATTATCTCAAAATACCCGATCCTCTCACTTTTCCAACGGCGATAACGACGGGGTGTTGAGCGATGACTATGTAGTCATGCGAAATCGCACCCGAAATCACTGCACCAAGGGATGTGCAAACAATATTCCGCACTCCTCATTTTGCATGATCTCTTGCCGCTCTGAGAGACGAAAAAATATGGGAAATGTTTTGCACTCCCCTGATTGCATCATTGCTGCAGTCCTTTGGTGTCCCGCTAACTCTGAAAAAATAGGAGTAATTTATAGTATCAAGCGATAAGTTCGATGGGAGCGAATAATCCTAGGTATATCTATGATGTGCATGGCACCGATTAGGGTATTTTCTTTGAGATTGTACAGTGTAATTATTTCAGGAGGAGGTTACGACATTCAACTGTCCGGTGTGCAGAAAAGGCATCAAGAAGATGACGGAGTGAGTTCGTAGAACGACATATCTCTTCAACATACATATATGTATGCATATACAGTACTGGCTAATCGCATTGGGTATCGGCAGCCGCTGCGGCCTGCTGCGGACCGCGGTTTCCGCGGATTGATTTAGCGCAAAGTGGAGACATTTTCACGCATCATGGTGTTGATTTTCGTAATCTCCAGTCTATTTCCGATCTAAATCACTATAAGATGATATTTTATTTGTCGTTTACGGGATTTGAAATTTTTCACTGAAAAAGTCTGACCCAGCGAACAATAATTGACCCAATGAACTAGCCATGGTATGATGTTCCTTTTCTAGAGACAAATGTATGGTATCGATTTTAGCGAGCTTAAGCAAGGATTGGCCTTCTGGGATGACTTGTTCAAGCGGGCCAACTATTGTTCGCTTGGTCAGGCTTTTTCAGTGAATAATTTATATTCTGGTAAACCGAAGAACAAAATATCATCTTATAGTGATTCCGATCGGAAATGTTCTGGAAATTACGAAAAACAACACCCTGATGCTTGAAAATGTCTCCGCTTTGCGCTAAATCAATCCGCGGAAACCGCGGTCCGCGGCAGGCCGCAGCGGCTGCCGATACCCAATGCGATTAGCCAGTACTTTATACCGCAAAATAATACCAATACAATAATACAATTTCTTATCCTATTCTCAAAGCACTGTGTCTGCTTCGTATAGGTAGTGACTAAGATCTTCGATTTCAAAGTGTCTGAGCCAAGGAACGAAATCTTGTTTGGCTTCTTGGGTCTATGGTTGGAATCGTTTTTACGATCTCCGTTAAGAATTGAAGTAGATCATCCAGCCTCCGATGATGTTGACTGAGTTCTGATGTGAACTCTTAGGGGACTCATTATTCTAGGCGATGAGGGACTTTCACGACTGTAGATCACTTGAGTCGGTTTATACCCATCCGGGGTCTCCTCTTGATGTCTGCGGGTGATTATGGTTATAGGAAAACGGTCGTGCCATATGTGACATTATCTAGCTTCTTCACTGGGGGTGGATCGATCTATCTTTGACTAAATTTTACTCTTTAGTAATAACGCTTTGGTTATAAATATTTGATATTGCCACAGCCAGCGTGAATATCGATTTCCTCAGTAATGCCACTCGCAAGAGCATCCCCTTCTCCTTCAAGAGAAAGAGGGCCGTGACTTCATGGTTCAGTCGTCTCACCGGAATCGTCGTCGACGTCGGAGAAGAAGAGGAGGAGGTAAGGGAAATCTGTTATTATGGCATTATTTGGACAAGAAGAATCAAAGAGATATTTGAACTAGGTCTTAAATTTGATACAGTGAGTACTGAAATGCACAACTGTGGCCGATTCCAGACAATGCAACTTCAGAATCCTCCGGATGCGATCGTCATTCCCGGAGGTGATGACCTACTCACGATCGCAGAGTTTTTCCTGGAGCAAGGTCCGTCCAAGCCATCGGCCTCTACCACGAGAAGTGACCACCACGTGGAACAGTCGTAGTCGTATTCCGTCCATTCTCCCTTTTTGACGATTCACGCCCTCCCTCAGACCGATTTTCTAAATTTAATGCTGGATTGAGAATTAGAAAATCCTGCCATATCTCGCACGAATCGCCCTCTACTTGTCTCTCTGTCGTTGCAAAGTCCCGCTAAAGAGCAACTTCAAGAATTATTAGAATTCAATCGCACGGTAATAAGCAATATTGCACTCTTCCGCCTCCATTCCCTACGGTGATCCATTTGCTTTGATCTCCTCCTATTATTCCTCTATCTCTACTTAGACAAGCTATCTCAACAACTCAATGTTTGATATCATTAATTATCAATCCCTATTGCATCCCAGAGTCTAGCAAATCTGTTGATACCAGCTGTGATAGTGATTCAATAAGCGATTTCGAAAACATGCGAAAATTCTTCATCTGAGCAAATTTCCACCCTGGTTTCAAATATTTTTCCATTTACTTAGCCCAATCAATAATATTAATTGTCCTCATATTCAATATTAACAGCTTATCCCCAATAATCGCTGTCCTGTAGAAGACTACTGTGATTTATGTTCTTTGGATCTTCCATTATCTTCCATTATATAAGCGATAGTTTGCTTATTCTGACTCCCTGCCACTTCTCTCTTTCTCGCCCTTCGCATATGAGAATCACGCAAATCATGGAACCAATAAAGCTGCTGAACATGAATCGAAAATTTGTACAAGGACCGTACACTTTTCGTTAGAGGAGCGAGCGGATTTCTCGGAAAGGTACGAATTACTGGTTCAGTCTTTTGCTCATTCCACATAATTCCAAAGTAGCATCTTTTCGATTTTCTGAAGGCTTGTATTTATTCATTTTTATTTTTGTTCCAGATTTTCTCTAAATTCTCCTGAATTCACTAGATTTTATAGATTGTATTTTAAATGTATTTTCCATTCAGGTGGTGATCGATAAGATGATCTACTCGCTTCTCGCGCTCTAGCGGATCTCCATTCTCATTCGCCCATAAAGAGGCAAATCGGGTACCGAGAGGTCAAAGGAACTCGAGAAGGGCTAACAATTAGGAAAAGAAGAATTATGCCTGGTGTATATGTGAGAGAGAATGTTATATCCATTGACAGTATTCATCGAGAACCGAACACCTGTGAGCGATATCAACACCGTGTGGTTGATATCGCTCAAATATCGTTGTGTTCAGGTTGTGAAGTTGGCTGGTTACTCAAACCTGAGAGATTGCTAGAATGTAACGCCAAATAAGATACTCTTGAAACAGACTTGTTTCGAGCTGTTTATTGCTCCAATTTTCAATAATCTATCTATTGACGATTGTTCTCTTGCACTCTGTGTCATCTTCGTATTCTCTTGTTGCAAATGAAACTAAAAATCCGCTTCCTCCTTTCCGTTTCCCCCCGTTATTCGTCTGCAGAGTTTATTGCAAAGGAGGGGTTAGCAAGCGAGGGAGCATGACGAATTGAGAGAGCGCGTGTTCCTTATTCCTAGAAGTGAGGAAGGGAGGGGGAGGGGGAGGGGGTGCCAGCAAACAAGAGTCTCGCATGACAACTACACTCCCCGTTTGATCAGTTTGGTACATGGGAGTTTAGAGAGACGGGGTCCATCCCCTCACCGAAATCTAGTTGATCTTTCGAATAGAATGATGGCTGGGCAAACTGTCAATGAGAAGAGTGGAGGATGCATTCGTCCAAAAATGGAAGCCTTCCTTCTCAAGGGCATTTTCTTTTTTATGGTAATTTATCCCTCGCCCCTATAATAATTTAAATAGTGCGAATCTTTCCCTGTTTAGTTGAACGTCAATTTCATTGACCTCGATGAGCTTTGAACTCGCGAATAAAAGGAACAATTGCTACTCGGACTCGAGTGTTGCCTTCTCTTCACTTGTCTCCCTCCTCTCTCTATTCTATCCAGACTGCAAAGAGTGAGAAGAAAGAGAAATGAGGAACTGAACTTGAAGGAAGAGGAGAGATGACGACACACCTGACAATCAACTAGACTGGAGGCGGAACATCGTAACAGTTGGCACATCGATGAAAATTTTCATATATTCCATTCAAATCGATTGTTTGTTAGTGAGAGAAGATAAAAACGATCTCAGCTATGCAAAAACACACACACGGTGATGGGACGTTTAGGAACTCGTGTTTAGGAACCCTCAATCGGTGACGTTTAGAAACCCTTTCAAAAGGTCGGGAAGACGGTTTAGAACCCTCATTTGAATACCGATGGATACCAATTCAACATAGAAGATTTTAAAAACGTTTCCTGTGCTTAAAAGAGGGTTCTAAACCGTTTTTCCGTCGTCTTAAAGCGCCTTGAAAAGGTTCATAAACGTCACTGATTGAGAGTTCCTAAACGTCCCATCACCACACACACATTATTCTGAGGAGAAAAAAGGATCTTCCTCAATATTCCATAGGCTTTTCTCGGACATTCGTTGGACACTTTCAGACATGATTGGAGTCTTGATGCAAACGTCCAATTCTCTCTCTTTTCACAGCAACAATAGACTCTATCTGAACACTCGAGATGCCTTCTCCCAGGCTCTTTTCGGGCCTCTCTAAGCAATTTCATCCTGGGAAAGGAAGGCTGAACGGGTCTCAAGACTCGAGTGTGGCTGGGAAATTCGTGATTCAAATCCATGTTTTGATCCTCTTTTTTTGATTTGCTCATGTTTCTCAATGAAGGATTGTCTCTTGCTGTGGTTTTCAATCTTTTTAAATTTGTGAATTAATCATCTCAATTTTGCATTCCCTTTCGTTTCTTAGGCCAATGGGAGTTCATAAAATGAGTTTGCAGTATCGTGGCGGAATTTAGCGTGAGATTTCGCTCGGCGATGCCTCTATATTCATGCAAACTTTCCTCCGCACTTTGCACATTTCGTGCCGGAAAAGGCCGCACCTGTCGAAATCACGAGTGAAACATGAAAGTCTTCCACACATTTCTGCAAAATGCGCCCGAATTATTCAGAAGCGCAGGCTCGATTTTGCTTCTGGCACGCCCGCTTCTATCAGAGATCTCACAGATTAGAGGGAATGATAAACAAGAGATTGCCCCGAGCGATGATCAACACTTTGCAGGGGGGCATTCCCAAGAACTCATTATATGATGGGAGTAGCATAGCCCGTCATCATCATCATAATCGTCATCAGGAGCTAGCGTGTTCTGTGCAAGTCCTAATCCGACGTGCGCGACCTTTGAGACCACAGACCCGTTGTCCAAAATAGCCCCTTCACCTCATCTAATAGCACCAGAGAGAGTCGTGTTCTGGACTATTATTATCTCCATTGTGTGTATATTTTGTTGCCAGAATAATGAATTCCCACGCCGGAATTCTGCTCGTGTTTCACTGGAAACCGGATCCTCGAGTCTAGGCTGTAGTCCTGATGGGAAAGAACGGACTCGATGTCTTGCTGGCCTCTGAGCTGATCGACTCCTCCTGCACTTTGTTAGCTTTGGGATAAATATGGATAAAAGTACATAAGGAAGGCGCCTACAAACTGACAGGTAAGTACGTTTGTAGTACCCGATGGGGAATCAGAATCCGCTCACTGAATTAGCCGAGCGCCAATCTCGACTGCAATCTATCCCGCACACGGAACTGACGCGTCTTCTTCTTCTGTTTCATTGCGCCCCTTTAATTAACCCCCTTCAACCATCAATTATTCATTCCAGGGTAGTTCACGATCTCTCTATCAACCCGGAACTCAGGACTCGCGGGCGCGACAAATTGGCACCTTGAACCGGCCAATTTTGCAGCAGTTCTCATGTTGCAAAAAGAGGGAGGGGGGGAGAGGGGGAGGGGGGTGAAGAGGGGGGGGGGGGGAGGGGGGAGAGGGGGGGGGGGGGTTCCATAGCAGGAAGCAGCGGCGGGCAATCAAAGTCTCTTGCTGTTCTCTGCAGAGAGAATATGCTCGTGTATGTCCCTTGAGGGATCTCTCAACTCTTTTCCGGGAGAGGGGAAAGATGCAGCATCTGGCTCTAAAAGAGGGGATGGAGCCCCCTCCCTCTGCTCTCTGCACCCTCTCGTCCACTCGGCTTCTGCACGTACCCTGACGTGGTCCCGTCTCTTCGACTTCTAGGAATTCCTCCTTTTCCCTCCCTTGCATGGGTCTAATCTATGGACGAGAGAGAGGGGAAGGAGAGGGCAGAAAGAGAGGGAAACCCCGGCAGAGACAGGTCGTCGCTTCCGCCTTCCAAAGACGCGCAAACATCATCCTGAACCAATTACGGGGCTTTGGCTGTAATCTTTTCCGCATTGTTTGTGAGATTCAGAAGAAGGCTCAGAAAAATTAGAGACTTTCCCACACATTCTCTTTTGCCTCTTCAACAAAGCTCTGCCAACTAGACCTTGAGGGTCCTATTGTCCTTCTGGAGTTGAGACGAGTCTGCAAAAGAGGAAGAGTTTCAACCCCTAGCTCCGCCCCCTTTTTCGCCGCCCTCGGCTCCTGTTTCATATGTCGTTCTCGAGTGTTTGCTGCTAGGACACGGGTCCTTGCGGGAAAGAGGCGGGGTACGGTGGGTGGGGATACTGTAGTTTGTTTGGCTAGCCGATAGAGTGTAGTCCGTCGGGATTCGATAGATCGTCTCGTCATTTCCGACTCTGCATGGGGACTCGATTGCTCAGTTGGTCTCTTTGTGCTGGAAGCATTGACATGTTCATTGTTTCCCATTGGGATCTGGGGTTGATTCGAATTGATAGCGATCTTCCATTGAATGACAGTGCGGGCGAGGTGCATTTCCGTGGCCATTAATCTAGATTCCACAAATCTTTCATTCACGCCTCGCCTTTAGTGGCTCGCATCTGAATAGTTCTTGCTGAATATTCTTGCTTGGATTCATAAACTATCGGTTGAAGCTTCTACAACAATTCTATCAATACATTGTTTTAGAGGCCGTTCGCATGCGATTTTTTCGCGCTCACTGTTTGTAGCCAGAAAAGAACGCCGATTCGTGACGCAGCCATTCCTCTCTCGGTTCACTCGCGCCAAGAGATCAGAGGCGGAATGATTCAAACAGCGAGGATTGACCAAACCCCTTTTGGGTGCGATTTACCATCTCTGAGCGTTTGAAGTCGCCAAACATTCAAAGCGTGCGAACAGTGTGTCCCAAGGACGGATCTACGATCTCTCACTTTTTGATCTCGCCTATTTAGAGATATTATCGTTCCTTTCCGGTTACCATATCCCATGGAATTCTCCAGCCTTCGTCGAATCGATTTCAATCCTTTTTGATCTCGCAAACTATGTGCCCCTCCCCATCTGATTGGTACGCACTGTTCCACCACAGCTCAGAGATCGGCACTGGGGATACTTGAGAGTTACTAAAAGATCACGACCTTGGAAGCGAGCAACGCTGTTCAACCTTTATTGTCATAGAACAATCTGAATTGAGGACCGAAATTCTATGAGCGATGTCGGAAACGGCTCATAACATCCATAAGCTGTTTATCAGAGATCACGAGGAATCATGAGATCAATTCTATAGTCCAAACAAACCCATATTTTGAAATCCTAAGAAGCGGCACTCTAAGAACATTTTAATCTGTGGAAAAAATAGTACCGCAACAGGCCCCTGCGCGTCCCATTTATAGATCGTCGAGTATCGTTCTTCAAAATGAGCTGGTCCCTCTATCTGCTTACCCCAACCCACTCTCTCCCCTTCCTCCCACCAACTCGTCCTCTCTCCTATTCCTCTTGTCTCTCCCCGTACTCACCCGCAGAACGCGCGGTCATGACGTCACGACTCGCAAGAATGATCGGTGAACGAGCCAAAGTTCGGCCCCGCTCGTCGTCTCTTCCCTCTCTCACTACCGTAGTCTCTGCCCTTTCTACCCTTACTTGTCGCATCTCCCCTCTCCATTCTGCACACTACCTTGCCCTGCCTGCGCCCTCCTCTCTCACTCTGCCATCCCCTCATCGTCCATAATGACGGGAGCTGATCGCTGCTCCTGGCGCTTCCTCCGGTTCCTCGTATGGGTCTCTTGGAAGCTGATTCTGCTAATTACATCTGCTCGCTGGTCTCTGGCGATCTCTAAGGAACTGACGGCATTGCCGTCCTGCCAATTCCACCTGGGCTTCCGTTTATCACGCGGGACTTGCCTTCCCCCCACTGTGCATGTGTGTAGGACGTGAGCTTTCCCGATGGCCACTTCCTTACGTGAGTCGATAAGGGAAGGGGTCCGGCCATCCTTATCTGTCCCCCCCCTCCTTGCCCCCTCATCCATCCTTCACATCACGCAATCGACAGTAATGCATGCTCGCACATACACACCTCTGCCTTTCGACTGATCATTATTTTTCTGATTGTCTCATAATTTCCCTGCGGGCTCGTCGTGTGTTCGCCTACTACATTTGATGCGTCATTTGTCGCGTTCCTTCTCTTTGTTCATCTCTTTCTCACGTTCCCCCATTGCAGTCACACACAATGGAGACATTGTGCATGATGCCCCCATCTCTCACCGAGGAACACTTCGCTTCCCTTCCGTCGACTTACTCCGCCACTACGGTATGTTCACTTGGGATACTGTAGTCATTGATTTCGTCACGTCGACTTTAGACTCGGCGCGTGCTGACATTTAGCACATTGAAGGCATACTGTAGTCGTGGAAATGCTTCCATATTTATCATCATTCCTAAACCGACGGTTCTGTTAGACAAATTAAAGTAGATAATTTAATAGTCAATCACTATAATCTCACGCTTCTCAGGCGTCAGTTCACGCCTCAGGAGCGGACGCATGCGTCGTGTGCGGCGACAAGGCCATCGGTCGCCACTACGGTGCTACAGCCTGCAACGGCTGCAAGGGATTCTTCAGACGCAGGTTCGACTCCCCTCTGAGCCTCAATGTTTTGCCGGTTTTTGTGATAGTTGATTCCACTAGTTCCTGATCAACGATTCTCAGTCGCTTGTAGTGAGCAGCGCCGAGTCTAGACGAAGAATGTTATTGACCAAAAACTCGCTTCGAATGTATTTCTGAGAAACGTAGTGCAGATGCGGAAGTAATTTCGTCGGGGGACTGCATCTTGCAAGGGAGAGGGGGGGGGGGGGAGGGGAGGGGAGGGGATAGGTTCCTTCGATCTCTAGACTCACTCGACGCGTTCTCTCTTCTGCACGTACATACATCCCCTGCAAGAGAGACCATAATTGAATCCCCCGGGGATCGAGAGCGATGAAAGAGAGAGAAACGTGTCTCTCCAAGACGTTTTTCGACGGACATTTCCTGGAAAGGAAAGAGCCTGCGATGCAAAGAGACTGAGAGACTGCATTGGAATGTTTCTATTAAGGATGGGAGGGGTGAAAAAGACCATATCCCGATCCAAATGACTAATCTCGTAAATATAGCACCTCAGAGAAATCTCGGCTACCGTACTCCTTTTTCAGTGTGTGGCAGAACCTACAGTACACCTGCCGATTCAGCAAAACCTGTCAGGTGGACAAGGACCATCGCAACGCCTGCCGCTACTGCCGCTTCCAGAAGTGCCTTGCGGACGGCATGCGTCCCGAAGGTACGGTATCCGCACCACCTCGGCCGATCAACAACTGTTGTTTTTCTAGCCATTCAAAACGAGCGCGATCGCATCGGCAGCACCAAGAGGCGGAAGAGGAGCTCATCGCAGGTACGATTCGACATCGTCACTAACCACCGTAAGTCCGCGTGTTCAGATTGCCTCGGACTCCGATTCCGCACCGTCCCCGAGATCCAATGAGAACAGTGTGGCGTCGAAGCGAATGATCGAGATTATTGTGGATATCGAGGAGAGATTGATGGGAAACCAGAACATGGCAGCACTCATGAGGTATTGTTTGACTGTGAAGATCATGGTAGACGTGTTGAACCCCTTTAGTAGCTTCAGGATCTTAGATTCCGTGCATTTTGGCCGCCGTGACTTTGCCCTCCTCGATCTTCAAATTAGCGCTCTTATTCAGTTAGGGCCGTTCTTCGCTTCTCCTCTTCTGGTTAGAGAGCAGATAGAAGCCTGATGAACGTGTGAGGGCAGAGACTTGGTGAGGGGAGAAGGAGTAACCACATCATTCGACGGCCTATTCATTCATTCCGCCTTCAAAGAACCCCCACTCGACTCACGTACACTCACACGATTCAGCAAAAGCCAAACTGCATTAGCTATGCACCGCCTGCAAATCGCACGTGAAGTTCAGATGTGACTGCCGTAAAATAGAATAGTGAAGGGGGAGGAATAACCCTAGCGATCCATTGCGTGACTCAGCTTTTAGTATGTGATTAGAGGGAGAAGGGTCTCTCCTCTTCGATAGTTCAGAGAGCGTCGCTCACTGATAGGAGTGATAGAGGGAGAGAGAGAGAGAGGGAGAGATGGACGTGGCTTTCCCTTCGCGTCTCTTGAGCACGTAGAGTCAATCGCCGTGACTTATCAGCGTATTGGAGAGGCAGAGAGAGACCAGGGCCGAGAAACATCCACGACAGAGCGAAAGTCATGAAGCCTCTTTACGAGCATTCCCCCAATCAGAAAATGATGGTGTTAGTCATAATTGGAATACCAACAAAAGCGGCTAATGAACAACTATTGATTTCAGAGACTCTCCGGACTCTCGATCGGCCTCTCAACGTGCACTGGGAAATGTGATCGGATGGACTAGCTCCCTCCATCCCATCCCCGAACTTCCCTTCGACGATCGAGTGAGAGTGATGAAGCACTCAACGGCTGCCTTCACTCTCCTGTCCATTGCCCAGGTTTGATCTTTGATCTTTTCCTCTACTCCCCTGATTGGGATTGACACTGTTCTCTCGTTATGACTCACCCTCAGCGCCGTTGGGATTGCGCCATGTGAAATCATGGCAAAAACAGTCAAGTCATAAACTATGGGGCATTGCGCCATAACCCCATCATCTCCCCTCACTCGATAAACTGAGACTCAGATCAGAGACCGATCAAAGATAAGGAAGAGAGAGGGAGAGACAGAGAGAGAGAAATGTTCATGATCAAGTGTAATGACAGAGAGGAGACGTGAGGGGAAAGGGGGCAGGAGAATTGTGAAATACGAATATAATTAATAGTAATACGAAATCGTTTCAGCGTTCCCTCAATTTCCCTCATCTCATTCTTCCCAACGACAACGTCCTCTCTCTATCATCTCTTCATTCCTCTCTCATTCGTCCTCTCCAACGTATCTCAGAGGAGTTGCAGCAGCCTTTGAGACGGCTGAGAGTCGAACACACTGAGTTGTGCGCTCTGAAGGCCATCGTTCTCCTCTCCCCCGATATCCCCGATATCTCCCATCTCGGAAGGGAGAGACTGAGAGAGGCAAGGGAGTCACTACTCCGAGCACTCTTCTCCTTCCTCTCTACTGCCCATGGAGCCATGGATGCTTCTCTGAGGTGATTATTGGCACTATCCTAGCCAATTTATGCACTATTATTATAGTGGGGATATATATCGGTTGATGACGCGTCTCCTAATCCTCGATCATTCTCAGGGTTTCCTCCCTCATGCTCGTGCTCCCTCCTCTCTTCTCTCTCTCCTCATCACTGAGTGAACATCCAGTGCTGGCGACTATTCTGGGTCTGGCGGAAGACGAGAGGGCCTCACCAAGGTGTGTCCATACTTCAGACAACTCTGAAATCTGATAATAATGATCGTGCAAGTGGAGTAGAAGGGGACTAATTTCCTTTGTTTCAGTGCGCCCACTGCTCTCCCCTCCTCATTCCTGGCCGCATCTCCTCCTGCTCCTCTCACTCCCCATAACAACAACAACAACAACTCGCACTTCTCTACGATGACGTCTCCGATGGATTCTGGCTCCGCCAGCCCGCCCTTCTCCATGCAGCAGTCTGCCTCGCTCTTGGCCGGTAAGCAACTCTCTTTAGTTGGACTTACGTTGTTCAGCATAATTTGTATGGAATTTCCATGTAAATCGGCAACAATGACTGCATTTTTCAGGCCTCCTAGCGCAGCAGCCGGGCCTGCTATCCTCATTGGTGCAACAACATCAGCAGCATCAGCCGGTGACCAGCCTTCCTTCCACCACCAGCCCTCCAGTCTCGCTGCCGCAATTGTTCGGATTGAGCGAGGTGAGCCAAGATTCTGCATAAAAAAAAAGAAAGCGCACTTCACGTTCTTGGGCTAAGAACACGAGAATATCTCATAATTTTCAGTACATCGCTGCCGACAATCGCATGCCCGTGAAGATTCTCTACTCGTGAAGAGTCAACACTCCCACTCGACCGGTCATCCATCCTAATGATCTTCTCCTTCTCGATTCGTGCATTATCCCCTCATCCAGTCCTCCGATAGTCATCGTAGTTTTCAGAATCCATAGCATATTCGTCTACATGTTTCTAGCCACAGTGTTGTCTTCGAGATATATTCAATGTATCCCCCTCCCCCAGTCCAAACCTTACCATGAATGTTCTTGTCATTGATGTGGAATACTTATTTGAGCACCGCCATTTGTACACCCATTAACTATCGTTGATCGAAGATGAATAATTCTTTTCAAAATTCTGCCCGAAAAATCACAATGTACATAATCATGAACAGTGTACAACTACTATGAACCAATCTCCGGAATTTGAGACTTCACTAACCGGTCAGAAAGAGAAAGATAGGCTGCGGAAGGAAGAGAGTCAACCGTTTGAGCATCTCCCTATTCATGAATCATCGCCACAGTTTCAATTGGGCAGATCCGTAATTAAAGAGCGAGAGCAAATCGACATTCACGGTTAAAATGTCAAACAACCATTCGCCTGTGCCGCTATAAAAGAGAGAGGAAAAGCCATAGACTCCGAAATCCATCCTTTTCCTTTTATTCTAACATTCATTCGGTTATCCTGTAGCTATAGTGGTAATTTATCAAAGCGCCTCCCATTCTCCTCATTCACGCACTGGTGATGAGTGAGAGTGCCAAATAAGGAGCCGTTTATTCTCGAGTTATGAACCCTATCGATTGTCTATTTCAGATGAAGTTCCTCCTTCCTCTCCTCGCTCTGCTCGCTGTCACCGCTGCCTGGCGCCGCGCCCCCGCCGAAAAGTGAGCATTCTTATTATTAATTCTGGACTTTGCTAAGCAATATATCAAGGGAGAGTACCAAAGCATCAGGGTTTTTTTATTGGGATAAGTTTACAGAAAACATATATGGTATTACAATAGAGTTTGCAGAGGTGTCCTGTTCAAAGAACCCAAGGACCTCGTTAACGGAAGGTCTGAATCCACCAACGCTGTGAAGGACAGAGTCAGAGATTGCTGGGACATCATGCGTGAGACGTTGTGCAATTGAAAAATGAGATAATTGATAATTAAACAAACGCTTGAGACTTGCAAAGTGTAACAAATATCACTGATATATTCTGAATGAATATGACAAGGACCTTCTTAAGGAATGTCTTTTTGCAACTGAGGAATATTTCAGAGTGCAAGAGTGTCCTCAAGCGCGTACTCGTCAAGGGAAACACTGAGGAAGAGAGGTGAGAAACAGATCGAATATGAATGTCTTTAAAGAAGTACTGTCAGCAATGGCTGATAGCGACTCCCACCACGATTAGCCGGGGATCATTACTCCGTTTAGCAAGGACACTCGCTAAACGAAGTGTGAGGGGGGGGGGCGGGCCATTCCCCTGTGAGAGAGGAATCCTCCCTTGATCTACCCGTCTCTGCTCGTCTCACGTGACTATTGGCATCCTCTCCCTACGGTCTCTGGTCTCTCTGCCACTCTAGCCTCGCGAAAGGGAGTACAGGGAAGGGCCGAATAGTGGCGGAGAGAGGGAGCGCGCTGCGCAAATATTTAGCAGCCTTTTCCCTGGGATTCACGAGCGGGAATTCAAACTTCAAACGCGATTATCTCGGCTCAGGGTTTAGCTACAACTTTCAAATTTGGGATTTGCATTATGGTTCAAGGGACTAATCGGGCTATCGTCTCAGCTTCCCCGACCAAATATTGCTGCCACTCCTCCTTTAATGGAAATATTGCAACTATCTATTTCTATATTAGTATGAGAAACTAAACCTTTGCAGATACAACGACCTTCTCAGAGCGATCAACTCCGTTGAGGTGAAAGACTGGTTGAAGTAAGTAATGTTTATTAAGATAATTAATATTTGAAAAATACAACGAACAAAACTCTTGTAACGAACTCGTACAATCGGAGTGGGATGAGGGCGAGCACTAGAAACATAAACTATGCAGGAAGATCGACTCAGTGACTAATCCGACGGTGGAACCCGAATCAACCACGGAACCGTCCGGAGAAGCGGCACACCTATACGATTATTAAATATCAAATATGATAACAAATAAAATGGGACATCATTTACAACTTTGATAAACACGTTTCAAGATTCTGAGATCAAAGCACAATTAATTAGGAAAGACCGTAATGCGTGATAAGATAATACAGGATATCCGTTGTGGATTTCTCTCTGATTATTCCGCTATTGGACGGAAATGGGAAGTCCAGTTGAGGCGGGAATCGCACTGATCTCCATCGCTGACGTCGTCTGCACGCTTTCCTCGGTCGAGATGATAGTGGAAGACTCGGTTGAGGTAGGAATCGCACTGCTCTCCATCGCTGACGTCGTCTGCATGCTTTCCTCGGTCGAGATGATAGTGGAAGACTCGGTTGAGGTAGGAATCGCACTGCTCTCCATCGCTGACGTCGTCTGCATGCTTTCCTCGGTCGAGATGATAGTGGAAGAATCGGTTGAGGTAGGAATCGCACTGCTCTTTATCGCTGACGTCGTCTGCATGCTTTCCTCGGTCGAGATGATTGTGGACGACTCGATTGAGGTAGGAATCGCACTGCTCTCCATCGCTGACGTCGTCTGCACGCTTTCCTCGGTCGAGACAAGAGTGGGAGACTCGGTTGAGGTAGGAATCGCACTGCTCTCCATCGCTGACGTCGTCTGCATGCTTTCCTCGGTCGAGATGATAGTGGAAGACTCGGCAGAGGTAGGAATCGCACTGCTCTCCATCGCTGACGTCGTCTGCATGCTTTCCTCGGTCGAGACAAGAGTGGAAGACTCGGTTGAGGTAGGAATCGCACTGCTCTCCATCGCTGACGTCGTCTGCATGCTTTCCTCGGTCGAGATGATAGTGGAAGACTCGGCAGAGGTAGGAATCGCACTGATCTCCATCGCTGACGTCGTCTGCACGCTTTCCTCGGTCGAGATGATAGTGGAAGACTCGGTTGAGGTAGGAATCGCACTGCTCTCCATCGCTGACGTCGTCTGCATGCTTTCCTCGGTCGAGATGATAGTGGAAGACTCGGCAGAGGTAGGAATCGCACTGCTATCCATCGCTGACGTCGTCTGCATGCTTTCCTCGGTCGAGATGATAGTGGAAGACTCGGTTGAGGTAGGAATCGCACTGCTCTCCATCGCTGACGTCGTCTGCATGCTTTCCTCGGTCGAGATGATTGTGGACGACTCGATTGAGGTAGGAATCGCACTGCTCTCCATCGCTGACGTCGTCTGCACGCTTTCCTCGGTCGAGACAAGAGTGGGAGACTCGGTTGAGGTAGGAATCGCACTACTCTCCATCGCTGACGTCGTCTGCATGCTTTCCTCGGTCGAGATGATAGTGGAAGACTCGGCAGAGGTAGGAATCGCACTGCTCTCCATCGCTGACGTCGTCTGCATGCTTTCCTCGGTCGAGACAAGAGTGGAAGACTCGGTTGAGGTAGGAATCGCACTGCTCTCCATCGCTGACGTCGTCTGCATGCTTTCCTCGGTCGAGATGATAGTGGAAGACTCGGCAGAGGTAGGAATCGCACTGCTATCCATCGCTGACGTCGTCTGCATGCTTTCCTCGGTCGAGATGATAGTGGAAGACTCGGTTGAGGTAGGAATCGCACTGCTCTCCATCGCTGACGTCGTCTGCATGCTTTCCTCGGTCGAGATGATAGTGGAAGACTCGGCAGAGGTAGGAATCGCACTGCTATCCATCGCTGACGTCGTCTGCATGCTTTCCTCGGTCGAGATGATAGTGGAAGACTCGGTTGAGGTAGGAATCGCACTGCTCTCCATCGCTGACGTCGTCTGCATGCTTTCCTCGGTCGAGATGATAGTGGAAGACTCGGCAGAGGTAGGAATCGCACTGCTCTCCATCGCTGACGTCGTCTGCATGCTTTCCTCGGTCGAGATGATAGTGGAAGACTCGGCAGAGGTAGGAATCGCACTGCTCTCCATCGCTGACGTCGTCTGCATGCTTTCCTCGGTCGAGATGATAGTGGAAGACTCGGCAGAGGTAGGAATCGCACTGCTCTCCATCGCTGACGTCGTCTGCTTGCTTTCCTCGGTCGAGATGATAGTGGAAGACTCGGCAGAGGTAGGAATCGCACTGATCTCCATCGCTGACGTCGTCTGCATGCTTTCCTCGGTCGAGATGATAGTGGAAGACTCGTCAGAAGTAGGAATCGCACTGCTCTCCATCGCTGACGTCGTCTGCATGCTTTCCTCGGTCGAGATGATAGTGGAAGACTCGGTTGAGGTGGGAATCGCACTGCTCTTTATCGCTGACGTCGTCTGCATGCTTTCCTCGGTCGAGATGATAGTGGAAGTCTCGGTTGAGGTAGGAATCGCACTGCTCTCCATCGCTGACGTCGTCTGCATGCTTTCCTCGGTCGAGATGATAGTGGAAGACTCGGCAGAGGTAGGAATCGCACTGCTCTCCATCGCTGACGTCGTCTGCATGCTTTCCTCGGTCGAGATGATAGTGGAAGACTCGGCAGAGGTAGGAATCGCACTGCTCTCCATCGCTGACGTCGTCTGCATGCTTTCCTCGGTCGAGATGATAGTGGAAGACTCGGCAGAGGTAGGAATCGCACTGCTCTCCATCGCTGACGTCGTCTGCTTGCTTTCCTCGGTCGAGATGATAGTGGAAGACTCGGCAGAGGTAGGAATCGCACTGATCTCCATCGCTGACGTCGTCTGCATGCTTTCCTCGGTCGAGATGATAGTGGAAGACTCGGTTGAGGTGGGAATCGCACTGCTCTTTATCGCTGACGTCGTCTGCATGCTTTCCTCGGTCGAGATGATAGTGGAAGACTCGGCAGAGGTAGGAATCGCACTGCTCTCCATCGCTGACGTCGTCTGCATGCTTTCCTCGGTCGAGATGATAGTGGAAGACTCGGTTGAGGTGGGAATCGCACTGCTCTCCATCGCTGACGTCGTCTGCATGCTTTCCTCGGTCGAGATGATAGTGGAAGACTCGGCAGAGGTAGGAATCGCACTGCTCTCCATCGCTGACGTCGTCTGCATGCTTTCCTCGGTCGAGATGATAGTGGAAGACTCGGCAGAGGTAGGAATCGCACTGCTCTCCATCGCTGACGTCGTCTGCATGCTTTCCTCGGTCGAGATGATAGTGGAAGACTCGGTTGAGGTGGGAATCGCACTGCTCTTTATCGCTGACGTCGTCTGCATGCTTTCCTCGGTCGAGATGATAGTGGAAGTCTCGGTTGAGGTAGGAATCGCACTGCTCTCCATCGCTGACGTCGTCTGCATGCTTTCCTCGGTCGAGATGATAGTAGAAGACTCGGCAGAGGTAGGAATCGCACTGCTATCCATCGCTGACGTCGTCTGCATGCTTTCCTCGGTCGAGATGATAGTGGAAGTCTCGGTTGAGGTAGGAATCGCACTGCTCTCCATCGCTGACGTCGTCTGCATGCTTTCCTCGGTCGAGATGATAGTGGAAGACTCGGTTGAGGTAGGAATCGCACTGCTCTTTATCGCTGACGTCGTCTGCATGCTTTCCTCGGTCGAGATGATAGTGGAAGTCTCGGTTGAGGTAGGAATCGCACTGCTCTCCATCGCTGACGTCGTCTGCATGCTTTCCTCGGTCGAGATGATAGTGGAAGACTCGGTTGAGGTAGGAATCGCACTGCTCTCCATCGCTGACGTCGTCTGCTTGCTTTTCTCGGTCGAGATGATAGTGGAAGACTCGGCAGAGGTAGGAATCGCACTGATCTCCATCGCTGACGTCGTCTGCACGCTTTCCTCGGTCGAGACAAGAGTGGAAGACTCGGTTGAGGTAGGAATCGCACTGCTCTCCATCGCTGACGTCGTCTGCATGCTTTCCTCGGTCGAGATGATAGTGGAAGACTCGGTTGAGGTAGGAATCGCACTGCTCTCCATCGCTGACGTCGTCTGCATGCTTTCCTCGGTCGACATGATAGTGGAAGACTCGGCAGAGGTAGGAATCGCACTGCTCTCCATCGCTGACGTCGTCTGCATGCTTTCCTCGGTCGAGATGATAGTGGAAGACTCGGCAGAGGTAGGAATCGCACTGCTCTCCATCGCTGACGTCGTCTGCATGCTTTCCTCGGTCGAGATGATAGTGGAAGACTCGGCAGAGGTAGGAATCGCACTGCTCTTTATCGCTGACGTCGTCTGCATGCTTTCCTCGGTCGAGATGATAGTGGAAGTCTCGGTTGAGGTAGGAATCGCACTGCTCTCCATCGCTGACGTCGTCTGCATGCTTTCCTCGGTCGAGATGATAGTAGAAGACTCGGCAGAGGTAGGAATCGCACTGCTATCCATCGCTGACGTCGTCTGCATGCTTTCCTCGGTCGAGATGATAGTGGAAGTCTCGGTTGAGGTAGGAATCGCACTGCTCTCCATCGCTGACGTCGTCTGCATGCTTTCCTCGGTCGAGATGATAGTGGAAGACTCGGTTGAGGTAGGAATCGCACTGCTCTTTATCGCTGACGTCGTCTGCATGCTTTCCTCGGTCGAGATGATAGTGGAAGTCTCGGTTGAGGTAGGAATCGCACTGCTCTCCATCGCTGACGTCGTCTGCATGCTTTCCTCGGTCGAGATGATAGTGGAAGACTCGGTTGAGGTAGGAATCGCACTGCTCTCCATCGCTGACGTCGTCTGCTTGCTTTTCTCGGTCGAGATGATAGTGGAAGACTCGGCAGAGGTAGGAATCGCACTGATCTCCATCGCTGACGTCGTCTGCACGCTTTCCTCGGTCGAGACAAGAGTGGAAGACTCGGTTGAGGTAGGAATCGCACTGCTCTCCATCGCTGACGTCGTCTGCATGCTTTCCTCGGTCGAGATGATAGTGGAAGACTCGGTTGAGGTAGGAATCGCACTGCTCTCCATCGCTGACGTCGTCTGCATGCTTTCCTCGGTCGACATGATAGTGGAAGACTCGGCAGAGGTAGGAATCGCACTCCTCTCCATCGCTGACGTCGTCTGCATGCTTTCCTCGGTCGAGATGATAGTGGAAGACTCGGCAGAGGTAGGAATCGCACTGCTCTCCATCGCTGACGTCGTCTGCATGCTTTCCTCGGTCGAGATGATAGTGGAAGACTCGGCAGAGGTAGGAATCGCACTGATCTCCATCGCTGACGTCGTCTGCTTGCTTTCCTCGGTCGAGATGATAGTGGAAGACTCGGCAGAGGTAGGAATCGCACTGATCTCCATCGCTGACGTCGTCTGCAGGCTTTCCTCGGTCGAGACAAGAGTGGAAGACTCGGTTGAGGTAGGAATCGCACTGCTCTTTATCGCTGACGTCGTCTGCATGCTTTCCTCGGTCGAGATGATAGTGGAAGTCTCGGTTGAGGTAGGAATCGCACTGCTCTTTATCGCTGACGTCGTCTGCATGCTTTCCTCGGTCGAGATGATAGTGGAAGACTCGGTTGAGGTAGGAATCGCACTGCTCTCCATCGCTGACGTCGTCTGCATGCTTTCCTCGGTCGAGATGATAGTGGAAGTCTCGGTAGAGTTAGGAATCGCACTGCTCTCCATCGCTGACGTCGTCTGCACGCTTTCCTCGGTCGAGATGATAGTGGAAGACTCGGCAGAGGTAGGAATCGCACTGATCTCCATCGCTGACGTCGTCTGCACGCTTTCCTCGGTCGAGACAAGAGTGGAAGACTCGGTTGAGATAGGAATTGCACTGCTCTCCATCGCTGACGTCGTCTGTATGCTTTCCTCGGTCGAGATGATAGTGGAAGACTCGGCAGAGGTAGGAATCGCACTGCTCTCCATCGCTGACGTCGTCTGCTTGCTTTCCTCGGTCGAGATGATAGTGGAAGACTCGGCAGAGGTAGGAATCGCACTGATCTCCATCGCTGACGTCGTCTGCACGCTTTCCTCGGTCGAGACAAGAGTGGAAGACTCGGTTGAGGTAGGAATCGCACTGCTCTCCATCGCTGACGTCGTCTGCATGCTTTCCTCGGTCGAGATGATAGTGGAAGACTCGGTTGAGGTAGGAATCGCACTGCTCTCCATCGCTGACGTCGTCTGCATGCTTTCCTCGGTCGAGATGATAGTGGAAGACTCGGTTGAGATAGGAATTGCACTGCTCTCCATCGCTGACGTCGCCTGTATGCTTTCCTCGGTCGAGATGATAGTGGAAGACTCGGCAGAGGTAGGAATCGCACTGCTCTCCATCGCTGACGTCGTCTGCTTGCTTTCCTCGGTCGAGATGATAGTGGAAGACTCGGTAGAGGTAGGAATCGCACTGATCTCCATCGCTGACGTCGTCTGCACGCTTTCCTCGGTCGAAATGATAGTGGAAGACTCGGCAGAGGTAGGAATCGCACTGCTCTTTATCGCTGACGTCGTCTGCATGCTTTCCTCGGTCGAGATGATAGTGGAAGACTCGGCAGAGGTAGGAATCGCACTGCTCTTTATCGCTGACGTCGTCTGCATGCTTTCCTCGGTCGAGATGATAGTGGAAGACTCGGCAGAGGTAGGAATCGCACTGCTCTTTATCGCTGACGTCGTCTGCATGCTTTCCTCGGTCGAGATGATAGTGGAAGACTCGGTTGAGATAGGAATTGCACTGCTCTCCATCGCTGACGTCGTCTGTATGCTTTCCTCGGTCGAGATGATAGTGGAAGACTCGGCAGAGGTAGGAATCGCACTGCTCTCCATCGCTGACGTCGTCTGCTTGCTTTCCTCGGTCGAGATGATAGTGGAAGACTCGGTAGAGGTAGGAATCGCACTGATCTCCATCGCTGACGTCGTCTGCACGCTTTCCTCGGTCGAAATGATAGTGGAAGACTCGGCAGAGGTAGGAATCGCACTGCTCTTTATCGCTGACGTCGTCTGCATGCTTTCCTCGGTCGAGATGATAGTGGAAGACTCGGCAGAGGTAGGAATCGCACTGCTCTTTATCGCTGACGTCGTCTGCATGCTTTCCTCGGTCGAGATGATAGTGGAAGACTCGGTTGAGGTAGGAATCGCACTGCTCTCCATCGCTGACGTCGTCTGCTTGCTTTCCTCGGTCGAGATGATAGTGGAAGACTCGGTAGAGGTAGGAATCGCACTGATCTCCATCGCTGACGTCGTCTGCACGCTTTCCTCGGTCGAGATGATAGTGGAAGACTCGGCAGAGGTAGGAATCGCACTGATCTCCATCGCTGACGTCGTCTGCACGCTTTCCTCGGTCGAGACAAGAGTGGAAGACTCGGTTGAGATAGGAATTGCACTGCTCTCCATCGCTGACGTCGTCTGTATGCTTTCCTCGGTCGAGATGATAGTGGAAGACTCGGCAGAGGTAGGAATCGCACTGCTCTCCATCGCTGACGTCGTCTGCTTGCTTTCCTCGGTCGAGATGATAGTGGAAGACTCGGCAGAGGTAGGAATCGCACTGATCTCCATCGCTGACGTCGTCTGCACGCTTTCCTCGGTCGAGACAAGAGTGGAAGACTCGGTTGAGGTAGGAATCGCACTGCTCTCCATCGCTGACGTCGTCTGCATGCTTTCCTCGGTCGAGATGATAGTGGAAGACTCGGTTGAGATAGGAATTGCACTGCTCTCCATCGCTGACGTCGTCTGTATGCTTTCCTCGGTCGAGATGATAGTGGAAGACTCGGTTGAGGTAGGAATCGCACTGCTCTCCATCGCTGACGTCGTCTGCATGCTTTCCTCGGTCGAGATGATAGTGGAAGACTCGGTTGAGATAGGAATTGCACTGCTCTCCATCGCTGACGTCGTCTGTATGCTTTCCTCGGTCGAGATGATAGTGGAAGACTCGGCAGAGGTAGGAATCGCACTGCTCTCCATCGCTGACGTCGTCTGCTTGCTTTCCTCGGTCGAGATGATAGTGGAAGACTCGGTAGAGGTAGGAATCGCACTGATCTCCATCGCTGACGTCGTCTGCACGCTTTCCTCGGTCGAAATGATAGTGGAAGACTCGGCAGAGGTAGGAATCGCACTGCTCTTTATCGCTGACGTCGTCTGCATGCTTTCCTCGGTCGAGATGATAGTGGAAGACTCGGCAGAGGTAGGAATCGCACTGCTCTTTATCGCTGACGTCGTCTGCATGCTTTCCTCGGTCGAGATGATAGTGGAAGACTCGGCAGAGGTAGGAATCGCACTGCTCTTTATCGCTGACGTCGTCTGCATGCTTTCCTCGGTCGAGATGATAGTGGAAGACTCGGTTGAGATAGGAATTGCACTGCTCTCCATCGCTGACGTCGTCTGTATGCTTTCCTCGGTCGAGATGATAGTGGAAGACTCGGCAGAGGTAGGAATCGCACTGCTCTCCATCGCTGACGTCGTCTGCTTGCTTTCCTCGGTCGAGATGATAGTGGAAGACTCGGTAGAGGTAGGAATCGCACTGATCTCCATCGCTGACGTCGTCTGCTTGCTTTCCTCGGTCGAAATGATAGTGGAAGACTCGGCAGAGGTAGGAATCGCACTGCTCTTTATCGCTGACGTCGTCTGCATGCTTTCCTCGGTCGAGATGATAGTGGAAGACTCGGCAGAGGTAGGAATCGCACTGCTCTTTATCGCTGACGTCGTCTGCATGCTTTCCTCGGTCGAGATGATAGTGGAAGACTCGGCAGAGGTAGGAATCGCACTGCTCTTTATCGCTGACGTCGTCTGCATGCTTTCCTCGGTCGAGATGATAGTGGAAGACTCGGTTGAGATAGGAATTGCACTGCTCTCCATCGCTGACGTCGTCTGTATGCTTTCCTCGGTCGAGATGATAGTGGAAGACTCGGCAGAGGTAGGAATCGCACTGCTCTCCATCGCTGACGTCGTCTGCTTGCTTTCCTCGGTCGAGATGATAGTGGAAGACTCGGTAGAGGTAGGAATCGCACTGCTCTCCATCGCTGACGTCGTCTGCTTGCTTTCCTCGGTCGAAATGATAGTGGAAGACTCGGCAGAGGTAGGAATCGCACTGCTCTTTATCGCTGACGTCGTCTGCATGCTTTCCTCGGTCGAGATGATAGTGGAAGACTCGGCAGAGGTAGGAATCGCACTGCTCTTTATCGCTGACGTCGTCTGCATGCTTTCCTCGGTCGAGATGATAGTGGAAGACTCGGCAGAGGTAGGAATCGCACTGCTCTTTATCGCTGACGTCGTCTGCATGCTTTCCTCGGTCGAGATGATAGTGGAAGACTCGGCAGAGGTAGGAATCGCACTGCTCTTTATCGCTGACGTCGTCTGCATGCTTTCCTCGGTCGAGATGATAGTGGAAGACTCGGTTGAGGTAGGAATCGCACTGCTCTTTATCGCTGACGTCGTCTGCATGCTTTCCTCGGTAGAGATGATAGTGGAAGACTCGGCAGAGGTAGGAATCGCACTGCTATCCATCGCTGACGTCGTCTGCCTGCTTTCCTCGGTCGAGATGATAGTGGAAGACTCGGTTGAGGTAGGAATCGCACTGCTCTCCATCGCTGACGTCGTCTGCATGCTTTCCTCGGTCGAGATGATAGTGGAAGACTCGGTTGAGGTAGGAATCGCACTGCTCTCCATCGCTGACGTCGTCTGCATGCTTTCCTCGGTCGAGATGATAGTGGAAGACTCGGTTGAGGTAGGAATCGCACTGCTCTCCATCGCTGACGTCGTCTGCATGCTTTCCTCGGTCGAGATGATAGTGGAAGACTCGGTTGAGGTAGGAATCGCACTGCTCTCCATCGCTGACGTCGTCTGCATGCTTTCCTCGGTCGAGATGATAGTGGAAGACTCGGTTGAGATAGGAATTGCACTGCTCTCCATCGCTGACGTCGTCTGTATGCTTTCCTCGGTCGAGATGATAGTGGAAGACTCGGCAGAGGTAGGAATCGCACTGCTCTCCATCGCTGACGTCGTCTGCTTGCTTTCCTCGGTCGAGATGATATTGGAAGACTCGGCAGAGGTAGGAATCGCACTGATCTCCATCGCTGACGTCGTCTGCACGCTTTCCTCGGTCGAGACAAGAGTGGAAGACTCGGTTGAGGTAGGAATCGCACTGCTCTCCATCGCTGACGTCGTCTGCATGCTTTCCTCGGTCGAGATGATAGTGGAAGACTCGGTTGAGATAGGAATTGCACTGATCTCCATCGCTGACGTCGTCTGCACGCTTTCCTCGGTCGAGATGATAGTGGAAGACTCGGTTGAGGTAGGAATCGCACTGATCTCCATCGCTGACGTCGTCTGCACGCTTTCCTCGGTCGAGACAAGAGTGGAAGACTCGGTTGAGGTAGGAATCGCACTGATCTCCATCGCTGACGTCGTCTGCACGCTTTCCTCGGTCGAGACAAGAGTGGAAGACTCGGTTGAGATAGGAATTGCACTGCTCTCCATCGCTGACGTCGTCTGTATGCTTTCCTCGGTCGAGATGATAGTGGAAGACTCGGCAGAGGTAGGAATCGCACTGCTCTCCATCGCTGACGTCGTCTGCTTGCTTTCCTCGGTCGAGATGATAGTGGAATACTCGGTAGAGGTAGGAATCGCACTGATCTCCATCGCTGACGTCGTCTGCACGCTTTCCTCGGTCGAGACAAGAGTGGAAGACTCGGTTGAGGTAGGAATCGCACTGCTCTCCATCGCTGACGTCGTCTGCATGCTTTCCTCGGTCGAGATGATAGTGGAAGACTCGGTTGAGGTAGGAATCGCACTGCTCTCCATCGCTGACGTCGTCTGCATGCTTTCCTCGGTCGAGATGATAGTGGAAGACTCGGTTGAGGTAGGAATCGCACTGCTCTCCATCGCTGACGTCGTCTGCTTGCTTTCCTCGGTCGAGATGATAGTGGAAGACTCGGCAGAGGTAGGAATCGCACTGATCTCCATCGCTGACGTCGTCTGTATGCTTTCCTCGGTCGAGATGATAGTGGAAGACTCGGCAGAGGTAGGAATCGCACTGCTCTCCATCGCTGACGTCGTCTGTATGCTTTCCTCGGTCGAGATGATAGTGGAAGACTCGGCAGAGGTAGGAATCGCACTGCTCTCCATCGCTGACGTCGTCTGCTTGCTTTCCTCGGTCGAGATGATAGTGGAAGACTCGGTTGAGGTAGGAATCGCACTGCTCTCCATCGCTGACGTCGTCTGCATGCTTTCCTCGGTCGAGATGATAGTGGAAGACTCGGTTGAGATAGGAATTGCACTGCTCTCCATCGCTGACGTCGTCTGTATGCTTTCCTCGGTCGAGATGATAGTGGAAGACTCGGCAGAGGTAGGAATCGCACTGCTCTCCATCGCTGACGTCGTCTGCTTGCTTTCCTCGGTCGAGATGATAGTGGAAGACTCGGTAGAGGTAGGAATCGCACTGATCTCCATCGCTGACGTCGTCTGCACGCTTTCCTCGGTCGAGATGATAGTGGAAGACTCGGTTGAGGTAGGAATCGCACTGCTCTCCATCGCTGACGTCGTCTGCATGCTTTCCTCGGTCGAGATGATAGTGGAAGACTCGGTTGAGGTAGGAATCGCACTGATCTCCATCGCTGACGTCGTCTGCACGCTTTCCTCGGTCGAGACAAGAGTGGAAGACTCGGTTGAGGTAGGAATCGCACTGCTCTCCATCGCTGACGTCGTCTGCATGCTTTCCTCGGTCGAGATGATAGTGGAAGACTCGGTTGAGGTAGGAATCGCACTGATCTCCATCGCTGACGTCGTCTGCACGCTTTCCTCGGTCGAGACAAGAGTGGAAGACTCGGTTGAGGTAGGAATCGCACTGCTCTCCATCGCTGACGTCGTCTGCATGCTTTCCTCGGTCGAGATGATAGTGGAAGACTCGGTTGAGGTAGGATTCGCCCTGCTCTCCATCGCTGACGTCGTCTGCTTGCTTTCCTCGGTCGAGATGATAGTGGAAGACTCGGAAGAGGTAGGAATCGCACTGCTCTCCATCGCTGACGTCGTCTGCTTGCTTTCCTCGGTCGAGATGATAGTGGAAGACTCGGCAGAGGTAGGAATCGCACTGATCTCCATCGCTGACGTCGTCTGTATGCTTTCCTCGGTCGAGATGATAGTGGAAGACTCGGCAGAGGTAGGAATCGCACTGCTCTCCATCGCTGACGTCGTCTGCTTGCTTTCCTCGGTCGAGATGATAGTGGAAGACTCGGTAGAGGTAGGAATCGCACTGATCTCCATCGCTGACGTCGTCTGCACGCTTTCCTCGGTCAAGACAAGAGTGGAAGACTCGGTTGAGGTAGGAATCGCACTGCTCTCCATCGCTGACGTCGTCTGCTTGCTTTTCTCGGTCGAGATGATAGTGGAAGACTCGGCAGAGGTAGGAATCGCACTGATCTCCATCGCTGACGTCGTCTGCATGCTTTCCTCGGTCGAGACAAGAGTGGAAGACTCGGTTGAGGTAGGAATCGCACTGCTCTCCATCGCTGATGTCGTCTGCATGCTTTCCTCGGTCGTGATGATAGTGGAAGACTCGGTTGAGGTAGGAATCGCACTGCTCTCCATCGCTGACGTCGTCTGCATGCTTTCCTCGGTCGAGATGATAGTGGAAGACTCGGTTGAGATAGGAATTGCACTGCTCTCCATCGCTGACGTCGTCTGTATGCTTTCCTCGGTCGAGATGATAGTGGAAGACTCGGCAGAGGTAGGAATCGCACTGCTCTCCATCGCTGACGTCGTCTGCTTGCTTTCCTCGGTCGAGATGATAGTGGAAGACTCGGTAGAGGTAGGAATCGCACTGATCTCCATCGCTGACGTCGTCTGCACGCTTTCCTCGGTCGAGACAAGAGTGGAAGACTCGGTTGAGGTAGGAATCGCACTGATCTCCATCGCTGACGTCGTCTGCACGCTTTCCTCGGTCGAGACAAGAGTGGAAGACTCGGTTGAGATAGGAATTGCACTGCTCTCCATCGCTGACGTCGTCTGTATGCTTTCCTCGGTCGAGATGATAGTGGAAGACTCGGCAGAGGTAGGAATCGCACTGCTCTCCATCGCTGACGTCGTCTGCTTGCTTTCCTCGGTCGAGATGATAGTGGAAGACTCGGTAGAGGTAGGAATCGCACTGATCTCCATCGCTGACGTCGTCTGCACGCTTTCCTCGGTCGAGACAAGAGTGGAAGACTCGGTTGAGGTAGGAATCGCACTGCTCTCCATCGCTGACGTCGTCTGCATGCTTTCCTCGGTCGAGATGATAGTGGAAGACTCGGTTGAGATAGGAATTGCACTGCTCTCCATCGCTGACGTCGTCTGTATGCTTTCCTCGGTCGAGATGATAGTGGAAGACTCGGCAGAGGTAGGAATCGCACTGCTCTCCATCGCTGACGTCGTCTGCTTGCTTTCCTCGGTCGAGATGATAGTGGAAGACTCGGCAGAGGTAGGAATCGCACTGATCTCCATCGCTGAGGTCGTCTGTATGCTTTCCTCGGTCGAGATGATAGTGGAAGACTCGGCAGAGGTAGGAATCGCACTGCTCTCCATCGCTGACGTCGTCTGTATGCTTTCCTCGGTCGAGATGATAGTGGAAGACTCGGCAGAGGTAGGAATCGCACTGCTCTCCATCGCTGACGTCGTCTGCTTGCTTTCCTCGGTCGAGATGATAGTGGAAGACTCGGTAGAGGTAGGAATCGCACTGATCTCCATCGCTGACGTCGTCTGCACGCTTTCCTCGGTCGAGACAAGAGTGGAAGACTCGGTTGAGGTAGGAATCGCACTGCTCTCCATCGCTGACGTCGTCTGCATGCTTTCCTCGGTCGAGATGATAGTGGAAGACTCGGTTGAGGTAGGAATCGCACTGATCTCCATCGCTGACGTCGTCTGCACGCTTTCCTCGGTCGAGACAAGAGTGGAAGACTCGGTTGAGGTAGGAATCGCACTGCTCTCCATCGCTGACGTCGTCTGCATGCTTTCCTCGGTCGAGATGATAGTGGAAGACTCGGTTGAGGTAGGAATCGCACTGATCTCCATCGCTGACGTCGTCTGCACGCTTTCCTCGGTCGAGACAAGAGTGGAAGACTCGGTTGAGGTAGGAATCGCACTGCTCTCCATCGCTGACGTCGTCTGCTTGCTTTCCTCGGTCGAGATGATAGTGGAAGACTCGGCAGAGGTAGGAATCGCACTGATCTCCATCGCTGAGGTCGTCTGTATGCTTTCCTCGGTCGAGATGATAGTGGAAGACTCGGCAGAGGTAGGAATCGCACTGCTCTCCATCGCTGACGTCGTCTGTATGCTTTCCTCGGTCGAGATGATAGTGGAAGACTCGGCAGAGGTAGGAATCGCACTGCTCTCCATCGCTGACGTCGTCTGCACGCTTTCCTCGGTCGAGACAAGAGTGGAAGACTCGGTTGAGGTAGGAATCGCACTGCTCTCCATCGCTGACGTCGTCTGCATGCTTTCCTCGGTCGAGATGATAGTGGAAGACTCGGTAGAGGTAGGAATCGCACTGATCTCCATCGCTGACGTCGTCTGCACGCTTTCCTCGGTCGAGACAAGAGTGGAAGACTCGGTTGAGGTAGGAATCGCACTGCTCTCCATCGCTGACGTCGTCTGCATGCTTTCCTCGGTCGAGATGATAGTGGAAGACTCGGTTGAGATAGGAATTGCACTGCTCTCCATCGCTGACGTCGTCTGTATGCTTTCCTCGGTCGAGATGATAGTGGAAGACTCGGCAGAGGTAGGAATCGCACTGCTCTCCATCGCTGACGTCGTCTGCTTGCTTTCCTCGGTCGAGATGATAGTGGAAGACTCGGCAGAGGTAGGAATCGCACTGATCTCCATCGCTGAGGTCGTCTGTATGCTTTCCTCGGTCGAGATGATAGTGGAAGACTCGGCAGAGGTAGGAATCGCACTGCTCTCCATCGCTGACGTCGTCTGTATGCTTTCCTCGGTCGAGATGATAGTGGAAGACTCGGCAGAGGTAGGAATCGCACTGCTCTCCATCGCTGACGTCGTCTGCTTGCTTTCCTCGGTCGAGATGATAGTGGAAGACTCGGTAGAGGTAGGAATCGCACTGATCTCCATCGCTGACGTCGTCTGCACGCTTTCCTCGGTCGAGACAAGAGTGGAAGACTCGGTTGAGGTAGGAATCGCACTGCTCTCCATCGCTGACGTCGTCTGCATGCTTTCCTCGGTCGAGATGATAGTGGAAGACTCGGTTGAGGTAGGAATCGCACTGATCTCCATCGCTGACGTCGTCTGCACGCTTTCCTCGGTCGAGACAAGAGTGGAAGACTCGGTTGAGGTAGGAATCGCACTGCTCTCCATCGCTGACGTCGTCTGCATGCTTTCCTCGGTCGAGATGATAGTGGAAGACTCGGTTGAGGTAGGAATCGCACTGATCTCCATCGCTGACGTCGTCTGCACGCTTTCCTCGGTCGAGACAAGAGTGGAAGACTCGGTTGAGGTAGGAATCGCACTGCTCTCCATCGCTGACGTCGTCTGCATGCTTTCCTCGGTCGAGATGATAGTGGAAGACTCGGTTGAGGTAGGAATCGCACTGCTCTCCATCGCTGACGTCGTCTGCTTGCTTTCCTCGGTCGAGATGATAGTGGAAGACTCGGAAGAGGTAGGAATCGCACTGCTCTCCATCGCTGACGTCGTCTGCATGCTTTCCTCGGTCGAGATGATAGTGGAAGACTCGGTTGAGGTAGGAATCGCACTGCTCTCCATCGCTGACGTCGTCTGCTTGCTTTCCTCGGTCGAGATGATAGTGGAAGACTCGGTAGAGGTAGGAATCGCACTGATCTCCATCGCTGACGTCGTCTGCACGCTTTCCTCGGTCGAGACAAGAGTGGAAGACTCGGTTGAGGTAGGAATCGCACTGCTCTCCATCGCTGACGTCGTCTGCATGCTTTCCTCGGTCGAGATGATAGTGGAAGACTCGGTTGAGATAGGAATTGCACTGCTCTCCATCGCTGACGTCGTCTGTATGCTTTCCTCGGTCGAGATGATAGTGGAAGACTCGGCAGAGGTAGGAATCGCACTGCTCTCCATCGCTGACGTCGTCTGCTTGCTTTCCTCGGTCGAGATGATAGTGGAAGACTCGGCAGAGGTAGGAATCGCACTGATCTCCATCGCTGAGGTCGTCTGTATGCTTTCCTCGGTCGAGATGATAGTGGAAGACTCGGCAGAGGTAGGAATCGCACTGCTCTCCATCGCTGACGTCGTCTGTATGCTTTCCTCGGTCGAGATGATAGTGGAAGACTCGGCAGAGGTAGGAATCGCACTGCTCTCCATCGCTGACGTCGTCTGCTTGCTTTCCTCGGTCGAGATGATAGTGGAAGACTCGGTAGAGGTAGGAATCGCACTGATCTCCATCGCTGACGTCGTCTGCACGCTTTCCTCGGTCGAGACAAGAGTGGAAGACTCGGTTGAGGTAGGAATCGCACTGCTCTCCATCGCTGACGTCGTCTGCATGCTTTCCTCGGTCGAGATGATAGTGGAAGACTCGGTTGAGGTAGGAATCGCACTGATCTCCATCGCTGACGTCGTCTGCACGCTTTCCTCGGTCGAGACAAGAGTGGAAGACTCGGTTGAGGTAGGAATCGCACTGCTCTCCATCGCTGACGTCGTCTGCATGCTTTCCTCGGTCGAGATGATAGTGGAAGACTCGGTTGATGTAGGAATCGCACTGATCTCCATCGCTGACGTCGTCTGCACGCTTTCCTCGGTCGAGACAAGAGTGGAAGACTCGGTTGAGGTAGGAATCGCACTGCTCTCCATCGCTGACGTCGTCTGCATGCTTTCCTCGGTCGAGATGATAGTGGAAGACTCGGTTGAGGTAGGAATCGCACTGCTCTCCATCGCTGACGTCGTCTGCTTGCTTTCCTCGGTCGAGATGATAGTGGAAGACTCGGAAGAGGTAGGAATCGCACTGCTCTCCATCGCTGACGTCGTCTGCTTGCTTTCCTCGGTCGAGATGATAGTGGAAGAGTCGGCAGAGGTAGGAATCGCACTGCTCTCCATCGCTGACGTCGTCTGCATGCTTTCCTCGGTCGAGATGATAGTGGAAGACTCGGTTGAGGTAGGAATCGCACTGCTCTCCATCGCTGACGTCGTCTGCATGCTTTCCTCGGTCGAGATGATAGTGGAAGACTCGGCAGAGGTAGGAATCGCACTGCTCTCCATCGCTGACGTCGTCTGCATGCTTTCCTCGGTCGAGACAAGAGTGGAAGACTCGGTTGAGGTAGGAATCGCACTGCTCTCCATCGCTGACGTCGTCTGCTTGCTTTCCTCGGTCGAGATGATAGTGGAAGACTCGGTTGAGGTAGGAATCGCACTGCTCTCCATCGCTGACGTCGTCTGCTTGCTTTCCTCGGTCGAGATGATAGTGGAAGACTCGGCAGAGGTAGGAATCGCACTGCTCTCCATCGCTGACGTCGTCTGCATGCTTTCCTCGGTCGAGATGATAGTGGAAGACTCGGTTGAGGTAGGAATCGCACTGCTCTCCATCGCTGACGTCGTCTGCTTGCTTTCCTCGGTCGAGATGATAGTGGAAGACTCGGAAGAGGTAGGAATCGCACTGCTCTCCATCGCTGACGTCGTCTGCTTGCTTTCCTCGGTCGAGATGATAGTGGAAGACTCGGCAGAGGTAGGAATCGCACTGATCTCCATCGCGGACGTCGTCTGCATGCTTTCCTCGGTCGAGATGATAGTGGAAGACTCGGTTGAGGTAGGAATCGCACTGCTCTTTATCGCTGACGTCGTCTGCATGCTTTCCTCGGTCGAGATGATAGTGGAAGACTCGGCAGAGGTAGGAATCGCACTGCTATCCATCGCTGACGTCGTCTGCATGCTTTCCTCGGTCGAGATGATAGTGGAAGACTCGGCAGAGGTAGGAATCGCACTGCTATCCATCGCTGACGTCGTCTGCATGCTTTCCTCGGTCGAGATGATAGTGGAAGACTCGGCAGAGGTAGGAATCGCACTGATCTCCATCGCTGACGTCGTCTGCACGCTTTCCTCGGTCGAGACAAGAGTGGAAGACTCGGTTGAGGTAGGAATCGCACTGCTCTCCATCGCTGACGTCGTCTGCATGCTTTCCTCGGTCGAGATGATAGTGGAAGACTCGGTTGAGATAGGAATTGCACTGCTCTCCATCGCTGACGTCGTCTGTATGCTTTCCTCGGTCGAGATGATAGTGGAAGACTCGGCAGAGGTAGGAATCGCACTGCTCTCCATCGCTGACGTCGTCTGCTTGCTTTCCTCGGTCGAGATGATAGTGGAAGACTCGGTAGAGGTAGGAATCGCACTGATCTCCATCGCTGACGTCGTCTGCACGCTTTCCTCGGTCGAGACAAGAGTGGAAGACTCGGTTGAGGTAGGAATCGCACTGCTCTCCATCGCTGACGTCGTCTGCATGCTTTCCTCGGTCGAGATGATAGTGGAAGACTCGGTTGAGGTAGGAATCGCACTGATCTCCATCGCTGACGTCGTCTGCACGCTTTCCTCGGTCGAGACAAGAGTGGAAGACTCGGTTGAGGTAGGAATCGCACTGCTCTCCATCGCTGACGTCGTCTGCATGCTTTCCTCGGTCGAGATGATAGTGGAAGACTCGGTTGAGGTAGGAATCGCACTGATCTCCATCGCTGACGTCGTCTGCACGCTTTCCTCGGTCGAGACAAGAGTGGAAGACTCGGTTGAGGTAGGAATCGCACTGCTCTCCATCGCTGACGTCGTCTGCATGCTTTCCTCGGTCGAGATGATAGTGGAAGACTCGGTTGAGGTAGGAATCGCACTGCTCTCCATCGCTGACGTCGTCTGCTTGCTTTCCTCGGTCGAGATGATAGTGGAAGACTCGGAAGAGGTAGGAATCGCACTGCTCTCCATCGCTGACGTCGTCTGCTTGCTTTCCTCGGTCGAGATGATAGTGGAAGACTCGGCAGAGGTAGGAATCGCACTGCTCTCCATCGCTGACGTCGTCTGCATGCTTTCCTCGGTCGAGATGATAGTGGAAGACTCGGTTGAGGTAGGAATCGCACTGCTCTCCATCGCTGACGTCGTCTGCTTGCTTTCCTCGGTCGAGATGATAGTGGAAGACTCGGTTGAGGTAGGAATCGCACTGCTCTCCATCGCTGACGTCGTCTGCTTGCTTTCCTCGGTCGAGATGATAGTGGAAGACTCGGCAGAGGTAGGAATCGCACTGCTCTCCATCGCTGACGTCGTCTGCTTGCTTTCCTCGGTCGAGATGATAGTGGAAGACTCGGTAGAGGTAGGAATCGCACTGATCTCCATCGCTGACGTCGTCTGCACGCTTTCCTCGGTCGAGACAAGAGTGGAAGACTCGGTTGAGGTAGGAATCGCACTGCTCTCCATCGCTGACGTCGTCTGCATGCTTTCCTCGGTCGAGATGATAGTGGAAGACTCGGTTGAGGTAGGAATCGCACTGATCTCCATCGCTGACGTCGTCTGCACGCTTTCCTCGGTCGAGACAAGAGTGGAAGACTCGGTTGAGGTAGGAATCGCACTGCTCTCCATCGCTGACGTCGTCTGCATGCTTTCCTCGGTCGAGATGATAGTGGAAGACTCGGTTGAGGTAGGAATCGCACTGATCTCCATCGCTGACGTCGTCTGCACGCTTTCCTCGGTCGAGACAAGAGTGGAAGACTCGGTTGAGGTAGGAATCGCACTGCTCTCCATCGCTGACGTCGTCTGCATGCTTTCCTCGGTCGAGATGATAGTGGAAGACTCGGTTGAGGTAGGAATCGCACTGCTCTCCATCGCTGACGTCGTCTGCTTGCTTTCCTCGGTCGAGATGATAGTGGAAGACTCGGAAGAGGTAGGAATCGCACTGCTCTCCATCGCTGACGTCGTCTGCTTGCTTTCCTCGGTCGAGATGATAGTGGAAGACTCGGCAGAGGTAGGAATCGCACTGCTCTCCATCGCTGACGTCGTCTGCATGCTTTCCTCGGTCGAGATGATAGTGGAAGACTCGGTTGAGGTAGGAATCGCACTGCTCTCCATCGCTGACGTCGTCTGCTTGCTTTCCTCGGTCGAGATGATAGTGGAAGACTCTGTTGAGGAAGGTATCACACTGCTCTCCATCGATGTTGGATACGGACTCGTCTCTGTGATTTCGGGATCTGAAGAAAAGCGATATCGATCTGTGAACAAGCAATCAAGAACATGACAATCTATCAAGGTCATAAATTTCACCATTCTAGACCTTTTCGTCTACACTATTGAGCATTATATAGCATACCAATGGAATCAGGTAGCTGTGATGGGTCGGTGATGATTTTCACGTTGTTCGTCAAGTTATACGCAATCTCTACATCAATTTTCTTCATTGTTGGTGCGAAGAATAAAACCTGGAATAGTGTTATTTGAAAGAAGAAGATAAAACTACAAGCATGTTGTCATTTGCCTTCTCCTAATATATTTCTATTTGAGCAAAAGCTTAATTGTTCTTGCAGTTCTTTAAGAAAGGTTCCACGGATTTTGGCCACCGAAGGACTTTTTGCAACCTAGGCCAATGAATTCAGGGTGAAGTCCCCATGCATAGAGCTGATAGCTGGCCCAATATAAAAGGTTGGGTGCACATTCCGAAAAATGCCAGACATGTCCCAAAAAAGTCCGATATTTCATCCCTGCGAAAAATACGATTTATTAAAATTTCACCTTCTCTTTCTTCACCCCACTCATCATGTTTCCTGTATCGAGGGAGTCTTGCTCAGCTACTGTGGGATCTCTGAAATTTAATGATTTCATTCCTTCGTAATCAACATTGAATAAAATCAATAATTATATAAAGGAATTGTTTTGCTCCAAATGACTAGTAAAAATATATATGTTTGCGATAATATATTGACACTCATGATCGGCGAAGACTTTATCTGCCGCCTCACCCAAACCCATGCTCATTGTGAAAAGAGAAAGTGATTAATTTTCACGATACGCGGGGCTTACGGGACATAAAAACATACGAGTATGATTCCGGTTGAGGGACGACGAACACCAATGACGATGAATCTTGCATGTTCAATAGTACAGTTGCAGCGCTGAAAATGCACAGTATTAGTTTTGCAATACGAAAGATCTGTTGTATGGATATAAAAAGAGTATGGATCTGTTGTCTGGTCTCCTCACACCATCATTCTTGCCAATCAAATTGAAGACGTGCATCGTAATTTCACGCGACTTCTATTTGCACGTTGTCAAATCCCCTATTCCTTGTATCCAGATAGACTGTCGCATCTTTCACTTCAAACTCTCGAACACCGTAGAATGATCTCTGATGTTCTCTTCATTCATAAATCTATTCATGGATTATATTCTTATGACCACTCCAATCTATCGTACATTGCAAACAAAACCGAACAAGTGAACAGTTTTGTTCATTTTTGTCACTTTTTGAAAGTAGTTAGTGGCACACTAAACAATTTTTGTTTTTGTTTTTGTTAATTTTTGTCTCTTATTTTTTGTCCACCCCGATTTGCCGGAATCGATCGGGCATGTCACGGTGAAATATTCTTTTAAAATGGGGGAAAAACGAGAGCAAAAAATATGAAAATTGAAAATAAACTAGGGATTACGGTAGAAATTATCTACCTCATACTACCGAAATCACTGACTTAGAGCTCTCGTTTTTCTCCATTTTAAAGGAATATTTCACCGTGACATGCCCGATCGATTCCGGCAAATCGGGGTGGACAAAAAATAAGAGACAAAAATTAGAATTGTTTTAACTTAAAAGTGTGCCAATAACAACTTTCAAAAAATGACAAAAATGAACAAAACTGTTCACTTGTTCGGTTTTGTTTGCAAAGAACGATATACAGATTAGCCCCACTTAGCCGTAACCTTCGTGGTTCCCACAATTTGCGTATTTCTATTCCCTTCGTGCCTCCCAAGTCTCATTCTAATTTTGCGACTAGGATAATCGAAAGATGGAACTCGCTTTCTGCCGAAATTGTTACCAGCTCGCCTCACTTTTTCCGATCTCATCTCCTCTCTACACCTTATATTTCTTTCTCTCCAGAATCGCTCTAGCGACTCTGATATTTTTACCGACCCACTACTCATCTGAAAGTCTTACCCCTCTCCCCCAACAACCGATTCGCCATCAAGACGACGGACCTCCACCAAATCACTAAAGAAGATCCTCGCTATTCCTTTCCCATGATACCTGGTGGATAAATAATTGAATTGAATTGAATTGAATTGAAAGGCAAGTAAACTTCATTAACCTAGTTTGCTGTGTGTTTGCTACTTGCACAGGAACATAATTAGACAGCAGATCATCCTTGGCGTCGATCCAACTAACGAATACTTCCGAATCTCGAGCAGCATCAGCATAGTAGACAAATCTGAAATGATAATGATTAGCAAGATAGTCGAAGATGGAGAAACGGATAGCACGTAATGCTCACCTCACACCAACATCACCACTCTCAGTCCACTCTTTCACAGAATCCATGATCGCATTGAGGATCTAAAAAGGAATGACTGATTGTATATAAATGAGGACGAGCAACAAGTTGATGTTTAAAATTACCTCTTTGCTCAGCTCTCCCACTTCTCTCTTCCGTCTCGACGTGGATACCGCAATACCGACATTCAGAGCAACAGTCACATTCTGAGTCGTGAAGTGTTTTCGTACTTCAGAAGTGGATGAAAAGTCCTCGGTATACGAGTCAGTCGACGTCTCGGTTACACTGTTCAGCGTCGATGTCTCTCCAGTCTGCTGCGTCGTGAATTCAGAGGACGAGGGAGATGAGCTCTCACTCGTTAGCGTCGATGTCTCTCCAGTCTGCTGCGTCGTGAATTCAGAGGACGAGGGAGATGAGCTCTCACTCGTTAGCGTCGATGTCTCTCCAGTCTGCTGCGTCGTGAATTCAGAGGACGAAGGAGATGAGCTCTCACTCGTTAGCGTCGATGTCTCCCCAGTCTGCTGCGTCGTGAATTCGGAGGACGAAGGAGATGAGCTCTCACTCGTTAGCGTCGATGTCTCTCCAGACTGCTGCGTCGTGAATTCGGAGGACGAAGGAGATGAGCTCTCACTCGTTAGCGTCGATGTCTCTCCAGTCTGCTGCGTCGTGAATTCGGAGGACGAAGGAGATGAGCTCTCACTCGTTAGCGTCGATGTATCTCCAGTCTGCTGCGTCGTGAATTCGGAGGACGAAGGAGATGAGCTCTCACTCGTTAGCGTCGATGTCTCTCCAGTCTGCTGCGTCGTGAATTCGGAGGACGAAGGAGATGAGCTCTCACTCGTTAGCGTCGATGTCTCCCCAGTCTGCTGCGTCGTGAATTCGGAGGACGAAGGAGACGCGCTCTCACTCGTTAGCGTCGATGTCTCTCCAGACTGCTGCGTCGTGAATTCGGAGGACGAAGGAGATGAGCTCTCACTCGTTAGCGTCGTTGTCTCTCCAGTCTGCTGCGTCGTGAATTCGGAGGACGAAGGAGACGAGCTCTCACTCGTTAGCGTCGATGTCTCTCCAGTCTGCTGCGTCGTGAATTCGGAGGACGAAGGAGACGCGCTCTCACTCGTTAGCGTCGATGTCTCTCCAGTCTGCTGCGTCGTGAATTCGGAGGACGAAGGAGATGAGCTCTCACTCGTTAGCGTCGATGTCTCTCCAGTCTGCTGCGTCGTGAATTCGGAGGACGAAGGAGATGAGCTCTCACTCGTTAGCGTCGATGTCTCTCCAGTCTGCTGCGTCGTGAATTCGGAGGACGAAGGAGATGAGCTCTCACTCGTTAGCGTCGATGTATCTCCAGACTGCTGCGTCGTGAATTCGGAGGACGAAGGATATGAGCTCTCACTCGTTAGCGTCGATGTCTCTCCAGTCTGCTGCGTCGTGAATTCAGAGGACGAAGGAGATGAGCTCTCACTCGTTAGCGTCGATGTCTCCCCAGTCTGCTGCGTCGTGAATTCGGAGGACGAAGGAGATGAGCTCTCACTCGTTAGCGTCGATGTCTCTCCAGACTGCTGCGTCGTGAATTCGGAGGACGAAGGAGATAAGCTCTCACTCGTTAGCGTCGATGTATCTCCAGTCTGCTGCGTCGTGAATTCGGAGGACGAAGGAGATGAGCTCTCACTCGTTAGCGTCGATGTCTCCCCAGTCTGCTGCGTCGTGAATTCGGAGGACGAAGGAGATGAGCTCTCACTCGTTAGCGTCGATGTCTCTCCAGACTGCTGCGTCGTGAATTCGGAGGACGAAGGAGACGCGCTCTCACTCGTTAGCGTCGATGTCTCTCCAGTCTGCTGCGTCGTGAATTCGGAGGACGAAGGAGATGAGCTCTCACTCGTTAGCGTCGATGTCTCTCCAGTCTGCTGCGTCGTGAATTCGGAGGACGAAGGAGATGAGCTCTCACTCGTTAGCGTCGATGTCTCTCCAGTCTGCTGCGTCGTGAATTCGAAGGACGAAGGAGATGAGCTCTCACTCGTTAGCGTCGATGTCTCTCCAGTCAGCTGCGTCGCGAATTCGGAGGAAGAAGGAGATGAGCTCTCACTCGTTAGCGTCGATGTCTCTCCAGTCTGCTGCGTCGTGAATTCAGAGGACGAGGGAGATGAGCTCTCACTCGTTATCGTCGATGTCTCTCCAGTCTGCTGCGTAGTGAATTCGGAGGACGAAGGAGATGAGCTCTCACTCGTTAGCGTCGATGTCTCTCCAGTCTGCTGCGTCGTGAATTCAGAGGACGAGGGAGATGAGCTCTCACTCGTTAGCGTCGATGTCTCTCCAGTCTTCTGCGTCGTGAATTCGGAAGACGAAGGAGATGAGCTCTCACTCGTTAGCGTCGATGTCTCTCCAGTCTGCTGCGTTGTGAATTCGGAGAACGAAGGAGATAAGCTCTCACTCGTTAGCGTCGATGTCTCTCCAGTCTGCTGCGTAGTGAATTCGGAGGACGAAGGAGATGAGCTCTCACTCGTTAGCGTCGATGTCTCTCCAGTCTGCTGCGTAGTGAATTCGGAGGACGAAGGAGATGAGCTCTCACTCGTTAGCGTCGATGTCTCTCCAGTCTGCTGCGTCGTGAATTCGGAGGACGAAGGAGATGAGCTCTCACTCGTTAGCGTCGATGTCTCTCCAGTCTTCTGCGTCGTGAATTCGGAAGACGAAGGAGATGAGCTCTCACTCGTTAGCGTCGATGTCTCTCCAGTCTGCTGCGTCGTGAATTCGGAGAACGAAGGAGATAAGCTCTCACTCGTTAGCGTCGATGTCTCTCTAGTCTGCTGCGTCGTGAATTCGGAGGACGAAGGAGATGAGATCTCACTCGTTAGCGTCGATGTCTCTCCAGTCTTCTGCGTCGTGAATTCGGAGGACGAAGGAGATGAGCTCTCACTCGTTAGCGTCGATGTCTCTCCAGTCTTCTGCGTCGTGAATTCGGAAGACGAAGGAGATGAGCTCTCACTCGTTAGCGTCGATGTCTCTCCAGTCTGCTGCGTCGTGAATTCAGAGGACGAGGGAGATGAGCTCTCACTCGTTATCGTCGATGTCTCTCCAGTCTGCTGCGTAGTGAATTCGGAGGACGAAGGAGATGAGCTCTCACTCGTTAGCGTCGATGTCTCTCCAGTCTGCTGCGTCGTGAATTCAGAGGACGAGGGAGATGAGCTCTCACTCGTTAGCGTCGATGTCTCTCCAGTCTTCTGCGTCGTGAATTCGGAAGACGAAGGAGATGAGCTCTCACTCGTTAGCGTCGATGTCTCTCCAGTCTGCTGCGTTGTGAATTCGGAGAACGAAGGAGATAAGCTCTCACTCGTTAGCGTCGATGTCTCTCCAGTCTGCTGCGTAGTGAATTCGGAGGACGAAGGAGATGAGCTCTCACTCGTTAGCGTCGATGTCTCTCCAGTCTGCCTCGTCGTGAATTCAGAGGACGAAGGAGATGAGCTCTCACTCGTTATCGTCGATGTCTCTCCAGTCTGCCTCGTCGTGAATTCAGAGGACGAAGGAGATGAGCTCTCACTCGTTAGCGTCGATGTCTCTCCAGTCTGCTGCGTAGTGAATTCGGAGGACGAAGGAGATGAGCTCTCACTCGTTAGCGTCGATGTCTCTCCAGTCTGCTGCGTCGTGAATTCGGAGGACGAAGGAGATGAGCTCTCACTCGTTAGCGTCGATGTCTCTCCAGTCTTCTGCGTCGTGAATTCGGAAGACGAAGGAGATGAGCTCTCACTCGTTAGCGTCGATGTCTCTCCAGTCTGCTGCGTCGTGAATTCGGAGAACGAAGGAGATAAGCTCTCACTCGTTAGCGTCGATGTCTCTCTAGTCTGCTGCGTCGTGAATTCGGAGGACGAAGGAGATGAGATCTCACTCGTTAGCGTCGATGTCTCTCCAGTCTTCTGCGTCGTGAATTCGGAAGACGAAGGAGATGAGCTCTCACTCGTTAGCGTCGATGTCTCTCCAGTCTGCTGCGTCGTGAATTCGGAGAACGAAGGAGATAAGCTCTCACTCGTTAGCGTCGATGTCTCTCCAGTCTGCTGCGTCGTGAATTCGGAGGACGAAGGAGATGAGCTCTCACTCGTTAGCGTCGATGTCTCTCCAGTCTGCTGCGTCGTGAATTCGGAGGACGAAGGAGATGAGCTCTCACTCGTTAGCGTCGATGTCTCTCCAGTCTGCTGCGTCGTGAATTCGAAGGACGAAGGAGATGAGCTCTCACTCGTTAGCGTCGATGTCTCTCCAGTCAGCTGCGTCGCGAATTCGGAGGAAGAAGGAGATGAGCTCTCACTCGTTAGCGTCGATGTCTCTCCAGTCTGCTGCGTCGTGAATTCAGAGGACGAGGGAGATGAGCTCTCACTCGTTATCGTCGATGTCTGTCCAGTCTGCTGCGTAGTGAATTCGGAGGACGAAGGAGATGAGCTCTCACTCGTTAGCGTCGATGTCTCTCCAGTCTGCTGCGTAGTGAATTCGGAGGACGAAGGAGATGAGCTCTCACTCGTTAGCGTCGATGTCTCTCCAGTCTTCTGCGTCGTGAATTCGGAAGACGAAGGAGATGAGCTCTCACTCGTTAGCGTCGATGTCTCTCCAGTCTGCTGCGTTGTGAATTCGGAGAACGAAGGAGATAAGCTCTCACTCGTTAGCGTCGATGTCTCTCCAGTCTGCTGCGTAGTGAATTCGGAGGACGAAGGAGATGAGCTCTCACTCGTTAGCGTCGATGTCTCTCCAGTCTGCCTCGTCGTGAATTCAGAGGACGAAGGAGATAAGCTCTCACTCGTTAGCGTCGATGTCTCTCCAGTCTGCTGCGTAGTGAATTCGGAGGCCGAAGGAGATGAGCTCTCACTCGTTAGCGTCGATGTCTCTCCAGTCTGCTGCGTAGTGAATTCGGAGGACAAAGGAGATGAGCTCTCACTCGTTAGCGTCGATGTCTCTCCAGTCTGCCTCGTCGTGAATTCAGAGGACGAAGGAGATGAGCTCTCACTCGTTACCGTCGATGTCTCTCCAGTCTGCTGCGTCGTGAATTCAGAGGACGAAGGAGATGAGCTCTCACTCGTTAGCGTCGATGTCTCTCCAGTCTGCTGCGTCGTGAATTCAGAGGACGAAGGAGATGAGCTCTCACTCGTTAACGTCGATGTCTCTCCAGTCTGCTGCGTCGTGAATTCGGAGGACGAAGGAGATGAGCTCTCACTCGTTAGCGTCGATGTCTCTCCAGTCAGCTGCGTCGCGAATTCGGAGGAAGAAGGAGATGAGCTCTCACTCGTTAGCGTCGATGTCTCCCCAGTCTGCTGCGTCGTGAATTCGGAGGACGAAGGAGACGAGCTCTCACTCGTTAGCGTCGATGTCTCTCCAGTCTGCTGCGTAGTGAATTCGGAGGACGAAGGAGACGAGCTCTCACTCGTTAGCGTCGATGTCTCTCCAGTCTGCTGCGTCGTGAATTCAGAGGACGAAGGAGATGAGCTCTCACTCGTTAACGTCGATGTCTCTCCAGTCTGCTGCGTCGTGAATTCGGAGGACGAAGGAGATGAGCTCTCACTCGTTAGCGTCGATGTCTCTCCAGTCAGCTGCGTCGCGAATTCGGAGGAAGAAGGAGATGAGCTCTCACTCGTTAGCGTCGATGTCTCCCCAGTCTGCTGCGTCGTGAATTCGGAGGACGAAGGAGACGAGCTCTCACTCGTTAGCGTCGATGTCTCTCCAGTCTGCTGCGTCGTGAATTCAGAGGACGAAGGAGATGAGCTCTCACTCGTTAGCGTCGATGTCTCTCCAGTCTGCTGCGTCGTGAATTCGGAGGACGAAGGAGATGAGCTCTCACTCGTTAGCGTCGATGTCTCTCCAGTCTGCTGCGTCGTGAATTCAGAGGACGAAGGAGATGAGCTCTCACTCGTTAACGTAGATGTCTCTCCAGTCTGCTGCGTCGTGAATTCGGAGGACGAAGGAGATGAGCTCTCACTCGTTAGCGTCGATGTCTCTCCAGTCAGCTGCGTCGCGAATTCGGAGGAAGAAGGAGATGAGCTCTCACTCGTTAGCGTCGATGTCTCCCCAGTCTGCTGCGTCGTGAATTCGGAGGACGAAGGAGACGAGCTCTCACTCGTTAGCGTCGATGTCTCTCCAGTCTGCTGCGTCGTGAATGCAGAGGACGAAGGAGATGAGCTCTCACTCGTTAGCGTCGATGTCTCTCCAGTCTGCTGCGTCGTGAATTCGGAGGACGAAGGAGATGAGCTCTCACTCGTTAGCGTCGATGTCTCTCCAGTCTGCTGCGTCGTGAATTCAGAGGACGAAGGAGATGAGCTCTCACTCGTTAACGTCGATGTCTCTCCAGTCTGCTGCGTCGTGAATTCGGAGGACGAAGGAGATGAGCTCTCACTCGTTAGCGTCGATGTCTCTCCAGTCAGCTGCGTCGCGAATTCGGAGGAAGAAGGAGATGAGCTCTCACTCGTTAGCGTCGATGTCTCCCCAGTCTGCTGCGTCGTGAATTCGGAGGACGAAGGAGACGAGCTCTCACTCGTTAGCGTCGATGTCTCTCCAGTCTGCTGCGTCGTGAATTCAGAGGACGAAGGAGATGAGCTCTCACTCGTTAGCGTCGATGTCTCTCCAGTCTGCTGCGTAGTGAATTCGGAGGACGAAGGAGATGAGCTCTCACTCGTTAGCGTCGATGTCTCTCCAGTCTGCCTCGTCGTGAATTCAGAGGACGAAGGAGATGAGCTCTCACTCGTTAGCGTCGATGTCTCTCCAGTCTGCTGCGTCGTGAATTCGGAGGACGAAGGAGATGAGCTCTCACTCGTTAGCGTCGATGTTTCTCCAGTCTGCTGCGTCGCGAATTCGGAGGAAGAAGGAGATGAGCTCTCACTCGTTAGCGTCGATGTCTCTCCAGTCTGCTGCGTCGTGAATTCAGAGGACGAAGGAGATGAGCTCTCACTCGTTAGCGTCGATGTCTCTCCAGTCTGCTGTGTCGTGAATTCGGAGGACGAAGGAGACGAGCTCTCACTCGTTAGCGTCGATGTCTCTCCAGTCTGCTGCGTCGTGAATTCAGAGGACGAAGGAGATGAGCTCTCACTCGTTAGCGTCGATGTCTCTCCAGTCTGCCTCGTCGTGAATTCAGAGGACGATGGAGATGAGCTCTCACTCGTTAGCGTCGATGTCTCTCCAGTCTGCTGCGTCGTGAATTCGGAGGACGTAGGAGATGAGCTCTTACTCGATAGCGTCGATGTATCTCCAGTCTGCTGCGTCGTGAATTCGGAGGACGAAGGAGATGAGCTCTCACTCGTTAGCGTCGATGTTTCTCCAGTCTGCTGCGTCGCGAATTCGGAGGAAGAAGGAGATGAGCTCTCACTCGTTAGCGTCGATGTCTCTCCATTCTGCTGCGTCGTGAATTCAGAGGACGAAGGAGATGAGCTCTCACTCGTTAGCGTCGATGTCTCTCCAGTCTGCTGTGTCGTGAATTCGGAGGACGAAGGAGACGAGCTCTCACTCGTTAGCGTCGATGTCTCTCCAGTCTGCTGCGTCGTGAATTCAGAGGACGAAGGAGATGAGCTCTCACTCGTTAGCGTCGATGTCTCTCCAGTCTGCTGCGTCGTGAATTCGGAGGACGAACGAGATGAGCTCTCACTCGTTAGCGTCGATGTCTCTCCAGTCTGCTGCGTCGTGAATTCAGAGGACGAAGGAGATGAGCTCTCACTCGTTAGCGTCGATGTCTCTCCAGTCTGCTGCGTAGTGAATTCGGAGGACGAAGGAGATGAGCTCTCACTCGTTAGCGTCGATGTCTCTCCAGTCTGCCTCGTCGTGAATTCAGAGGACGATGGAGATGAGCTCTCACTCGTTAGCGTCGATGTCTCTCCAGTCTGCTGCGTCGTGAATTCGGAGGACGTAGGAGATGAGCTCTTACTCGATAGCGTCGATGTATCTCCAGTCTGCTGCGTCGTGAATTCGGAGGACGAAGGAGATGAGCTCTCACTCGTTAGCGTCGATGTCTCTCCAGTCTGCTGCGTCGTGAATTCAGAGGACGAAGGAGATGAGCTCTCACTCGTTAGCGTCGATGTCTCTCCAGTCTGCTGCGTCGTGAATTCGGAGGACGAAGGAGATGAGCTCTCACTCGTTAGCGTCGATGTCTCTCCAGTCTGCTGCGTCGTGAATTCAGAGGACGAAGGAGATGAGCTCTCACTCGTTAGCGTCGATGTCTCTCCAGTCTGCTGCGTCGTGAATTCGGAGGACGAAGGAGATGAGCTCTCACTCGTTAGCGTCGATGTCTCTCCAGTCTGCTGCGTCGTGAATTCAGAGGACGAGGGAGATGAGCTCTCACTCGTTAACGTCGATGTCTCTCCAGTCTGCTGCGTCGTGAATTCAGAGGACGAAGGAGATGAGCTCTCACTCGTTAGCGTCGATGTCTCTCCAGTCTGCTGCGTAGTGAATTCGGAGGACGAAGGAGATGAGCTCTCACTCGTTAGCGTCGATGTCTCTCCAGTCTGCCTCGTCGTGAATTCAGAGGACGATGGAGATGAGCTCTCACTCGTTAGCGTCGATGTCTCTCCAGTCTGCTGCGTCGTGAATTCGGAGGACGTAGGAGATGAGCTCTTACTCGATAGCGTCGATGTATCTCCAGTCTGCTGCGTCGTGAATTCGGAGGACGAAGGAGATGAGCTCTCACTCGTTAGCGTCGATGTCTCTCCAGTCTGCTGCGTCGTGAATTCAGAGGACGAAGGAGATGAGCTCTCACTCGTTAGCGTCGATGTCTCTCCAGTCTGCTGCGTCGTGAATTCGGAGGACGAAGGAGATGAGCTCTCACTCGTTAGCGTCGATGTCTCTCCAGTCTGCTGCGTCGTGAATTCAGAGGACGAGGGAGATGAGCTCTCACTCGTTAACGTCGATGTCTCTCCAGTCTGCTGCGTCGTGAATTCAGAGGACGAAGGAGATGAGCTCTCACTCGTTAGCGTCGATGTCTCTCCAGTCTGCTGTGTCGTGAATTCGGAGGACGAAGGAGATGAGCTCTCACTCGTTAGCGTCGATGTCTCTCCAGTCTGCTGCGTCGTGAATTCAGAGGACGAAGGAGATGAGCTCTCACTCGTTAACGTCGATGTCTCTCCAGTCTGCTGCGTCGTGAATTCGGAGGACGAAGGAGATGAGCTCTCACTCGTTAGCGTCGATGTCTCTCCAGTCAGCTGCGTCGCGAATTCGGAGGAAGAAGGAGATGAGCTCTCACTCGTTAGCGTCGATGTCTCCCCAGTCTGCTGCGTCGTGAATTCGGAGGACGAAGGAGACGAGCTCTCACTCGTTAGCGTCGATGTCTCTCCAGTCTGCTGCGTCGTGAATTCAGAGGACGAAGGAGATGAGCTCTCACTCGTTAGCGTCGATGTCTCTCCAGTCTGCTGCGTCGTGAATTCGGAGGACGAAGGAGATGAGCTCTCACTCGTTAGCGTCGATGTCTCTCCAGTCTGCTGCGTCGTGAATTCAGAGGACGAAGGAGATGAGCTCTCACTCGTTAACGTCGATGTCTCTCCAGTCTGCTGCGTCGTGAATTCGGAGGACGAAGGAGATGAGCTCTCACTCGTTAGCGTCGATGTCTCTCCAGTCAGCTGCGTCGCGAATTCGGAGGAAGAAGGAGATGAGCTCTCACTCGTTAGCGTCGATGTCTCCCCAGTCTGCTGCGTCGTGAATTCGGAGGACGAAGGAGACGAGCTCTCACTCGTTAGCGTCGATGTCTCTCCAGTCTGCTGCGTCGTGAATTCAGAGGACGAAGGAGATGAGCTCTCACTCGTTAGCGTCGATGTCTCTCCAGTCTGCTGCGTAGTGAATTCGGAGGACGAAGGAGATGAGCTCTCACTCGTTAGCGTCGATGTCTCTCCAGTCTGCCTCGTCGTGAATTCAGAGGACGAAGGAGATGAGCTCTCACTCGTTAGCGTCGATGTCTCTCCAGTCTGCTGCGTCGTGAATTCGGAGGACGAAGGAGATGAGCTCTCACTCGTTAGCGTCGATGTTTCTCCAGTCTGCTGCGTCGCGAATTCGGAGGAAGAAGGAGATGAGCTCTCACTCGTTAGCGTCGATGTCTCTCCAGTCTGCTGCGTAGTGAATTCGGAGGACGAAGGAGATGAGCTCTCACTCGTTAGCGTCGATGTCTCTCCAGTCTGCCTCGTCGTGAATTCAGAGGACGAAGGAGATGAGCTCTCACTCGTTAGCGTCGATGTCTCTCCAGTCTGCTGCGTCGTGAATTCAGAGGACGAAGGAGATGAGCTCTCACTCGTTAGCGTCGATGTCTCTCCAGTCTGCTGCGTAGTGAATTCGGAGGACGAAGGAGATGAGCTCTCACTCGTTAGCGTCGATGTCTCTCCAGTCTGCTGCGTCGTGAATTCGGAGGACGAAGGAGATGAGCTCTCACTCGTTAGCGTCGATGTCTCTCCAGTCTGCTGCGTCGTGAATTCAGAGGACGAAGGAGATGAGCTCTCACTCGTTAGCGTCGATGTCTCTCCAGTCTGCTGCGTAGTGAATTCGGAGGACGAAGGAGATGAGCTCTCACTCGTTAGCGTCGATGTCTCTCCAGTCTGCCTCGTCGTGAATTCAGAGGACGAAGGAGATGAGCTCTCACTCGTTAGCGTCGATGTCTCTCCAGTCTGCTGCGTCGTGAATTCGGAGGACGAAGGAGATGAGCTCTCACTCGTTAGCGTCGATGTTTCTCCAGTCTGCTGCGTCGCGAATTCGGAGGAAGAAGGAGATGAGCTCTCACTCGTTAGCGTCGATGTCTCTCCAGTCTGCTGCGTAGTGAATTCGGAGGACGAAGGAGATGAGCTCTCACTCGTTAGCGTCGATGTCTCTCCAGTCTGCCTCGTCGTGAATTCAGAGGACGAAGGAGATGAGCTCTCACTCGTTAGCGTCGATGTCTCTCCAGTCTGCTGCGTCGTGAATTCAGAGGACGAAGGAGATGAGCTCTCACTCGTTAGCGTCGATGTCTCTCCAGTCTGCTGCGTAGTGAATTCGGAGGACGAAGGAGATGAGCTCTCACTCGTTAGCGTCGATGTCTCTCCAGTCTGCTGCGTCGTGAATTCGGAGGACGAAGGAGATGAGCTCTCACTCGTTAGCGTCGATGTCTCTCCAGTCTGCTGCGTCGTGAATTCAGAGGACGAAGGAGATGAGCTCTCACTCGTTAGCGTCGATGTCTCTCCAGTCTGCTGCGTAGTGAATTCGGAGGACGAAGGAGATGAGCTCTCACTCGTTAGCGTCGATGTCTCTCCAGTCTGCCTCGTCGTGAATTCAGAGGACGAAGGAGATGAGCTCTCACTCGTTAGCGTCGATGTCTCTCCAGTCTGCTGCGTCGTGAATTCGGAGGACGAAGGAGATGAGCTCTCACTCGTTAGCGTCGATGTTTCTCCAGTCTGCTGCGTCGCGAATTCGGAGGAAGAAGGAGATGAGCTCTCACTCGTTAGCGTCGATGTCTCTCCAGTCTGCTGCGTCGTGAATTCAGAGGACGAAGGAGATGAGCTCTCACTCGTTAGCGTCGATGTCTCTCCAGTCTGCTGTGTCGTGAATTCGGAGGACGAAGGAGATGAGCTCTCACTCGTTAGCGTTGATGTCTCTCCAGTCTGCTGCGTCGTGAATTCAGAGGACGAAGGAGATGAGCTCTCACTCGTTAACGTCGATGTCTCTCCAGTCTGCTGCGTCGTGAATTCGGAGGACGAAGGAGATGAGCTCTCACTCGTTAGCGTCGATGTCTCTCCAGTCAGCTGCGTCGCGAATTCGGAGGAAGAAGGAGATGAGCTCTCACTCGTTAGCGTCGATGTCTCCCCAGTCTGCTGCGTCGTGAATTCGGAGGACGAAGGAGACGAGCTCTCACTCGTTAGCGTCGATGTCTCTCCAGTCTGCTGCGTCGTGAATTCGGAGGACGAAGGAGATGAGCTCTCACTCGTTAGCGTCGATGTCTCTCCAGTCTGCAGCGTCGTGAATTCAGAGGACGTAGGAGATGAGCTCTCACTCGTTAGCGTCGATGTCTCTCCAGTCTGCTGCGTAGTGAATTCGGAGGACGAAGGAGATGAGCTCTCACTCGTTAGCGTCGATGTCTCTCCAGTCTGCCTCGTCGTGAATTCAGAGGACGAAGGAGATGAGCTCTCACTCGTTAGCGTCGATGTCTCTCCAGTCTGCTGCGTCGTGAATTCGGAGGACGTAGGAGATGAGCTCTTACTCGATAGCGTCGATGTATCTCCAGTCTGCTGCGTCGTGAATTCGGAGGACGAAGGAGATGAGCTCTCACTCGTTAGCGTCGATGTCTCTCCAGTCTGCTGCGTCGTGAATTCAGAGGACGAAGGAGATGAGCTCTCACTCGTTAGCGTCGATGTCTCTCCAGTCTGCTGCGTCGTGAATTCGGAGGACGAAGGAGATGAGCTCTCACTCGTTAGCGTCGATGTCTCTCCAGTCTGTTGCGTCGTGAATTCAGAGGACGAAGGAGATGAGCTCTCACTCGTTAACGTCGATGTCTCTCCAGTCTGCTGCGTCGTGAATTCGGAGGACGAAGGAGATGAGCTCTCACTCGTTAGCGTCGATGTCTCTCCAGTCAGCTGCGTCGCGAATTCGGAGGAAGAAGGAGATGAGCTCTCACTCGTTAGCGTCGATGTCTCCCCAGTCTGCTGCGTCGTGAATTCAGAGGACGAAGGAGATGAGCTCTCACTCGTTAGCGTCGATGTCTCTCCAGTCTGCTGCGTCGTGAATTCAGAGGACGAAGGAGATGAGCTCTCACTCGTTAGCGTCGATGTATCTCCAGTCTGCTGCGTCGTGAATTCGGAGGACGAAGGAGATGAGCTCTCACTCGTTAGCGTCGATGTCTCTCCAGTCTGCTGCGTCGTGAATTCAGAGGACGAAGGAGATGAGCTCTCACTCGTTAGCGTCGATGTCTCTCCAGTCTGCTGCGTCGTGAATTCGGAGGACGAAGGAGATGAGCTCTCACTCGTTAGCGTCGATGTCTCTCCAGTCTGTTGCGTCGTGAATTCAGAGGACGAAGGAGATGAGCTCTCACTCGTTAACGTCGATGTCTCTCCAGTCTGCTGCGTCGTGAATTCGGAGGACGAAGGAGATGAGCTCTCACTCGTTAGCGTCGATGTCTCTCCAGTCAGCTGCGTCGCGAATTCGGAGGAAGAAGGAGATGAGCTCTCACTCGTTAGCGTCGATGTCTCCCCAGTCTGCTGCGTCGTGAATTCAGAGGACGAAGGAGATGAGCTCTCACTCGTTAGCGTCGATGTCTCTCCAGTCTGCTGCGTCGTGAATTCAGAGGACGAAGGAGATGAGCTCTCACTCGTTAGCGTCGATGTCTCTCCAGCCTGCTGCGTCGTGAATTCGGAGGACGAAGGAGACGAGCTCTCACTCGTTAGCGTCGATGTCTCTCCAGTCTGCTGCGTCGTGAATTCGGAGGACGTAGGAGACGAGCTCTCACTCGTTAGCGTCGATGTCTCTCCAGTCTGCTGCGTCGTGAATTCGGAGGACGAAGGAGATGAGCTCTCACTCGTTAGCGTCGATGTTTCTCCAGTCTGCTGCGTCGCGAATTCGGAGGAAGAAGGAGATGAGCTCTCACTCGTTAGCGTCGATGTCTCTCCAGTCTGCTGCGTCGTGAATTCAGAGGACGAAGGAGATGAGCTCTCACTCGTTAGCGTCGATGTCTCTCCAGCCTGCTGCGTCGTGAATTCGGAGGACGAAGGAGACGAGCTCTCACTCGTTAGCGTCGATGTCTCTCCAGCCTGCTGCGTCGTGAATTCGGAGGACGAAGGAGACGAGCTCTCACTCGTTAGCGTCGATGTATCTCCAGTCTGCTGCGTCGTGAATTCGGAGGACGTAGGAGACGAGCTCTCACTCGTTAGCGTCGATGTCTCTCCAGTCTGCTGCGTCGTGAATTCGGAGGACGAAGGAGATGAGCTCTCACTCGTTAGCGTCGATGTTTCTCCAGTCTGCTGCGTCGCGAATTCGGAGGAAGAAGGAGATGAGCTCTCACTCGTTAACGTCGATGTCTCTCCAGTCTGCTGCGTCGTGAATTCGGAGGACGAAGGAGATGAGCTCTCACTCGTTAGCGTCGATGTCTCTCCAGTCAGCTGCGTCGCGAATTCGGAGGAAGAAGGAGATGAGCTCTCACTCGTTAGCGTCGATGTCTCCCCAGTCTGCTGCGTCGTGAATTCAGAGGACGAAGGAGATGAGCTCTCACTCGTTAACGTCGATGTCTCTCCAGTCTGCTGCGTCGTGAATTCGGAGGACGAAGGAGATGAGCTCTCACTCGTTAGCGTCGATGTCTCTCCAGTCAGCTGCGTCGCGAATTCGGAGGAAGAAGGAGATGAGCTCTCACTCGTTAGCGTCGATGTCTCCCCAGTCTGCTGCGTCGTGAATTCAGAGGACGAAGGAGATGAGCTCTCACTCGTTAGCGTCGATGTCTCTCCAGTCTGCTGCGTCGTGAATTCAGAGGACGAAGGAGATGAGCTCTCACTCGTTAGCGTCGATGTCTCTCCAGTCTGCTGCGTCGTGAATTCGGAGGACGAAGGAGACGAGCTCTCACTCGTTAGCGTCGATGTCTCTCCAGTCTGCTGCGTCGTGAATTCGGAGGACGTAGGAGACGAGCTCTCACTCGTTAGCGTCGATGTCTCTCCAGTCTGCTGCGTCGTGAATTCGGAGGACGAAGGAGATGAGCTCTCACTCGTTAGCGTCGATGTTTCTCCAGTCTGCTGCGTCGCGAATTCGGAGGAAGAAGGAGATGAGCTCTCACTCGTTAGCGTCGATGTCTCTCCAGTCTGCTGCGTCGTGAATTCGGAGGACGAAGGAGATGAGCTCTCACTCGTGAGCGTCGATGTCTCTCCAGTCTGCTGCGTCGCGAATTCGGAGGGCGAAGGAGATGAGCTCTCACTCGTTAGCGTCGATGTATCTCCAGTCTGCTGCGTCGTGAATTCGGAGGACGAAGGAGATGAGCTCTCACTCGTTATCGTCGATGTCTCTCCAGTCTGCTGCGTCGTGAATTCGGAGAACGAAGGAGATAAGCTCTCACTCGTTAGCGTCGATGTCTCTCCAGTCTTCTGCGTCGTGAATTCGGAAGACGAAGGAGATGAGCTCTCACTCGTTAGCGTCGATGTCTCTCCAGTCTGCTGCGTCGTGAATTCGGAGGACGAAGGAGATGAGCTCTCACTCGTTAGCGTCGATGTTTCTCCAGTCTGCTGCGTCGCGAATTCGGAGGAAGAAGGAGATGAGCTCTCACTCGTTAGCGTCGATGTCTCTCCAGCCTGCTGCGTCGTGAATTCGGAGGACGAAGGAGACGAGCTCTCACTCGTTAGCGTCGATGTCTTTCCAGTCTGCTGCGTCGTGAATTCGGAGGACGTAGGAGACGAGCTCTCACTCGTTAGCGTCGATGTCTCTCCAGTCTGCTGCGTCGTGAATTCGGAGGACGAAGGAGATGAGCTCTCACTCGTTAGCGTCGATGTTTCTCCAGTCTGCTGCGTCGCGAATTCGGAGGAAGAAGGAGATGAGCTCTCACTCGTTAGCGTCGATGTCTCTCCAGTCTGCTGCGTCGTGAATTCGGAGGACGAAGGAGATGAGCTCTCACTCGTGAGCGTCGATGTCTCTCCAGTCTGCTGCGTCGCGAATTCGGAGGGCGAAGGAGATGAGCTCTCACTCGTTAGCGTCGATGTATCTCCAGTCTGCTGCGTCGTGAATTCGGAGGACGAAGGAGATGAGCTCTCACTCGTTATCGTCGATGTCTCTCCAGTCTGCTGCGCCGTGAATTCGGAGAACGAAGGAGATAAGCTCTCACTCGTTAGCGTCCATGTCTCTCCAGTCTGCTGCGTCGTGAATTCGGAGAACGAAGGAGATAAGCTCTCACTCGTTAGCGTCGATGTCTCTCCAGTCTTCTGCGTCGTGAATTCGGAAGACGAAGGAGATGAGCTCTCACTCGTTAGCGTCGATGTCTCTCCAGTCTGCTGCGTCGTGAATTCGGAGAACGAAGGAGATAAGCTCTCACTCGTTAGCGTCGATGTCTCTCCAGTCTGTTGCGTCGTGAATTCGGAGGATGAAGGAGATGAGCTCTCACTCGTTAGCGTCGATGTCTCTCCAGTCTGCTGCGTCGCGAATTCGGAGGACGAAGGAGATGAGCTCTCACTCGTTAGCGTCGATTTCTCTCCAGTCTGTTGCGTCGTGAATTCGGAGGATGAAGGAGATGAGCTCTCACTCGTTAGCGTCGATGATTTTCCAGTCTGCTGCGTCGTGAATTCGGAGAACGAAGGAGATAAGCTCTCACTCGTTAGCGTCCATGTCTCTCCAGTCTGCTGCGTCGTGAATTCGGAGGATGAAGGAGATGAGCTCTCACTCGTTAGCGTCGAAGTCTCTCCAGTTTGCTGTGTCGACGGCATGGTCACAGTGATAGAGCTGTCTTCAGTAGACCGGCTGCTCATTTCGGGAGTGGTCATCAGAATCGTGGACTTTTGAACAGAAGTTGTGCTAGCCGAGTCATCAGTGCTATATTCGATTGTAGTCGACTTGACCGATGTTTCAGTATCTGAAAAAATAATGAAAATCGTACATGTCATAGAAATCGGAATGAACGTCGGACGGCACCGGGTAGTGCTCACTTTTTGATAACTTCGTGAATGCGTAATATTGAGAGTTGTGTGTATGGCATTCATAACCTATTTTTCGGGATTATCCCGGTCTTTTCTCGGTGATAAATTGGGAAGAAAAGACGCATTAAAAGTTGTTAAGCCCATTCTTTTCGTAATTGTTTTCTTCGATGTTATATTCAACTAGAGCCTTTCATAGTCTCTAAAAAATGGGGTGCTGCTGTTTTAACACTACGTTTTACACCAAATTTAACAAAGTCGTTAAACTCAAATATACTAACACCTAAAAAAAATAATGCAAACATATCTCGTAGTTTAGCTGATTCACAAAGCACTCATATGTGATAATTTCTCGGAACCGCTCGGGATGTTTTCCGATTTCTTTGTCATGTTCATTACTCATCATAATCAGCTGCTTACCGATTGAATCCGGAAGATCGTCCGAATCTGTTATAACCCTGACGGTCGTAGTAACGTTGTATGCAGTTTCGACATCACTTTGCTGCATCGTTGGTGCAAAAATAATAACCTGGAATAATCTATATAGGTAAGAATAACTGCAAAATTATTCTAACCCTGTTGCTTTCGAGCGTTTTCATAATATTGCCAGTATTGAGAGCATCTTTTTTAGCGATAGTTTCATCTCTGAAAAGTTTTCACGTTATTCATAAATCAGTGTTTGCTACAATTTTCAAATAGCTATAGACTTACGAATACGCTTCAAGCTGTGGAACAGCAAACACCAATGACGCCGAATCGTGCATAGCTTCCATCATTTGTGCGGCTCTGAGAATATGACAAAATTATAATTTGTTGAATTGTATTTTAAATTTTTTATACTTATGGAAAGGCATATGCAACATTATGGTCTAATTGCACTTTTAATAACTAATTAAATGTAACATGTAGTCTGCAATATTTACCTTGTTTGATTTGTGTTGCTAACGGGAACGGGAACGTAGCTAGCTAGTAGATTGGATTGTGCATCGCTCCAAGAATCAAACAACTCAGACTTCGTCGCGTCTTCGGCGTAGTAGACAAATCTAATATTGAGATTTGATAATGAATTCATAGTGACAACGGACAATAGAGTTTTACTTTTTAACTTGTGCCTCAAAACTCTTGAATGTGAGAAAGTTCATGCGACTTATCTGTTTATTTTCCAACCAATATCTGCGAATTCACACAATGTACCTTCACAATCACATGTTTTTATATTGAATGCAAAGCTACAGGACACAAGATACTGCATTATGGACATGATTTTTAATGTGTTTTCCAATGTTTAGACTTTCAAGTTATTCAAATTTAAAAAAAATACTCACCTCACTCCGACGTCTCCACTGAGTGTCCATTGTCTTACAGCATCCATAAGTGATGTAAGGATCTGAAATATTTTAGCTTTTCCAGGTCTCGAATTTATGAAATATACCTGTTGACTTAGCGCTCCAGCTTCTCTTTTCTTTCTTGACTGTGAGCCAGCCAGACCAACATTAACCGCAATAGTTACGTTTTGACTGGTAAAATGCTTAAGAGTTGTCGAGGCTTCAGAAGACTGCGTCATGAATTCGGAGGACGAAGGAGATGAGCTCTCACTGGTTAGCGTCGATGTCTCTCCAGTCAGCTGCGTCGTGAATTCGTAGGACGAAGGAGATGAGCTCTCACTCGTTAGCGTCGATGTCTCTCCAGTCTGCTGCGTCGTGAATTCTGAGGACGAAGGAGATGAGCTCTCACTCGTTAGCATCGATATCTCTCCAGTCTGCGACGTCGTGAATTCGAAGGACGAAGGAGATGAGCTATCACTCGTTTTCGTCGATGTCTCTCCAGTCTGCTGCCTCGTGAATTCGGAGGACGAAGGAGATGAGCTCTCACTCGTTAGCGTCGATGTATCTTCAGTCTGCTGCGTCGTGAATTCGGAGGACGAAGGAGATGAGCTCTCACTCGTTAGCGTCGATGTCTCTCCAGTCTGCTGCGTCGTGAATTCGGAGGACGAAGGAGATGAGCTATCACTCGTTAGCGTCGATATCTCTCCAGTCTGCGGCGTCGTGAATTCGGAGGACGAAGGAGATGAGCTATCACTCGTTAGCGTCGATGACTCTCCAGTCTGCTGCGTCGTGAATTCGGAGGACGAAGGAGATGAGCTCTCACTCGTTAGCGTCGATGACTCTCCAGTCTGCTGCGTCGTGAATTTGGAGGACGAAGGAGATGAGCTCTCACTCGTTAGCGTCGATGTATCTTCTGAAGTCAGCGTAGTCGATTCCGAAGAGGACGGGGTTGTGCTCTGGCTGATCATGGTCGATGTCTCTTCTGAAGTCAGCGTAGTCGATTCCGAAGAGGACGGGGTTGTTCTCTGGCTGATCATGGTCGATGTATCTTCTGAAGTCAGCGTAGTCGATTCCGAAGAGGACGGGGTTGTGCTCTGGCTGATCATGGTCGATGTCTCTTCTGAAGTCAGCGTAGTCGATTCCGAAGAGGACGGGGTTGTGCTCTGGCTGATCATGGTCGATGTATCTTCTGAAGTCAGCGTAGTCGATTCCGAAGAGGACGGGGTTGTGCTCTGGCTGATCATGGTCGATGTCTCTTCTGAAGTCAGCGTAGTCGATTCCGAAGAGGACGGGGTTGTTCTCTGGCTGATCATGGTCGATGTATCTTCTGAAGTCAGCGTAGTCGATTCCGAAGAGGACGGGGTTGTGCTGTAGCTGATCATGGTCGATGTCTCTTCTGAAGTCAGCGTAGACGATTCCGAAGAGGACGGGGTTGTGCTCTTGCTGATCATGGTCGATGTATCTTCTGAAGTCAGCGTAGTCGATTCCGAAGAGGACGGGGTTGTGCTCTGGCTGATCATGGTCGATGTCTCTTCTGAAGTCAGCGTAGTCGATTCCGAAAAGGACGGGGTTGTGCTCTGGCTGATCATGGTCGATGTCTCTTCTGAAGTCAGCGTAGTCGATTTCGAAGAGGACGGGGTTGTGCTCTGGCTGATCATGGTCGATGTCTCTTCTGAAGTCAGCGTAGTCGATTCCGAAGAGGACGGGGTTGTTCTCTGGCTGATCATGGTCGATGTATCTTCTGAAGTCAGCGTAGTCGATTCCGAAGAGGACGGGGTTGTGCTCTTGCTGATCATGGTCGATGTCTCTTCTGAAGTCAGCGTAGTCGATTCCGAAGAGGACGGGGTTGTGCTCTTGCTGATCATGGTCGATGTCTCTTCTGAAGTCAGCGTAGTCGATTCCGAAGAGGACGGGGTTGTTCTCTGGCTGATCATGGTCGATGTATCTTCTGAAGTCAGCGTAGTCGATTCCGAAGAGGACGGGGTTGTGCTCTGGCTGATCATGGTCGATGTCTCTTCTGAAGTCAGCGTAGTCGATTCCGAAGAGGACGGGGTTGTGCTCTGGCTGATCATGGTCGATGTATCTTCTGAAGTCAGCGTAGTCGATTCCGAAGAGGACGGGGTTGTGCTCTGGCTGATCATGGTCGATGTCTCTTCTGAAGTCAGCGTAGTCGATTCCGAAGAGGACGGGGTTGTGCTCTGGCTGATCATGGTCGATGTCTCTTCTGAAGTCAGCGTAGTCGATTCCGAAGAGGACGGGGTTGTGCTCTTGCTGATCATGGTCGATGTCTCTTCTGAAGTCAGCGTAGACGATTCCGAAGAGGACGGGGTTGTGCTCTGGCTGATCATGGTCGATGTCTCTTCTGAAGTCAGCGTAGTCGATTTCGAAGAGGACGGGGTTGTGCTCTGGCTGATCATGGTCGATGTCTCTTCTGAAGTCAGCGTAGACGATTCCGAAGAGGACGGGGTTGTGCTCTGTCTGATCATGGTCGATGTATCTTCTGAAGTCAGCGTAGTCGATTCCGAAGAGGACGGGGTTGTGCTCTGGCTGATCATGGTCGATGTCTCTTCTGAAGTCAGCGTAGTCGATTCCGAAGAGGACGGGGTTGTGCTCTGGCTGATCATGGTCGATGTCTCTTCTGAAGTCAGCGTAGTCGATTCCGAAGAGGACGGGGTTGTGCTGTGGCTGATCAAGGTCGATGTCTCTTCTGAAGTCAGCGTAGACGATTCCGAAGAGGACGGGGTTGTGCTCTTGCTGATCATGGTCGATGTATCTTCTGAAGTCAGCGTAGTCGATTCCGAAGAGGACGGGGTTGTGCTCTGGCTGATCATGGTCGATGTATCTTCTGAAGTCAGCGTAGTCGATTCCGAAGAGGACGGGGTTGTGCTCTTGCTGATCATGGTCGATGTCTCTTCTGAAGTCAGCGTAGACGATTCCGAAGAGGACGGGGTTGTGCTGTGGCTGATCAAGGTCGATGTCTCTTCTGAAGTCAGCGTAGACGATTCCGAAGAGGACGGGGTTGTGCTCTTGCTGATCATGGTCGATGTATCTTCTGAAGTCAGCGTAGTCGATTCCGAAGAGGACGGGGTTGTGCTCTGGCTGATCATGGTCGATGTATCTTCTGAAGTCAGCGTAGTCGATTCCGAAGAGGACGGGGTTGTGCTCTTGCTGATCATGGTCGATGTATCTTCTGAAGTCAGCGTAGTCGATTCCGAAGAGGACGGGGTTGTGCTCTTGCTGATCATGGTCGATGTCTCTTCTGAAGTCAGCGTAGACGATTCCGAAGAGGACGGGGTTGTGCTGTAGCTGATCATGGTCGATGTCTCTTCTGAAGTCAGCGTAGACGATTCCGAAGAGGACGGGGTTGTGCTGTAGCTGATCATGGTCGATGTATCTTCTGAAGTCAGCGTAGTCGATTCCGAAGAGGACGGGGTTGTGCTCTGGCTGATCATGGTCGATGTCTCTTCTGAAGTCAGCGTAGTCGATTCCGAAGAGGACGGGGTTGTGCTGTGGCTGATCATGGTCGATGTCTCTTCTGAAGTCAGCGTAGTCGATTCCGAAGAGGACGGGGTTGTGCTCTTGCTGATCATGGTCGATGTCTCTTCTGAAGTCAGCGTAGTCGATTCCGAAGAGGACGGGGTTGTGCTCTTGCTGATCATGGTCGATGTCTCTTCTGAAGTCAGCGTAGACGATTCCGAAGAGGACGGGGTTGTGCTGTAGCTGATCATGGTCGATGTCTCTTCTGAAGTCAGCGTAGACGATTCCGAAGAGGACGGGGTTGTGCTCTGGCTGATCATGGTCGATGTCTCTTCTGAAGTCAGCGTAGTCGATTCCGAAGAGGACGGGGTTGTGCTCTGGCTGATCATGGTCGATGTCTCTTCTGAAGTCAGCGTAGTCGATTCCGAAGAGGACGGGGTTGTGCTGTGGCTGATCAAGGTCGATGTCTCTTCTGAAGTCAGCGTAGTCGATTCCGAAGAGGACGGGGTTGTGCTCTGGCTGATCATGGTCGATGTATCTTCTGAAGTCAGCGTAGTCGATTCCGAAGAGGACGGGGTTGTGCTCTGGCTGATCATGGTCGATGTATCTTCTGAAGTCAGCGTAGTCGATTCCGAAGAGGACGGGGTTGTGCTCTGGCTGATCATGGTCGATGTCTCTTCTGAAGTCAGCGTCGTCGATTTCGAAGAGGACGGGGTTGTGCTCTGGCTGATCATGGTCGATGTCTCTTCTGAAGTCAGCGTAGTCGATTCCGAAGAGGACGGGGTTGTGCTCTGGCTGATCATGGTCGATGTCTCTTCTGAAGTCAGCGTAGTCGATTCCGAAGAGGACGGGGTTGTGCTCTGGCTGATCATGGTCGATGTCTCTTCTGAAGTCAGCGTAGACGATTCCGAAGAGGACGGGGTTGTGCTCTGGCTGATCATGGTCGATGTCTCTTCTGAAGTCAGTGTAGTCGATTCCGAAGAGGACGGGGTTGTGCTCTGGCTGATCATGGTCGATGTCTCTTCTGAAGTCAGCGTAGTCGATTCCGAAGAGGACGGGGTTGTGCTGTGGCTGATCAAGGTCGATGTCTCTTCTGAAGTCAGCGTAGTCGATTCCGAAGAGGACGGGGTTGTGCTCTGGCTGATCATGGTCGATGTATCTTCTGAAGTCAGCGTAGTCGATTCCGAAGAGGACGGGGTTGTGCTCTGGCTGATCATGGTCGATGTATCTTCTGAAGTCAGCGTAGTCGATTCCGAAGAGGACGGGGTTGTGCTCTGGCTGATCATGGTCGATGTCTCTTCTGAAGTCAGCGTAGTCGATTCCGAAGAGGACGGGGTTGTGCTCTGGCTGATCATGGTCGATGTCTCTTCTGAAGTCAGCGTAGACGATTCCGAAGAGGACGGGGTTGTGCTCTGGCTGATCATGGTCGATGTCTCTTCTGAAGTCAGTGTAGTCGATTCCGAAGAGGACGGGGTTGTGCTCTGGCTGATCATGGTCGATGTATCTTCTGAAGTCAGCGTAGTCGATTCCGAAGAGGACGGGGTTGTGCTCTTGCTGATCATGGTCGATGTATCTTCTGAAGTCAGCGTAGTCGATTCCGAAGAGGACGGGGTTGTGCTCTTGCTGATCATGGTCGATGTCTCTTCTGAAGTCAGCGTAGACGATTCCGAAGAGGACGGGGTTGTGCTGTAGCTGATCATGGTCGATGTCTCTTCTGAAGTCAGCGTAGTCGATTCCGAAGAGGACGGGGTTGTGCTCTTGCTGATCATGGTCGATGTCTCTTCTGAAGTCAGCGTAGACGATTCCGAAGAGGACGGGGTTGTGCTGTAGCTGATCATGGTCGATGTCTCTTCTGAAGTCAGCGTAGACGATTCCGAAGAGGACGGGGTTGTGCTCTGGCTGATCATGGTCGATGTCTCTTCTGAAGTCAGCGTAGTCGATTCCGAAGAGGACGGGGTTGTGCTCTGGCTGATCATGGTCGATGTCTCTTCTGAAGTCAGCGTAGTCGATTCCGAAGAGGACGGGGTTGTGCTGTGGCTGATCAAGGTCGATGTCTCTTCTGAAGTCAGCGTAGTCGATTCCGAAGAGGACGGGGTTGTGCTCTGGCTGATCATGGTCGATGTATCTTCTGAAGTCAGCGTAGTCGATTCCGAAGAGGACGGGGTTGTGCTCTGGCTGATCATGGTCGATGTATCTTCTGAAGTCAGCGTAGTCGATTCCGAAGAGGACGGGGTTGTGCTCTGGCTGATCATGGTCGATGTCTCTTCTGAAGTCAGCGTAGTCGATTCCGAAGAGGACGGGGTTGTGCTCTTGCTGATCATGGTCGATGTCTCTTCTGAAGTCAGCGTAGACGATTCCGAAGAGGACGGGGTTGTGCTGTAGCTGATCATGGTCGATGTCTCTTCTGAAGTCAGCGTAGACGATTCCGAAGAGGACGGGGTTGTGCTGTAGCTGATCATGGTCGATGTATCTTCTGAAGTCAGCGTAGTCGATTCCGAAGAGGACGGGGTTGTGCTCTGGCTGATCATGGTCGATGTCTCTTCTGAAGTCAGCGTAGTCGATTCCGAAGAGGACGGGGTTGTGCTGTGGCTGATCATGGTCGATGTCTCTTCTGAAGTCAGCGTAGTCGATTCCGAAGAGGACGGGGTTGTGCTCTTGCTGATCATGGTCGATGTCTCTTCTGAAGTCAGCGTAGTCGATTCCGAAGAGGACGGGGTTGTGCTCTTGCTGATCATGGTCGATGTCTCTTCTGAAGTCAGCGTAGACGATTCCGAAGAGGACGGGGTTGTGCTGTAGCTGATCATGGTCGATGTCTCTTCTGAAGTCAGCGTAGACGATTCCGAAGAGGACGGGGTTGTGCTCTGGCTGATCATGGTCGATGTCTCTTCTGAAGTCAGCGTAGTCGATTCCGAAGAGGACGGGGTTGTGCTCTGGCTGATCATGGTCGATGTCTCTTCTGAAGTCAGCGTAGTCGATTCCGAAGAGGACGGGGTTGTGCTGTGGCTGATCAAGGTCGATGTCTCTTCTGAAGTCAGCGTAGTCGATTCCGAAGAGGACGGGGTTGTGCTCTGGCTGATCATGGTCGATGTATCTTCTGAAGTCAGCGTAGTCGATTCCGAAGAGGACGGGGTTGTGCTCTGGCTGATCATGGTCGATGTATCTTCTGAAGTCAGCGTAGTCGATTCCGAAGAGGACGGGGTTGTGCTCTGGCTGATCATGGTCGATGTCTCTTCTGAAGTCAGCGTCGTCGATTTCGAAGAGGACGGGGTTGTGCTCTGGCTGATCATGGTCGATGTCTCTTCTGAAGTCAGCGTAGTCGATTCCGAAGAGGACGGGGTTGTGCTCTGGCTGATCATGGTCGATGTCTCTTCTGAAGTCAGCGTAGTCGATTCCGAAGAGGACGGGGTTGTGCTCTGGCTGATCATGGTCGATGTCTCTTCTGAAGTCAGCGTAGACGATTCCGAAGAGGACGGGGTTGTGCTCTGGCTGATCATGGTCGATGTCTCTTCTGAAGTCAGTGTAGTCGATTCCGAAGAGGACGGGGTTGTGCTCTGGCTGATCATGGTCGATGTCTCTTCTGAAGTCAGCGTAGTCGATTCCGAAGAGGACGGGGTTGTGCTGTGGCTGATCAAGGTCGATGTCTCTTCTGAAGTCAGCGTAGTCGATTCCGAAGAGGACGGGGTTGTGCTCTGGCTGATCATGGTCGATGTATCTTCTGAAGTCAGCGTAGTCGATTCCGAAGAGGACGGGGTTGTGCTCTGGCTGATCATGGTCGATGTATCTTCTGAAGTCAGCGTAGTCGATTCCGAAGAGGACGGGGTTGTGCTCTGGCTGATCATGGTCGATGTCTCTTCTGAAGTCAGCGTAGTCGATTCCGAAGAGGACGGGGTTGTGCTCTGGCTGATCATGGTCGATGTCTCTTCTGAAGTCAGCGTAGACGATTCCGAAGAGGACGGGGTTGTGCTCTGGCTGATCATGGTCGATGTCTCTTCTGAAGTCAGTGTAGTCGATTCCGAAGAGGACGGGGTTGTGCTCTGGCTGATCATGGTCGATGTATCTTCTGAAGTCAGCGTAGTCGATTCCGAAGAGGACGGGGTTGTGCTCTTGCTGATCATGGTCGATGTATCTTCTGAAGTCAGCGTAGTCGATTCCGAAGAGGACGGGGTTGTGCTCTTGCTGATCATGGTCGATGTCTCTTCTGAAGTCAGCGTAGACGATTCCGAAGAGGACGGGGTTGTGCTGTAGCTGATCATGGTCGATGTCTCTTCTGAAGTCAGCGTAGTCGATTCCGAAGAGGACGGGGTTGTGCTCTTGCTGATCATGGTCGATGTCTCTTCTGAAGTCAGCGTAGACGATTCCGAAGAGGACGGGGTTGTGCTGTAGCTGATCATGGTCGATGTCTCTTCTGAAGTCAGCGTAGACGATTCCGAAGAGGACGGGGTTGTGCTCTGGCTGATCATGGTCGATGTCTCTTCTGAAGTCAGCGTAGTCGATTCCGAAGAGGACGGGGTTGTGCTCTGGCTGATCATGGTCGATGTCTCTTCTGAAGTCAGCGTAGTCGATTCCGAAGAGGACGGGGTTGTGCTGTGGCTGATCAAGGTCGATGTCTCTTCTGAAGTCAGCGTAGTCGATTCCGAAGAGGACGGGGTTGTGCTCTGGCTGATCATGGTCGATGTATCTTCTGAAGTCAGCGTAGTCGATTCCGAAGAGGACGGGGTTGTGCTCTGGCTGATCATGGTCGATGTATCTTCTGAAGTCAGCGTAGTCGATTCCGAAGAGGACGGGGTTGTGCTCTGGCTGATCATGGTCGATGTCTCTTCTGAAGTCAGCGTCGTCGATTTCGAAGAGGACGGGGTTGTGCTCTGGCTGATCATGGTCGATGTCTCTTCTGAAGTCAGCGTAGTCGATTCCGAAGAGGACGGGGTTGTGCTCTGGCTGATCATGGTCGATGTCTCTTCTGAAGTCAGCGTAGTCGATTCCGAAGAGGACGGGGTTGTGCTCTGGCTGATCATGGTCGATGTCTCTTCTGAAGTCAGCGTAGACGATTCCGAAGAGGACGGGGTTGTGCTCTGGCTGATCATGGTCGATGTCTCTTCTGAAGTCAGTGTAGTCGATTCCGAAGAGGACGGGGTTGTGCTCTGGCTGATCATGGTCGATGTCTCTTCTGAAGTCAGCGTAGTCGATTCCGAAGAGGACGGGGTTGTGCTGTGGCTGATCAAGGTCGATGTCTCTTCTGAAGTCAGCGTAGTCGATTCCGAAGAGGACGGGGTTGTGCTCTGGCTGATCATGGTCGATGTATCTTCTGAAGTCAGCGTAGTCGATTCCGAAGAGGACGGGGTTGTGCTCTGGCTGATCATGGTCGATGTATCTTCTGAAGTCAGCGTAGTCGATTCCGAAGAGGACGGGGTTGTGCTCTGGCTGATCATGGTCGATGTATCTTCTGAAGTCAGCGTAGTCGATTCCGAAGAGGACGGGGTTGTGCTCTGGCTGATCATGGTCGATGTCTCTTCTGAAGTCAGCGTCGTCGATTTCGAAGAGGACGGGGTTGTGCTCTGGCTGATCATGGTCGATGTCTCTTCTGAAGTCAGCGTAGTCGATTCCGAAGAGGACGGGGTTGTGCTCTGGCTGATCATGGTCGATGTCTCTTCTGAAGTCAGCGTAGTCGATTCCGAAGAGGACGGGGTTGTGCTCTGGCTGATCATGGTCGATGTCTCTTCTGAAGTCAGCGTAGACGATTCCGAAGAGGACGGGGTTGTGCTCTGGCTGATCATGGTCGATGTCTCTTCTGAAGTCAGTGTAGTCGATTCCGAAGAGGACGGGGTTGTGCTCTGGCTGATCATGGTCGATGTCTCTTCTGAAGTCAGCGTAGTCGATTCCGAAGAGGACGGGGTTGTGCTGTGGCTGATCAAGGTCGATGTCTCTTCTGAAGTCAGCGTAGTCGATTCCGAAGAGGACGGGGTTGTGCTCTGGCTGATCATGGTCGATGTATCTTCTGAAGTCAGCGTAGTCGATTCCGAAGAGGACGGGGTTGTGCTCTGGCTGATCATGGTCGATGTATCTTCTGAAGTCAGCGTAGTCGATTCCGAAGAGGACGGGGTTGTGCTCTGGCTGATCATGGTCGATGTCTCTTCTGAAGTCAGCGTAGTCGATTCCGAAGAGGACGGGGTTGTGCTCTGGCTGATCATGGTCGATGTCTCTTCTGAAGTCAGCGTAGACGATTCCGAAGAGGACGGGGTTGTGCTCTGGCTGATCATGGTCGATGTCTCTTCTGAAGTCAGTGTAGTCGATTCCGAAGAGGACGGGGTTGTGCTCTGGCTGATCATGGTCGATGTATCTTCTGAAGTCAGCGTAGTCGATTCCGAAGAGGACGGGGTTGTGCTCTTGCTGATCATGGTCGATGTATCTTCTGAAGTCAGCGTAGTCGATTCCGAAGAGGACGGGGTTGTGCTCTTGCTGATCATGGTCGATGTCTCTTCTGAAGTCAGCGTAGACGATTCCGAAGAGGACGGGGTTGTGCTGTAGCTGATCATGGTCGATGTCTCTTCTGAAGTCAGCGTAGTCGATTCCGAAGAGGACGGGGTTGTGCTCTTGCTGATCATGGTCGATGTCTCTTCTGAAGTCAGCGTAGACGATTCCGAAGAGGACGGGGTTGTGCTGTAGCTGATCATGGTCGATGTCTCTTCTGAAGTCAGCGTAGACGATTCCGAAGAGGACGGGGTTGTGCTCTGGCTGATCATGGTCGATGTCTCTTCTGAAGTCAGCGTAGTCGATTCCGAAGAGGACGGGGTTGTGCTCTGGCTGATCATGGTCGATGTCTCTTCTGAAGTCAGCGTAGTCGATTCCGAAGAGGACGGGGTTGTGCTGTGGCTGATCAAGGTCGATGTCTCTTCTGAAGTCAGCGTAGTCGATTCCGAAGAGGACGGGGTTGTGCTCTGGCTGATCATGGTCGATGTATCTTCTGAAGTCAGCGTAGTCGATTCCGAAGAGGACGGGGTTGTGCTCTGGCTGATCATGGTCGATGTATCTTCTGAAGTCAGCGTAGTCGATTCCGAAGAGGACGGGGTTGTGCTCTGGCTGATCATGGTCGATGTCTCTTCTGAAGTCAGCGTCGTCGATTTCGAAGAGGACGGGGTTGTGCTCTGGCTGATCATGGTCGATGTCTCTTCTGAAGTCAGCGTAGTCGATTCCGAAGAGGACGGGGTTGTGCTCTGGCTGATCATGGTCGATGTCTCTTCTGAAGTCAGCGTAGTCGATTCCGAAGAGGACGGGGTTGTGCTCTGGCTGATCATGGTCGATGTCTCTTCTGAAGTCAGCGTAGACGATTCCGAAGAGGACGGGGTTGTGCTCTGGCTGATCATGGTCGATGTCTCTTCTGAAGTCAGTGTAGTCGATTCCGAAGAGGACGGGGTTGTGCTCTGGCTGATCATGGTCGATGTCTCTTCTGAAGTCAGCGTAGTCGATTCCGAAGAGGACGGGGTTGTGCTGTGGCTGATCAAGGTCGATGTCTCTTCTGAAGTCAGCGTAGTCGATTCCGAAGAGGACGGGGTTGTGCTCTGGCTGATCATGGTCGATGTATCTTCTGAAGTCAGCGTAGTCGATTCCGAAGAGGACGGGGTTGTGCTCTGGCTGATCATGGTCGATGTATCTTCTGAAGTCAGCGTAGTCGATTCCGAAGAGGACGGGGTTGTGCTCTGGCTGATCATGGTCGATGTCTCTTCTGAAGTCAGCGTAGTCGATTCCGAAGAGGACGGGGTTGTGCTCTGGCTGATCATGGTCGATGTCTCTTCTGAAGTCAGCGTAGACGATTCCGAAGAGGACGGGGTTGTGCTCTGGCTGATCATGGTCGATGTCTCTTCTGAAGTCAGTGTAGTCGATTCCGAAGAGGACGGGGTTGTGCTCTGGCTGATCATGGTCGATGTATCTTCTGAAGTCAGCGTAGTCGATTCCGAAGAGGACGGGGTTGTGCTCTTGCTGATCATGGTCGATGTATCTTCTGAAGTCAGCGTAGTCGATTCCGAAGAGGACGGGGTTGTGCTCTTGCTGATCATGGTCGATGTCTCTTCTGAAGTCAGCGTAGACGATTCCGAAGAGGACGGGGTTGTGCTGTAGCTGATCATGGTCGATGTCTCTTCTGAAGTCAGCGTAGACGATTCCGAAGAGGACGGGGTTGTGCTGTAGCTGATCATGGTCGATGTATCTTCTGAAGTCAGCGTAGTCGATTCCGAAGAGGACGGGGTTGTGCTCTGGCTGATCATGGTCGATGTCTCTTCTGAAGTCAGCGTAGTCGATTCCGAAGAGGACGGGGTTGTGCTGTGGCTGATCATGGTCGATGTCTCTTCTGAAGTCAGCGTAGTCGATTCCGAAGAGGACGGGGTTGTGCTCTTGCTGATCATGGTCGATGTATCTTCTGAAGTCAGCGTAGTCGATTCCGAAGAGGACGGGGTTCTGCTCTTGCTGATCATGGTCGATGTCTCTTCTGAAGTCAGCGTAGACGATTCCGAAGAGGACGGGGTTGTGCTGTAGCTGATCATGGTCGATGTCTCTTCTGAAGTCAGCGTAGACGATTCCGAAGAGGACGGGGTTGTGCTCTGGCTGATCATGGTCGATGTCTCTTCTGAAGTCAGCGTAGTCGATTCCGAAGAGGACGGGGTTGTGCTCTTGCTGATCATGGTCGATGTATCTTCTGAAGTCAGCGTAGTCGATTCCGAAGAGGACGGGGTTGTGCTCTGGCTGATCATGGTCGATGTCTCTTCTGAAGTCAGCGTAGTCGATTCCGAAGAGGACGGGGTTGTGCTCTGGCTGATCATGGTCGATGTCTCTTCTGAAGTCAGCGTAGTCGATTCCGAAGAGGACGGGGTTGTGCTGTGGCTGATCAAGGTCGATGTCTCTTCTGAAGTCAGCGTAGTCGATTCCGAAGAGGACGGGGTTGTGCTCTGGCTGATCATGGTCGATGTCTCTTCTGAAGTCAGCGTAGTCGATTCCGAAGAGGACGGGGTTGTGCTCTGGCTGATCATGGTCGATGTCTCTTCTGAAGTCAGCGTAGTCGATTCCGAAGAGGACGGGGTTGTGCTCTGGCTGATCATGGTCGATGTCTCTTCTGAAGTCAGCGTAGTCGATTCCGAAGAGGACGGGGTTGTGCTGTAGCTGATCATGGTCGATGTCTCTTCTGAAGTCAGCGTAGTCGATTTCGAAGAGGACGGGGTTGTGCTCTGGCTGATCATGGTCGATGTCTCTTCTGAAGTCAGCGTAGTCGATTCCGAAGAGGACGGGGTTGTGCTCTGGCTGATCATGGTCGATGTCTCTTCTGAAGTCAGCGTAGTCGATTCCGAAGAGGACGGGGTTGTGCTCTGGCTGATCATGGTCGATGTCTCTTCTGAAGTCAGCGTAGTCGATTCCGAAGAGGATGGGGTTGTGCTGTAGCTGATCATGGTCGATGTCTCTTGTGAAGTCAGCGTAGTCGATTTCGAAGAGGACGGGGTTGTGCTCTGGCTGATCATGGTCGATGTCTCTTCTGAAGTCAGCGTAGTCGATTCCTCAGTCATAGTAGACTGATGCAGGTCTTCTGTTGTCGTTGAGAACGGATCGTTCGTTGAAGGCGGATAGGTCCTTCCTTCGAGAGTGGTCGTTTTCTTTGACGGGGAGAACGGCGTTGTCACTGTCGGAGTAGTCGAAGAAGTTGCCCGTGCTGTCTCTGCAGTGATGTTATTGAATGTGGATTTTTAAAAAAAGTTTTCACTGACCAATCGAGTCCGTGAGATCATTGGGGTTCGTAATGACAATTGGCATGGAAGTGAGATTGTAAGCACGTTGGACAGCCGATAGATTCATGTTAGGGGCAAACACAATCACCTGCAATCATCACTCACACCGTTTATTGAATTCCTGTAATCACGATGTATATTTATTTATTCTCTCTACCAATTGATCGGGATATCTCACTCTGTCCCTGTCGATTTCATTCAGAATATTCCCTGCATCCAATGAGTCCTTTTTCCACATCGATTGTTCCCTGCAACATATTTCTAATGAACATAGACCGAAGAATGTGACGAATTTATGAATGCCGAAAGAACTTATTCATTTGAGATTTTGTTGTCGATTGAGTAATCCAAATTAAAAGAGATGTAATTTTTTTCTCTTTACATTGTTGTCGCTGATTTCTTTCATACTTTTGTTTTTAGAGAGACAAAAATACGTTCATCTGACCTATTGCACAACCATTGCCACAATTTCTCTGAAAAAAAATCAAATCGAAAAATGCTTACGAATAAGCGTTGGAATCAGGGACAACCAGCATCAACGAGCTGGAGTCGTCATTCGATTTGAGTACGGTCGCGGCTCTGGAATGATTGATTGAAAAACAAAACAACAACAAAAACAAATCCAAACATCCGAAAGAACTACTACTCACCGACTCTGATTTGTGTTAGTCACTTGGTGAGGAATGTAACTGTCCTTCATACTCGCCATTGCATCTGACCAAGTGTCGAAGAGAAGAGACTGTTGAGAGGTGTCCGCGTACCACACAAATCTCAAATGCTAAATTAACGGCACAGTTTTGAAGCTACTTATTTTAACCTCAGCTATGAAAATTTGACCCTCTTGACTTGGAGCATTCATCTCACAACGGTGAACAGGTCGTGAAAGAGAATATTCAACAATGTTACTAGATTTGTTTTGTCATCAAGACGAGGGACCTCCGCCAAAAAGGTAACGTAAAAAAAGGTAACGTAGTGTATTCACTCTCCTCATACCCTGGTGGATAAGTTATTGTAATTGTAATTTATCATGGAAAAAAGTGGTTAATCTCACCTCACTCCGACATCTCCACTCTGCGTCCATTGCTGCACAGAGTTCATGAGATCGTCCAGTAACTTGAAAAAGTGCTCTACACAATAACTCCTCTTTCTTATTTGTATTGATTCAGTCTTTCACTATGCACATTCACCAAATCATGCGAATAAAATCATTGTTGCCGTTGTTTGACTATTCCTTTTCATATGCTAGACTGATCTCACCTGTGAATTCAGCTCTCCTACAGCTCGTTTAGATCTTCTCATTTCATTTATCGCCACACCAACATTCACTGCCACAGTCACATTCTGTTTCGTAAACTGACGAATGGGTGGAGGCTTATCTGAAAATACAGTTCTGATTATCGATCGACATTGAAAGCAAACGTAGGTCTTTTTTCTCATGGCGGTTTCAACCTTTGCCTTATTCACGTGGACAATCTTTATGATGCAGCATGGCAAACCCACTCAACGGCGCCTTCAAGCCATCCCGCATGCAGAATCACACAACACACGATGTTTATGACCCACGCCCTCGTTGTTGAATCAGCAATAATCTCTCTCTCTCAGCAGAGAAAAAGTGGGACAATGTGTTGGAGAGAGATAGTCAGAGCTAGTGAGTGGACAGACTGAGACTATTCTCTCACTATTGTGCCTGTTCTTTGCATGCTCTTACTGCTAGATAGTGCGCGAGAAGGAGAGACTTTCAATCGGTTTGAACTTTCGCGCCTTTCTCTACCTCTTGCAAAACATCACCTGCGGGCGGGAGTCGAACCTGCCTGCGTCGGCATGCCAGTCGGACACCATGCCCGACCTCCTAACCGTTTTGAAAAGTTCCGATATTTGCTTCCTATGTACTTTTTTGAGCTCATGCAAAATACGTGGGAAATCTGTGCGGACGGCGCGCGAACTCACCTTTCTCTACCTCTTGCAAAACATCACCTGCGGGCGGGAGTCGAGCCCGCCTGCGTCGGCATGCCGGTCAGACACCGCCTGCGTCGGCATGCCAGTCAGACACCGCCTGCGTCGGCATGCCAGTCAGACACCATGCCCATAATGGGCATGGTGTCTGACTGGCATGCCGACGCAGGCAGGTTCGACCCCCGCCCGCAGGTGATGTTTTGCAAGAGGTAGAGAAATGCATACCTTACGAATGCGCTGGGTTGCATGGTTATGTAGATGTTTTGTTTGCAAAAGACTTTGATTTGATTTGTTTATATTCTCTCTCAAAACGACTAGTGGTTGGGGCGCGCGCCTTTCTCTACCTCTTGCAAAACATCACCTGCGGGCGGGAGTCGAACCTGCCTGAGTCGGCATGCCAGTCAGACACCATGCCCATTAGTTACTTAATAGTCTTGCAAGGGAACGCGAGCATGGCGTCATTCGATACCATTACGATGAGTGTTTAGAGTGGGTAGATGGAAAGGATATCGGCATTGGAAAAAAAACTAATAGTTTACAATAAGACAAGAGGCGGAAAACTGATAGTAAAGTATACTTGAAAAGTTATTTTGAATCAAGAAAACTCACGTGGTGATAAGATGATAAGAACTACGGCAACCGCGATTGAGATGAGAACAATGAGAAATATGAGTAAGAAGGCACAGATCCTCCATAGAGTTCTCCTTGTCTTTGGCTGAAAGATCATTTTGTATTAATCTGCATACGCCATGTGTCTTCTGAGGTAAGGAATACAATAAAAATATGCGATAAAATGAAGAAAAAATGAAGAACACTTATCATCTTTCATGAAATGTGGCACACCAACGAAACCCACAATATTATTCTGATCATTGTCAGTTAATGGATGTCCTCCCCTTTGCGTTCCCTCCTCTCGTCGAGTGCCAGGCGAGGACTGAAAATCGAGAATTATAATAAATGAATTTTATAATACCAAATATTTAGCTATATCTATCGTACTTCGTAAGCATTTCCGAACAAATTTACATTTTGCAAATTATTTAAATTTTTTGCATTTTGCTGGTTCGCAACTAAAAAATATAATTATTGTTTCTTATTTTTTATCCACCCGAATTCCAAGCAAATACAAAAATCTGACGGTGAAATATTCCTAGAATAAGAATAAAAAGAGAGCAAAATAGTAAAGATTACGGTAGTATCGATTTGGGATTTTAAAAAATAGGATAAAAAATAAGAAACAATAATTATAATTTTTAGTTGCGAACCAGCAAAATGCAAAAAAAATTAAATAATTTACAAAATGTAAATTTGTTTGGAAATGTTTACGAAGTACGATACATCAAAACCAGAATATCATGGACAGCACGGACTGAAACTCGGACAATTTGTCGAAAGGAGTAAGTTCGGATAGATTCGTTATTTTCCAACAAAAAAGGACACGGACGTAGCATCTCGAACTTTCTGGGGATGAATTCGAATGAGCGAACCCTTCTGGCTGCTCTGTCTCCGTCATTGCGTGTGATTGACTCGTATTGGGGAGTGGAAACGGACGTGAATGAGTAGGCTGGAGAGATTGAGGAGGACGAAGAATCATGTACACGGGGGTATCTGCCAGGACACACAATTATTTAGAGAAGATTCAATTCAATTCAATTATCTAGCCACCAGGTAAAAAAGAGAATCGCGGAGATCTAAAGATGAATGTGTTTTTAGCAGGGTTCGTACTTCTGAGTGAATCCGCTCTACTATTAAGATCAGCTAGAATGGTATGCAGCTTACCGATAGTGATCATATGGCGTGAAAGTGGCTATTGGATGCGCTGGGACTCGCTCTTCTTGATCAGAAGAAGACATTGCTCATCGAAGAAGTCGACCGCGCATTAGCTGATGAATGAGGACAGTTAGCATCATAAGAAATGAAAAAAGCATGCAGCGTTCGAAATTGACAGATCGAATCTCTTGGTGGGCGTGAAGCAATCCAAATCAAATTCAGAAAGCAGTATGACACATCGAGTCATGGTCCGGGTTTTATGTCAAACTGAGAGTTCCAATAAAAAATAGGAAGTGATACATGGCGCTAACCAAACATTGAGAGCATACTGTAGTTTGCACAAGCTTTTTGACAAAAACACTGGAAATTTGTCAAGTTCTTCTGAGAGAACAAATCACGAATTTTCAATTCTCATCAGAAAATTGAACCACGAGGATATTTACCAATACAGTGGCAGAATTATTCGGGAAAAACAATGAAATGAAAGGGGTTACAATTGAGAAACATCTCAAGGCGTATTGTGAAAGTGCAACAGCCATCGATCAATGGCTTAGGATGGTGCAATTCCTCCCTCTCTTTGTGTTTCTTTTCTCTCTCAACGTTTGCAGACTATAAAAATCGGGCGCCACAGAGTGAAGCTTGGAGCGAACGGAATCAGAAGGACGGATTGGTGACTGGACTGCGGGGCGAGAGTTTTAGTTTGCAGAATGTAGTCCTAGAGAGTGATACCTCATCAGCAGTACAATAATGATTGTAGTCTCCTGAACATATCTATGATCCATCTCTATCACCAGCTCCGTGCCTACACTCCCTCGGCCCCTCCCAAGCGATAAATGATGTTGTGACGCAGTAAGGAAATGTTGCAAACCTCGCATGAATCGTAAAAGTTGCGGGCAAAAGGATCAAAGCGCCCGTGGTCAGACCACAGAACCGACCGCAGTCAAGCAGAAGAAACATCACTGACTCAATATCCTTAATTAATTATACGCTTCTGAACAATAAACAAGTCTACTACTAATATTTTCCTGTATCCGCCCTCAACAACGTTCCTTGCAACTCCCGTTCTCTTCTACAGAATGACTGGAAATCTTTTGTTTCAGCCCGATTGGACATGTGCCGGAGTGCCATCAGAATTTTCTCCAGCAACCGTTATTTGAATTGGAAGGAAAATAATTGATGATATTCTCGCACTTCTTGGATGTTATTGAAAATATTCTAATCTTTTTTAATCTCACATTTGCTCTAATAGAGCAAATGTGCTCTAATATATCTCAGTTCTTGGGTGCATTATTCAGAAGCCCTGAAATCCTAGTAATGCCGTGGATGTTTCGAGTCTGCATTTGTGACGCTATGCAAACATTGAGTGAGCAATCACAAGACTCTTTTTTGCCACGAGGCGTGCTAAGATTCTCGTTTCTCCTCCTACCTATGCCCTTTTCTTCTCTTTCTCACACTTTTCAGACATTCAATAGATGAGTATCATCGCAATAGGCAGTAATCAGTACAAGCACTACCATCGACTGTCGGAGGAATGCCAGTTGATGAGCTGCAATCGAGCGGGTTAGTTTTTTTTATTTTGACACCGGTTTGGATCGTCAGAATATTCCAAGGCGTCAATGTGGACTACTTCACTCTAGTCGTAAGGGCGGCCGGCCTCACTGCCATTAATTACTCAAGAGAAATATATGATGATGCGGAGTACCTGGACATGCTGGGAAATGGTAATGCATAGTTGTTGAGATGAAGAATAAAACTTTAGCGTGAATGTGGCAGAACATTCGTTTTAACGCACCTATTCACCTCCAATCGTAGTTATTATTACAGGAACTGCCGACACTGGTTGGGCCTTACGGAGACAAGATCCAACACTGCTCGAAAAGGTGGAACAGACTTTCGAAAATGTGTGGAAAAGTTTTTTTCTTTAATATTCAGGTATTTTTCACTCTTCCAGTCACTGGAGTAACCTATGGTTATGTCGCGAATGAGGATCGCGCGAAGATCAGAGATGTGAGAATTTGCACTCGATGTTCGGTAAACTAGCCATTTCAGAGCTTCACTAAAATCTTCTTCAATGTCAGCACGATCGTATTTTCTATCTTTGTTTTGTCCGTCAACTCGATCAATATAATTCTTAATTATCTGGATTTTTCTCGAGTGAGTCGGTGTACTTTTTCGAATGAAAAGTTATACACTTTAGAAGATCGATCCCAGTGACTGCAAGATTCGCTCGAATTTGAATCTGAAAGGCATCATCAAAGGCACGCACACTGTCATTCACTGTGCTAATCCAATACTGAAGCTGAAAAGGTTCGTCGTATTTTCTTTCTTGCAAATTGAAAGTTGTCATTACAACAAAGCTACCAAGAAATGAAAGAGATAAAAAGGTTTTCAGTAAGACACTTTCTTCTCGCGTTCTTCTTTCCGTCTACCTAATCGCAGTTCTTTTCTTCTCCCTCTTCTTTCAGTCTCTTATCACTTCGATTCTCGCTTCAGATAAAGTTGTTGGCTATGATGTGACCTCATTTTCGACGGTGAGCTTAGCATTTACTCATGAATCAGATGTTTTGCATCTTCTTCGTTGCAGTTACTCGACAAACTCGAGTGGCAGGGTTTCAAAGCCCTTATCTGGCCCAGATTCCGTCTTCAATTGTACTGCAAAGGAGAAGAATGTGAGAGGTGGAATGGATTGAAAGTAACGAGGTTAATAATAATTTGTTATCGTGAGATGTAAGTAAGATTGCTTTTTTCAGTCAATATAAATCACGAATTCCATCATCATATTTATTCAGGGCTATAATGGCGCCAGACACTAGCGAAGTCTATTTAAATATTCTCGCCCAACACTCGAATGGACTGGGATTCGCTTCCATTGGAGACGAACTGTTGCGGTAATTTTATTCAGCACATTTATCTTCACAGATAAATATCGATTCATAGACATTCAATGTGCATCCTACATGTCAGAAGATCTCGGTAGACAATGTTTCTTTAGTGGTGACGTCATCGTGTACAATCGTCGGGCGCAGCAGTTGTTCATCGCAGATCCGGCCCTCACTCGACAGCCATTCTCATTCACGATATCGAGGTGGGAATCGAATTCGTCCTGAACAACCATGACAATTATTATGATTCAATCACGCAGCAAATAAAAACAAAGAACAAAAAAACGACAAGGACGAGTTCAGTAAGCGCCGAGATCTCGTGGAAGCCTTCAACCGAGCAATCGCCCTCACTTATTCCATTTATCCAAGTGAGCTATCTATTCACTCTCTTGGACATGAGAATCGATATTCGGAATGATATTATTCATCTTTTGGCATCAACACACGTGTTGTAGTATCAAACTATAAAAAAAAATTAAAAACCTTCTTTTTCCATTCACTAACATCATATTTTACAGGAATAATGGCTCGATACGCGCCACCCTATGGTATCTACTCTCGTCAGGTTGCAGACATGGTCGTTTCCCCTCTCTCAGTCTCCAGTTTCGACGCAATATGGCAGTTTTTCGCCATTTGCATGGCTATCGTTTTCGCTGGATTTATCGTTGAGTTGATTGCGGGGTTTATTATGAGCAGATTAAGAAAGACATGAAGAGGATTATTCTGAGCTTTCGAATTCATCTTCGGAAACTTGATAAACTGTCAACCATGACCTATCGAGGTGTGTCGACATTATCTGTATGGCGAGATCAGGCTCAATCATATTGGCGAATTACTAATCCTTTGAGCACTCTTTCCTATGGATTCATCGCAACATAAACTCGTTCGAATGGTCATTTCTCCAGATACCGTATCGGTTGATACGAGATACGGTATTCATCATGGTAATTCCTTGTCTTCCTGATGCATACCCTAGTGATTCTCAACTATCCACAGTCAACTCGAACAGCTTCTCAAAGAATTTCCGAAACAATATACTGACGATGATCACACAGGAAGGACGACTCGAGGGTAGATCAAAAGAGAGAGAGAGGAGAGAGAGGAGAGAGAGGTCATCAATTCCTTCCACCCTCTTCCCCTTTCCCATCTCAGTCTCCAGGGCGATTCCCTCATTTTGTGCATGTGTTATAATGTTGTTTCACCGTTTTGTGCTCATTTGATGATAATATATTGACGAGGCGCCTAGACGATTAGCCATCACTACTGCATACTATTTACTCGTAGTTATCGTTGTCCTCCTTTACCGCACCCTTCTGTTACCCTATCCTTCCATTATCGCGCTCTTCTCAGGATCCCCCGATCGATGGCGAGTCCTCCCTCCTCCCCTTCCTCCTCCTTCTCTCCTCCCTTCTCCTCCTATTCCACTGACTGCTGGCTGGTCACCGACGATGGCCAACGATTCCCCGTCAGCAAGACAGTCAGTTGAAGGGGTACTGTATCGATCGATAGTCCCTTTATCGGAAACTGTCTAGATTCTGGTAGATCAGGAGAGCTCTATCGATTGCCTTATGCTATTTGGTGGGGAATCGAGTTTAGCATCGACCCTGATGGTACCTATGCTGAACTACGACTGCATCGATCGATAGTTGTGTCTCCACTCGAGTGCTACGTCATCTCAAAGATCAATAGTCTTCATTACAGTACCTCTCGAGACGATCGCCCGTGCTAGCTCGTCTCTTCCAGGCGGGAGCCCCGGGTGAGTCGGATTTCGCGATCAGTGAGGTCGACAGCGAGGTACGGTAGTTATTTAGTGGTATCGAGTTTTGCCATTTACCAATTGGTTGCTAAGTTTTTCATTGTCTCTAGTAATGATTGGATATTAGTGATGTCAAATCGGTACCTGACTCCTCTCAATTTACTTATTCTCTACTTTTTCTGAACGACAAAATATCATTCTAAAAGAGAAGAGTCAATTCCGATCCCTATTGGATATCTCCGTTCGCTTGTTCCTTTCTCCATCAGCTCATTACACCTACCGCAATCCCTCCTCTCAGGCCTTCAGCAAGATGCTCGACGTGCTTGCTGCGACGACTCCACTCGCCGAGTGTGTCTGTCAGGTGCTACCCATCGCCCATCGATTCGAGGACAAGGTAGTCAGATTACGGTATCGATAGATAGACATCTGTACTACGGTCATTTTTTGATATCGATTGATGGAATACGGTATTCGTCGTAGGAACTGTTGTCGGACTGCGAGTACACTGTGCTTGATACGACGGCCGACCTGGGCGAGTTGCTGCTACTCACCGATCGATACGGTCTTGGTCGCATCTGGGTCAGTTTGCAGGGTCGCGGGTTACGGTAGGACCTGGATATAACTCTTGAGATCTATGTAGTTACTTAAACGACCTAAAGCGTGCTAGAGATCAAGATTCTCTATGAAAGGTTACTGTATCACATCCTTTACCATAATTTTTCAGTCGGTCAGAATATTCAAGCTGCGCTTGTCCGGCAGCAAGCAGATGATGAAGGGGATACGCGATCTGCGAAATTCGCCCCACTGGGAGGAGTTCAGCGACGATCTCAAGTGAGTGTATCGTACCTTCCCCACTATCGATCGAGTATTCAATAAACTGGGCAATCGCTCAATTGCCCCTAACAACTCACGGATCCACTTGTCATTCTCCTCATAACAGAAATCAAAATCAAAGGCCGCAAGAGACTGCTGCGTGCCATGCGGACTCAGTCACGGCGCGTCCTCCTCCCCGCCCCGACCCCAATGCCCAATGGGTTCCATCACCCGGTTTGGGTTCCGAGGCCCGTCCACGTGGCTCCGATGATGATGGGCCCGGTGCTGCCGCAGCATCTCAGTCCTTCCTTTCTTTCTTTCAGGCCGGTGCAGCAGTTGCAGCAGCTGCAGCCCCTCCCCCACCAGCCACTCCATCCCGTGCAGCATCTGCATCAACAAGCTGCTGCACCCCCTAGACAGCCTCTCCACTTGCTGCTGCAGCATCAGCTAGATGTTGAGGTGCCCCCCAATTATTTCCCTCCCGAATTTGCTGCAGCTGCAGGAATAGACATTCCCTGGTAAAAACAATCTTGTTGTACTGGAAATTTCCCGTCTAACTGAAATGATAACTCACGTATCCTAATATTGTATATATTTAACTGATTGGTATTTCTGTCCTCACAATGGCTTTCGTTTCCGTTTCCAAAACGTCTGCGAATAAAGATCTCTCGTTCGGATTGTTCACAACAAGAAGATGATTGAGTGACTGGGAGACGGAAATGGGGAGATTGGTTTGTAAATAAAAAAAATTAAATAGTTACTTTAAACTTACTAAACACACTGCTTGAACACGCTTGTTGCTGAAAATGACAACAGTGTGCTTACCTCGGATGAGTTGAACAATGAGATTCTTCTCTTCTTTTCCATCATTTATATTGATGACGAACACCTATACGAATCGTTAGACTCTAATTACAACTCGAGACTTCTCTCTTGGATGATCTGTCCAGTGGATTCCGTCCTCTCCCCTCTTGTTTCCGTCGTGAGCGGTCGCTCTCTCTTTCTCTCCCGGATTAGGCAAATCCACCCCTCCCTCGTCTCTCTCCTCCCCTCCGTCGCCCGACTTCTCGCCTACTGATCTACCCCTGGTCATCGCTAGTCGGCAAGTGGGAAGCCGACGATTTGGTGGTCGTATCCCACCTGGCCAGGTACGGTAGTTTACTCAAGCTTCACCCCCTCGCACGATGGGAACCCCGGTCAAACTAGTGAACAAACCTCCCCTTCCCGCGGCAGCTCGCGGTCCCTCTTTCGATCCCTCGAGATATGCCACACAGGAGAGTGTAGATTGCCTGACGAAGAAGGTTGACCAGATGATGGAGATGATGGGCGAGCTGTTGTCCCTCCACAAGGCTGCTCCTCCCTCCCTTCCCCCTCCCTCTTCCCTCCCTTCCATCACGCCCGCTGTCGATATGGTGCGCGCCGTATATGAGTCTTGCACGCTTGCAATGAGTGACAAAGCGGAGTATGAAGAGAAGGAAAGTCGTGCAGTGGTGATTGGAATGACTGAGAAGTCTGACCTCGCCCAGGGACTCATCTCGGATCAGAAACTCGTGGCCGATCTCGTCAAGTACTGTGATTCGGATCTCTGATGCGACTACCGTACACCCTCCGTCGAACCACATCAACACCAACAGGAGACGCTAGGTATGCGGCAGCAAGGGCACCCCCATTCCCCTCTTGTCTCTTTCGTTTCCTTCCTCCTCTCTTTCCCCTCTCCCAGTCAATCAATCGATATCCCCATTTGAATCTCACCATCGTAAAGTGCACGCGCACTCATCTAGTACACGTCTGCTTAGCCCCCAAACTGTATCTCTTTACTATGCTAATGCACGTTCTATTCGATGCAAATCGCCCCAGCTTTCCTTTATACTCTCTTCCTCTCTTTATCGTGTTATTTGCATATCCGAAACATGGCTCGATCTTTCTGATAGCGACTCCTTTCTAGTTTGTGGTTTTCCTGAGTATTTTCCATTTCGATGCGATCGCATAACGACTGACGATTACGGTAGAGGCGGTGGCGTCGCTTGCTTAGTTCACAACTCACTTAGCCCCGTGCTCATTTCCTCTTTTTCCTCTACCCTTCTTGAATCCTGTATTGTAGATTTAAATGTACCTTTCACTTCCTCATTCCCCTTTAGAAAAATTAGAATTATCACAGTTTATCGTTCTCCCTCCTCACCCACGAGCTCTCTTGTTTTCGATATTCTATGGATGCATCCTCCCTGCTTACTTGTACACCTCTCACTCGCACTCTCCGCAATTGTCATAATCTTCGTATCTCATTGCCATTTATTCCTCATAACTCTTTTTCCACCCTTGCCTCTAGAACCATTCTTATCTGGAATTCCCTCCCACCCGAAATTGGCAATTCTTCACAAAACGCTTTTCGTTACTACATTCGCTCTCAACCCCCCTCATTCTACCCCGACTCAATTATTTGCAATTGGCTTGATCTTTAATTTAATCCTCGCCCCCTCCCCAACCCTTGCTGCCCAGCAAATAACCGATTCGACTCCATCGACGGACCTCCGTTTATTGCACTCTCACTATACTTTCTTGTCCAATTCCCCCGTTACGGAATAAATGAATGAATGAATGAATGAATGAATGAATATCCTACTCGTACTATCAGATCACAGTCGAGTCTTGTCGGGGGGAGAGGGGGAGAGGGGGAGGGAGATCAAAGATCATAATCAGCAAAAAATATAATCGAAAATAATTAATCTTTCAGTGGGAAAGAAAGAAAAGGTGGATTTACATAGTGTACTCTCGACATTGTACGAAGCAGCGTTGGGTGAATGAGTATAAGTTCATGTCATTTCAGTCTGGCAGATGCTCTTTTGCCCATCAGCAGAAGGGGAATTCGTCCAGTCGTCTTGAAATCGGCCCAGATCGATGGAGTCAAGACACAGAGTTGAGAAACATCCGAACTCATTCTACTGTCAATCACAGAGAAAAGTCAGTCTATGCATGTGTCTTGACAGTAAATTTCACGAAACTTTCCAATCGTGTGAACAGAGAGCGAGGTGAACATTACATATTGCCAAGAGAAGGAGTGTATTCGAGGGAACTCCGCCAGTATCCTTTCATCGCAGAATCACAAATTCTTCATTCGCTGGAATCATGATGCTCATGTCGTATGCAAAATCGTCCGGGATATAGAACACAGTCAAGGGCGGAAAGTGTGGAGTGCAAAGCGAACATTGCCCATTAACTTTGTAAAAATGTCGACAAAATATTCAGAGACTGCACGAGACGCTCGACCTGCTGGATCTGATCCGAGTAGGAGAGAAGCACCAAGAGAGGTCAGAGAGATCAGAGATCATTTCCAGGTTCAAATATATTATACAATTCGTCATCCGGTTAATGATAATAATTGAAGGATTCTGTCGACGGTCGCAGATCAGAGAAAGGAGTTCCCTCATCGTCCCTACTACGCGGTTGTAGTTAGGGACCACCAGCCCCGCCCCTTTTCCCTCGACACCATTCTCCTCAAAAGCGAGATCGAGCGAGCACAAAGCTAATTCGCGATGAAATCGCTCGCCCAAAAGCGCGATAGATAGCTCTCGATGCCCTCTATCAATGACGGGCTGGCAAGCCGAATCTGGTCTGAGTAGGTCAATAATCGATATTAAGGATGGGAATAGGGTGATTAGGGCACTTCCAGTGCATGCACACTGCTTGCCAGTTGATATTATATTAAGTTGTATTTTAGATGAATTTTAAGCACAAAATCGGAATTTTACTAATTTTCCCCGATTTGTGCTCGAATTAAATATGAGCGCGGTTGGAGAGCAGCGAGAGAGCGGGAGGAGGGAGAGAGACACACGCGAGAGAAGCTCTGCCCCTGTATCTCTCGTCTCGCCTCTCCCTCCTCTCTGGCTGGGGGAGTCGCGCGCGCTTCGGAAGCTCTCACGGGCTTCGGAGAAGAGCAATCGGCATACATCCAACAGCAAAAATGATATTGAGACCCTGACGGTCATGTTGAGCCTGCTTTGGACCCGATTCCGAGAAATCGGCTCTCAGCCTGGTGGTCCCTAGTTGTAGTGGCAACCGGAAAGGAGTGAGCGTTGTGGATTGATCTTTGATCTCCTGTTGGGTATGGCGCAAATTTTCTCCATCATGCACTTGTAATCATTAGTTTCTTGCTGATTGTCTGCGTTATTTCAAATGGAATGCGAAAGAATTCTTTATCAATCATCATCATATATCAATCGTCAATCACACAACAATCAGCACATTCGACTAATCGTCTCAACCAGTCCATACACATGGTAAGTCAAAACTTCTGCATCACGCCCCTATCTCTGCAAGCTGCTGCACAAAAGCGAATATTTAACTGCTCTTTTTTTCAGCTTCTCGTCAAACTTGAATGGGATGGATATAAGGCTGTGATATGGCCCAGATTTCGACATAAAAATAATTGCAAAGATCAAGAGTGTGAAAGATGGCAACGCCTAGAACCTACGAGGTATTTTGACATATGATCTATTAGAAATGAGCAGCCTAAGGTGGCTGGACCTTCAAGAATTTCGAGATTTAAATCATATTGTTGCAAGAACAATCACTGCACCTGACACGAGTTATGCACACCTGACACGAGTTATGCAGCGCCCTTTTCACGAACCAAATGCATATGGATTTACTTCCATTGGTGATGAGCTTTTAAGGTACGCAATACCTTCAGCATTGATCGAGTCGCAAAACATTTAAGAGGAGATGTGGTCGTTTTCGATCGTCAAGATCGTCAACTTTTCATTGCCGATCAATATCTTTCTCTACAGCCTTTCTCGTTCATGATTTCAAGGTAAGTTTTATATTCTCAAAAAGATATACATCAATTGTGTAAAAAATTGAGGAAACGTCGTGATCTCATGGAGGTGTTCAATCGTGACATAGCACTCACTTCATCTGTATACCCCCGTGAGCAATTTGTTCGCCCAGAAAAAATCTCAAGAACATACTGCGAACTGGCCCAATAAAAAATCAATTTAAAAAATGATTGAAGACTTTCATTTCTCAGCTTTTTTTCAGGGATCGTCTCGATACATTTCTCCGTACAGTGTATACTCAAGGAAAATCGCGAACAAGGAATTTTCGCCACTCAAATTGTCAAATTTCGACTCAGTTTGGCAGTTTTTCGCTGTTTGTATTGGCATTGTGTTCTGTGAATTTAGTTTCGAGCTGATCGCAGGAACTGTGAGTAGTAAAAGAAATGGATGATAAAGCTATCTACCGAGTTTTATAATAAGAATATTTTTCGTGGCTGTTGCAGATTCTACATAGTTCCCTCTTTCTTTTTTTTAAAATCCCGAAGTGACGAGAGGCGAGATGAGGAAAGGGCGGCTAGCAGCTCATATCCTCGATCTGAGCCCGACTGCAGCCATTCTGAAATATGAGATTGATTAGCAAGCTCCGTCTATCTTGCAAAGTCTGGTCCAGTTCTATAACAAGGGATAAGTCCAAGATGATAAACTTATCTTACAGCATGGACTGCTGTCCGCCGATGGACTGCTCACGGAGGATCTCCTGGACTGAAAAGCAAGAAGTTACATCTCAATTGATTAAAACTATTATATTTGAATGCTTGAGAAAGCTGTTTGGTATTTGGGAAACTTTCCTAATATGAACACGAGGTATACGGAATGAGAAGATGCGCATACATTGCTACACCGTGCACTCTCCGCTCAGATCTTGCCTACTCAGTTCATGAGCAAATTGCCGCAGAGAGGACGGGGCATCTCAGCGTCATCTTGGAAGGATGGGGAACTTTGAGGACGACTGATGAGACCAGGATGGTAAGTAGGACGATGGGAGTGAAGTGAGCCATTTATCTACAAGGTGATGACATTAGAAAATGAGTGAGCTCTAGTGATGTAGTTTCGGTTTTCGACTCTCCTCATTCTGCACACTCTCTCGTTTTTTTCCAAACCGGTGTGATAGTGTGCGGAATGGAGAGAGCCTTGATTGAAACTTCTTCGGGTTCTGGCCCAGATTGTGACAGTGCTGATTTAAAGTTAGAGGGGTGGAATGAAAATCGCGATAAGGAAGGAAAATAAATCAATTCCAGAATTGCATGGGCCAGAAACTGAAGAAGTGTCCTTTTTCTTTCATGTTTCACGATCTAACATGATGAAATTCGGTTTATACATTTAAAAATTATTTAAAAAATCAATAGACAATTGATTCTAAGATTATGAATTTTTCGTCTGTTACATGCCCATTTTCGCCTTTCATGGGTACAAAATAATCATCTCTGAGTCACCTGCCTATAGGATTTTCTGGCGTAGTCTACTATATCGAAATAAACTATCCTTATTTGCAATTATGTCGACGGTTTATTGATTAATTCCAAAGTAGTGATCGAAGATAGAGGTAGACTATGTACCTTTGAAGAGCATTCTCAAAATTTGTACCAGCGCAGGGAAATGAAGAGAGGATGCCACAATTCCATAAAAAAAGGTCCCTAGAAGCTCATAAATTGAAAGTCGAACAACTTGGGAAAATAAATAAACGAAAAATATGAGCTTCGAGAGCCAACTTTGACGGATTTGTGCCATCCCACCTGCACTAGTAAATAGAATGTGTTAAAACAAGATAGCATGTGAAATGTTTCCAGGCGATTCATTAATGACGAGGAATCACTCATAGGATCACAGAGATGAAGAAAGTATTAATGAGATCTCCCCTGCCTCTCCTCTCGAGAGGAAGGGGAGATGAAGCAGAGAGTTATACTGAGGTCGACTATGAGGCCGTTTGCCTAATAGTCGAACAATGTCCGGCATAATACAAAAATCAAATATGCCCAAAACTTCGTCCTAGGTCTAGATTCAGAGAAGAGATATCGGCATACGTCCTAAAGCAAAGATGATATTGATACCCTGACGGTCACGTTGAGCCTACTTTGGAATAGATTCAGAAAAATCGGCTGGTGGTTCCTAATTGTAGTTATGGTGAATTGAAAGGGAGTGTGTTGAGTTCAGCTAGTCTACTGAAAGCAAGAAATCTATGATGCCTGGCAGAATGCGCCCGCCTCTCTTCTCCTCTTTCTATTGGTCACTTCCTCCCCACGAGTGGAATGGGGAAAAGAGAGTGAGGTTTCGAAGAGGAGATCCAGACGGCGAGTGGACGAAATAGTGAAGGAAATGAAGAGATAGAGAAGGAAAGGAGAGGGGACAGGAAGTAAGCGGGCTTCTAGAAGGCATGAATGTAATGTTTATTCTCTCCCCGACAAACAAAGGACCAAGAAAATGAGAAAAGACGAAGAACGAGGAGAGGGAGTTCTCGTAAAAAATGGAGGTGAATACGGATGAATGGAGGAAATGGAACTGCGTGCATGCTTCAAAATTACGGGATTCATAGGCGGCCCTGTACGACTCTGAGAGGAACGGCGAATAGAGGAAGTATGCATTAGTGGTGGTAATCGGATCCCGACTCTCCTCATTTCGCGTGGTCTCTGGGTTATTTCTCCGGCGAGATAATTGAGAAGACTCCTGTTCCGATTTGCCATAACTAGTATGCATCGTGAGAGTAGAGGAAGTCCATTTGGGAATGTCGATAGATGAGAGAGGAGGGAATGTTTCTATCCGGGAATGAGGAGTTGGGATCTTTGTGGTTTAGACTCGAGTTAAGTGAAGTTTCCGTGCCGGAAAAGACGACATGGCAATGTGCCTGGCTTCCAGAAGGAGTAGTATCGAGAATCCTATCAGAGGAAATGTCATGTTTGATTGGGCATAGGTTTCTGCTGAACTGATGTATTAAGGTCCAATAAAGATGCGCGAACTGAACAAATGACGGACAGTTTTCATTTTGCGTAGTAATGCATCCATTGGATTAGCTTCTCAAACAAGGATGTGTAAGACGCTTGCCCACCTTATTCTACAAAATAAGGAGCTGGGAGAACTTTCTGAACAAAAAAAATTATCCGTTCAAACATTCCAATTAGCATAAATTTCCCAAACTGTTATGAGCTTGACACGAAACTCGAGGAAATTGAGATCTAGGACAATTTTGATCCGTATCAGCAACTGAAATAATTAAATAATGAGAAGTGAACTGTTTGTACGTTGAAGGCGAGTTCAGAGTGAACAATTCTAAACTATCCCCTATCTCGTTCTCATTCCCTGTAATTCTAAAGAAATGCCTGAATTCTCATAATGTACCATGTTTCTAGCATAACGACAAGGTTTATCTATCGAGGTAGAATGTGAGGTCGGAGATGATTACTGCTCGTGGGAAGGTTCCCCGTCTTGTCCTCCTTCAGCTCTTGGATTGATCTCTGTGTGCATTTATAAAGTGCGATATTATATTTATGATTGTTGTGAAGGTATTCAGAGGTTAGGATGACAGATAAAGGATAATAACCGAGGAGATCAGATGGCATTACTAGATTTACCAAGGTGCGCTGCCAAGAATAAGATCTGGCAGCGGGGGAGACTCGCTCATCTCATTGCAATACGAATTCATGTGATCTCCTCTCAGGGCACCATCTCTCACTCACTCGATTCTTCATCATCTTCCATGATCTCCTGTCTTCGGGCACGGTGCGATCTGGTTCTTGCCGGTGATCTCGATGATTCCCGGGCTGTGGCAATGCTCTTCTTGATGGGGTCGTTTCTCTCGATGCGTCTCACTTTCTCCTCCAGTTCCGCGACTCTCTGGAGAGTCTGTAATGATTTCGATTTTCATTTCTCATTTGGACTTTAGCATTCTACTTATTCATATGATTTGCGCTATTTGAGTTTCTTCGCAATTTCCTTGCTGAGATTCATCTGTAATTCCAATGATATGATTCTCATTTATACTCACATCTGGTGAGTTAATCGCGGGTGTTCGGTGACTTGGAATATGAATGCTTGCAAGCTTTTGTTTACGGGGGTTTAATTCTCAGTGATACCACCGACCAATCAGAGAGAATCAGACTCAATTGAGATACAATATGCCATCTTCGTATTTGGCCGAATATGTGAATGAGCAAATTGGTTAATTGAACGTCAATATCGATTGGAATGTGCACAGAATAACGTTGGTACGCGCGAAAAAAGGCAGAAATGACAGGCTGCTGCCATTCTGGAGAGGCTCACACTTTGAAATCAGAGAAAGAGAAATGGGCTCAAATGGGTTGTCAGGGGGGGGGGGGAGAAGAACAAAGAGAGCGGCAAACTGTGAATCACTATTGGAGAGACACCTTCCCAGAAAGTTCACGAAAGATTTTGAAAGAGAGCAAATGGGATACAGTATGCTGGATGGTCTAGGATCCATAGATAGAACTGATAGTTCTAACTCCCGATGCTGTTACCACTGAATACGTGCATTTCCCATAACACAGTTCCAGTCTGTATCCATGAGATGCAATACGAAAAGTGCTCAGATGTGGTAAGATAGAGAGATTATGATTACGGTAAGGAGAAAGTGATGGGGGAGGGATTACTGTAGGCAAAAGTCAATGGGAGAAACTAGGCAAAGCAAGAATACAAAGATGGGGAAACGGGGTAGGGGAGCTCCCGTGTGGCCTCTCTCGTTTCATGAGTTCATTCCCGTAAGAGACGTTCCACGATATTCTGCACCTAGCCCACGGAGGACTTTTCTGCAACCTATGCCAATAAGATTAGGGTGAAGTCCCCATACCTAGAGCTTAAGTATTTGTGTTGATGTTATAGAGTTGTGATATCGGTAAAACACGAAAAAAGTGAAAAGTCGAAAAAGCCCTATTTCGAAATCTCAAAATTTCAAAAAATCATAAGTCATGTATATGAGCTTCAAATGGTTATTTACAGCGGAAAATCACTTCCATATGACTTTTGAACAATATCTGAAAGTTATAGTCGTTTTGCGAATATTTTTTGAACTTGTCATTTTTGGATGGGCAAATGATCGAGAAATTTTTCAACCAATACTTTTTCTCTAGAATCCGTCCCAAAAGCTCAGATATTGTTCAAATGTCATATGGAAGTGATTTTCCGCTGTAAATAACCATTTGAAGCTCATATACATGACTTATGATTTTTTGAAATTTTGAGATTTCGAAATCGGGCTTTTTCGACTTTTCACTTTTTTCGTGTTTTACCGATATCACAACTCTATAACATCAACACAAATACTTAATAACGATAAATGGAATATAAATCTGATGTGAAAGTGACTGTATCGCCACTAAATGGTGAAACCTATCGGTATTGTACTCTCACGAGCCTCCGAGGGTCTCTCCGGCGGGAAGCTACGGAATCCGGGCTCACAGACGAAAAGCCGTAAAAATATCATGGGGTAGTTTTGCACGTAGAATCCGAAAATGAAATTTTTAAAAAATGGGATAGATGGAAAAAAATTCACGGCGGTACAAAAAAGAGGAGAATTCGATTTTTCGACCTTGTATCGTTGTCCTTTCGCTTCCAAACAATGTTTTTTCGTTATTTTCATCGAAAAATACGCCTGAAACACCTATAAGAACGTACTTTTTCTGGAATGAAATTTTCGACTTTTTTGGGACATGCACTGCATTTCACGGAGGGTGCACCCCAACATCTCATATTGGGCCAGCTATCAGCTCTAGGTATGGGGACTCCACTCTGAACTTATTGGCATAGGTTGCAGAAAAGTCCTCCGTCGACCCCTCCCAATAACTAGAGGGAAGAGAGTGTGGAGAGGTGAGAGAGTAGCCCGACGGCTCGAGTCAGTGAGAGATGGTGCCCTGAGAGGAGATCACCTGAATTCGTGTTGCAATGAGATGAGCGAGTCTCGAACTTATTCTTGGCAGCGCACCTTGGTAAATCTAGTAATGGCATCTGATCTATTCCTCGGTTATTATCCTTTATCTGTCATCCTAACCTCTGAATACCCTCACATTGTGCACTGCTTGCTGTCCCTTCCCACCTACTCCATCGACAAGCGGTTCCGCATGGAACATTAAACTTGATGACTAGAGTAGTTTTAAAAGCATGTCGCCGAAGCTCGTGGAGTGTACATACCTTGGTGCAGCATCGCGACTAAAGGAAGCCTTGGTTTGTGGGAGACGATTTCTGAAATGAGCATCATGAGCAAGCAGTTATACACTGATCAGTAGGGTTGGCTACTCGGCCTGTCGAAGTGGCGCCGCTACCTCCTCCTTCTCGCCTATTGCGAAATGAGGAGGTGCCGAAACGGCATGGCGAATAGCGCTGGTCTCCTGAATCTGCCAATCCTCTCTCTCCTCTCCCTCCTTCCCATCTCTCCCCTCTCTTCATTTTCTAGCGAATGCTTTAGAACCACTCGTCTCGTAGCTTCATCTAACAATCGCTACGTTATGTTTTACAGAATATTGTCCCTGTCTCTTCCAGATTTTAGAGCAAGAGTGCAACTAGCAGCATACGGCTGCTACGTTGTACGCCGGGTCATATGCACAGGTTAATCATGATCCGCTTGCTTGTGAGTGGGGCGTTTACCGTTGCAAAAAGCTCGTGAGGCTGCTGAGAGCGTGGAGGAAAAGTTGCGATGTAGTCACGGAGCGAAGCGGAATGGCTACAACGCAACTTTTCCGGACCGCTCGATGCTCTACTCAAGGAAAATAGCGAACAAGGAATCAAACCATTGTAATTTGACTCGTTTATATTTTCGCTGTTTGTATTGGTATTGTGGTCTGAGAATTTATTGTGGGGCTGTACGTTCGAAAATCGTGTTCCCTAAATCAGTTCCCTATGAATCATACATAGTTTGATCTAAACATGAAGAATATTTGTATCTTTCAGAGAGAATTGCAAATATCCAGTGAAAGAGAAATGGTATAATATGTAGAGATAAATAAAGAGGGAATTGTTTAGAACCTGCAACATCCACGCAAAATATTGTTTTCTTAAAACTCGATAGATAGCTTTATCGTCAATTTCTTTTACTACTCACAGTCCACGACAAAAAATTATCTTCGAGCACGGATACTTTCAGATTAAAAATTGATCAAGAGTAGTTATTACGTACATCTCATCCACACTCTAACACATCACGCACCGCATAAGCACAATTTAATTTTCAGGCAAGGTATGATCTTCATAAAAAAATTTTAGCAGCTCATATTTATATTGAAATTACTCAGACTGTGATGAATAACATGGTTCTGTGATCACTATTCCCATCAGTCCAGGACGGATGAGCTCATTGTGGTTCTCTATTCCCTTCGATGAATCAGGTGAAATTCATGACTTTGATACGCCATCGCATTCTCTTATCTGTGCTTAGTCACCTGAGATGGAGAGCTTATGCAAGAAGAATAGAGAAAAGGCACAGGATCTTATTCGTTCTCTCACTTTTCTGACTGGCGAGAGGCAATGCGGAATGAGGAGAGTAGTTCTTTCTCTCCACGCCCTTTGCCAGTATCTCCTATTGCCAGTGACACTCGAAATATTGTGATAGGACGAATCGTCAGTGGTTACTCATCGCCACGGCATTTTCAGCCTTATCTCTTTTTTTTTTTTCTCTACATAAAGCCGCCTGTTTTGCTGAGTAGTCACACGCTTTCAGCTTCAAGATGCAGAGAGGTAAGAACTTTACGATATTTGTTCAAAGCAATCATCAAATGAGCGTTTTCAGTCTTCCTTTTTCTCTCCGTTCTCTCATTGGGGGCTGCTGTTGTTTTCCAAAACTCAGTCGTGATCACGTCTGCGGATGTCCCTGTTGATGTACCATTGGTTCGTAGATTATTTTGCTTATGAGACATTTTGACCAGTTGTTTTCTTACTTATCATTAACCAAAATCGATGCAAAACAAGAATATTTCAGCTACTCAACCTCCAATCGGGCACTGCCTATCGAGTCTATGCCACATTTGCCTACGGGGGAGACGAAGAATATGCGAAAAATGTGAAAATCTACGACTACAGTGGAGCTTCCTTGACGTGAGTATAGTTTATATATTCTCTCAAGAAATTGGAGTATGATTTTGGTGAATATAAACGAATCCATACAGAGTGTATGGTCTGGATCAGCCCAAGCCCAACAATGGAAAAGACTATTTTTTGGACAATCTGCGATTCCTGCGAGCACCCATCTACGTATGATCTTGATCATTTATTTAATTTCTGCGATTTTCCCCACACCTAATATCACGCAAATACATCCTGAACAGAAAGCAACACTGTTTATCCATGAATCTCTTCTTCATAGGTCCACGACACAAACAAGGAAGCTGCCGTCCGTGTTCCCTTCACGATTTACGCTGTTGACGCAAACAAGAGTTAGTTTTTTCAGACACATTTGTAATATAATATTTCATTCTCAAACTCCAATTACAATTGTAAAATAATTCAGTCGTGAGCTTCCCTGTGGTCAGTGCCCGGAGTGCTCCTTCACAGGTGGACTCGGACAATGGAGTAAGTCAATCCACTAGGAACGGTTACAGTAATCCACCTACAGTATTTTATGAAACTATTTTTCAGTTTGTTGCTGCTGGTCTGACAGTCCTCTCTGCTGAGCAGTCCTTCACCATGTCCGCCTTCGATATTGGAAGTGTAAGTGATTTGGTAGACGAATAATGGCATTTATCATGGGAATCTTCCACGTTCCACTTCATTCAGTGTTCACAATCCCTCCTTCCAGGTGTCATCGATGGTCATTTCCTCTGTTGGATTCGACGAGAGCGACTCCAAATACAATGTGATGGCCCTCAAGTGAGATCCTCCGCCTAAATCACTTTTTGAAATCAAATTTTTTTTTCAGCTCTGGCAACAGCCCTCACGTGTCCTTCCTCACAGTTTATGGCCCCATCACTACTTTGTTCAATGCCAAGTGGGGCATCAACGCTAGATTCCAGTTCGCCTTCTCGAGAAACACCAGTGAGATTTCCTTTTTCTGGCCAGCTTCGCTACTCTATCTTAACAAGATTACCAATTTTGTACACAGACCTCATCCACTCCTTTCTCTGTAGAACCGAATCACCCCATATCGGAGAAATATCAGAATACGACTATCAACTGTCCCCTGGTGCATCATTCTCCCTCCTTTCGCCTGGATATCTCAGCGCTACTCAATCATACCAGTGAGTTGACAAAACATCGATTCCAATCTACGCCAGACATTCTTCCGAACAAATATGTTTCGGAACATGATTATTGAAGCCCCCCCCCTCCCCGTGAGTAATAGACGAGTCGCAGTCAATTTTTTTTGTTTTTAGAATTCCCTACACTCCGACTGACGCCCTCACAAGCTCCTTCACTTTCGGAGCGAATGTACGTTTGTATTTCGAAATAATTCCTGAATGCAATAGTATTATTTTCAGAATTACGTCCAAGTTTGGTATCAAGTACGCGATGTACAAGCCGCAGAGAACGTTAATTTCCAATTCGCAACTGCGGAGAATTCGCAACCCACGAGTATTGAGTAAGCAGGAACTTTTACGATTTTTTTCAATTCGATTCCTATATTTTAAATTCTACCCTTTTTGCAGTATCAAGAACGACCAGCAGTCCTGGCAGGGACAATGGGCCAACAAAGTGGCGTTGAATGTACAGAATACGAATGGAAATCACGTCCCTCGATTCCTCTTCCAGATCACTTCTGGTGAGTCATTAGATAAATAATTTTTGAAATTATAAAACCTTGAAGACTTACAGGTTGTTTGTGCCTAGATAGATGAATCTCGATCTGAACATAAAATCCAATTTCTGTTACAGGTTGTTCCCTCTCCTTCTCCCTTCTTGGTATGCTACTGGTGTCATTGTTCTCGAGATTTTACTGAATGCGTGTATAAATCTGAAAGAATGAATTTTGATAAATAATTTATTTACATATATGGTTTACTGTCTGCATCATGAACTTTGCCGAGAATAACTTTGCGCAGCAAGTTTCATTCATTCCAAGTATACTTTAGAAATCATGTCAACCCAATTTGCATTCAATTTCGAACAACAATCGAGTTCGAAATCAAGATTATTTGTCTGTTTTCGCATTGTTATTCTCACCTCATTCCCCTCTCACGAGTGGTCGACACCGATCTTTTCCCTCCCCGATCGCCCTATGATCCCCGACTTTCTGACATTTCTCTCTCCAGTGCTGCTCGCGGCGATTGCAGGTACTTTATCCATGCTTATTAGATGCACCATGGTCAGTAATTAGCTAATTAAGATTGATTAGGTCATTACCTCGCCGAGATTTCCAGCCATCTACCTCGTGATCGGATGCTGCGAGTCGACATCGTCCTTCTTCTCTTCCAAAACGGTAGAAACGATCTTGTTTCGTTGCCCCAAATCCATTCTAGTAGTCAGACCCATTACCTGATATCTGATTGACCAGCTCAGTTTCATTTCTGACATTGCATTCTATCTTGAATAAATAATGTGAATATTTTACGCGTGACTCGGCAACATCAATTCGAACCTCTACTAACCCATAGTCAGTAGATCAAAGATCAATGATTGAAGGGCCCGAAGGGTGGCTCGGCGAGTGATGGGGATTATCCATCGAGGAGAATCACGGCAATCTAGTGCGAGAATATCCCCAACGATGTCAAGGTCAGTCACGACATCTTTTTTCCGACCTCGATGAGACAGCTCATCGTTGTGTTCTGGGTTGGAAAATGATGTGATATTTTGAATTCATGAATTTTCAGCTTCTATATAGCATTAGATGTTGATATGAAACACTCGGGTCATTCAGGTAGCTCGTGCTCGAAAGTCGAAGGAGGAAGAGGAGAAGAAGGCAATCCAGAGGAATGCGGCCAATATGGTAATAACCTTATCCACATATATACAATTGAGTTGAGATAATCGCAAGTTCGGGGTTGCAAGTCCATAGATTTAATTTTCAGAATATAAACGCGTCTCAAAGCATCGAAAAAGGATCCGGAAGCGAGAGCAGAATAGAGAAAACCACTACATCTGTCAAGTCTGTGAAGGTGATCTTTGAACTTTGACTAAGAGGACATGATTATTTCAGAAGCAAGTGACGCCCGATAACAGCAGCAAAGGCTCCGGAAGTGGCAGTAGAACAGACAGGAAGGAGACGTCAAAACCCATGAAGCGAACGTCCGAAGAGAAGTTGGACGAGAGTTGGAAGGAAATCGCCAGCAAGTTGCAACGATTGAGGGTAGGGATTCACTGTTTCATCGGGTATTTCCGCGTACTCGCCGCAGTAACTTTTCGCTGTTACACCCCTCATTCAGTATGAAACTTCGCTGTAGCTGAGGCATCCGCTGTAACTAGTTTCAGTCCTTGCTGGATGACTCGGGAAGAACTCCCAGTAGGGAGAGAATCGGATCGAATGAGACAATGGCGAGTAGGGGGATCGATGAGACGGTGAGGTGTAGGAATGTCAGTTCAATTTCGATTATCGATTAATCGCAAATCGAAACGGTTTTACTAGTGAGGTGCTTCGTTAATTTCATAATGCATGACGGCAGTTAGATGGGTGGAAATACTCCAATGAATGCCTTGCGATCACTGCTTCTCTCCTTTCATAGAATTCAATCAACGGGGCTTGTGTCGAATGATTGCATAACGTAAAACTCGAAGTTATCTTTCATTTAAAACGGTATCTCTCCAGGAAGCAGCAACGCGTAAACACTCAAAGAAGAACGTGAAAGTGACCAGTGCATAGACGCCAAGAGACAATGGTGGAGTGAAGGTTCGTTGACACGTCATTTTACCGCCAAAAATGAAATCAAACTTTCGCGACAAGACCATGCTTTTTGACGGCTACTACTAGATACATTGTCTAGCAAATTTCGAATTTATCTTTTTTCTCTCTGCTCTCTTTCTCTCTCCCAGAAAAGCAATCGTCTGATTGCGAAGCCCGAAGTTAAGCCGAAAACTCCAATCGTAACAAAAATGAAACTTAGTAGGAAGAAGGAGGAGGAGGTTTGAATTTGTGATGTTGATTAGAATAAATTGGTTCATAAAAATAAAAATAGTTCATTAGGTGAGACGTTGGAACGCTGCGATCGCTAAAGGCAACGTCTTCCGACCTCGCAAAGACGACGAAACTATTGACGTTCGTTTATTTCCTGTGTTTAATTTGTTTTATTTTACAAAAATCTTATTTCAGGACATTGTCGTAAACTGGAACGAATAAGAAATGCAGAAAAAGATAGAAGAATGCTAATAGAAACATACCCCTCGAAAGATCTTTGTTATCTGTTATCTATCCACGCATTCCACGAACAGCAGGGCGAACTCTCCCTGACATTAGCCGTAAACTCCCAAATTGGTAAAGTCACACTCTCATAATTTAACATTCACTCGCTTATGAAGTGCCCTTTGCTCTTTTAGAGATCAAAGATTAGAATTACAGAGATGAGGTTTATTTTCCGTACTACTATACAGTCGCGGTCATAGGTCACCGGGCACTTTTAATTTCTTTCATAACTTTTGACTCCTGATCGATTTATGGGGTCAACCTCTGTTATGTCATGGCATAACCACCGAGTGTTAGGTATATGCAATAGGGATATCACAGAACTTCCTGGTTGTTGCGCAGTGGAGTCGCAAACAATCAACTTTTTTTCAAAAAAAAATTCTTGAATGGATTTTTCCCTGATCACCAAACTTTCTGATATTTTAGATCAATAGGAGAGCTACCCAGAAAAACTTTTTGAAGTTGCTGCTCTATCGCACTTTGGCTACAGAATTGCTCAAAGATGTGTTCCGAAAAAATGAACTTTTGTTCATAGACATGCTAGAGACTCGTTCAAAAGCTCAAAATGATCCTTGCCACAATTCCTGATGAACCCCAAAGTTTGATAACGATAGCTCTTTATTTGACCTGAGGGCACGAATTTTTCACTTTTTCACATAATTTTTTTCTCCCTATTTTGGATGATCAGAGTTCCAAGGCAGATTTTTGTTCGAATGTTTTTCCTGGACAGGTTTGTTGAAAATCCATGGAATATACGATTCCCAACTTTTTAGAGCATTTGGATAACGTTCCCACCCGCGGCGACCGAAAATCCGAGGTCAATCGATTTTCAACCCAAAAAATGACCCCATCATTGGTCGAAAAAATTGTTCTCTCAGAACTTCCTGACTAATTTTTTTTCTGGCATATTTTTGTGTGCTGAATCCGAATTTCGATATCAGAGCCCATGATATCATTAATAAAAAAAAGTTAAAATTCATTATGTCGAAAAGCAGCCGATTTTGAAAATTTATAGACCTCGGATTTTCGGTTGCCGCGGGCTGAAATGTTATCCAAATGTTCTAAAAAGTTGGGAATCGTCTATTCCATAGATTTGCAACTAACCTGTCCAGGAAAGGCATTTGAACAAAAATTGGTCTTGGAACTGTGATCGTCCAAAATAGGGAGAAAAAAATTAAGTGAAAAAGTGAAAAATTCGTGCCCTGAGGTCAATTTAAGAGCTATCGTTATAAATCTTTTGGGGTTCATCAGGAATTGTGGCAAGGATCATTTTGAGCTTTTGAACGAGTCTCTAGCTTGTCTATGAACAAAAGTTCATTTTTTCGGAACACATCTTTGAGCAATTCTGTAGCCAAAGTGCGATAGAGCAGCAACTTCAAAAAGTTTTTCATTTTTGGGGCCTATTTTGAGACAGTCTAAAACCACTGTGCGTAATCCTCTCATGAGTACATATTTTCATCGAAAATGTATTGAGGCCTTCTATTATCACACCGAGTAGGAAGGCTGAGGAAAAATCCATTCAAGAATTTATATTTTTTGAAATACAATTGATTGATTGTGTCTTCAGTGCGCTACAACCAGGGAGTTCTGTGATATCCCTATGGCATATACCTAACACTCGGTGGGTATGCCATGATATATCACAGGTTGACCCATAAATCTATCATGAGTCAAAAGTTATGAAAGAAATTAAAAGTGCCCGGTGAACTATTAGGGTGTCCCAAAAGTCTTGTCGCCGTTTTTCTTTTTATTATTTCAAGAGAACCGTAGGTCGCAATATCTCTCACTCGTTGTTAATAAGTGCAAGTACTCCTGCACTAATTTATTCGACTTCGATTAGATCATGAGATTGCCTAATGGTGAAACAATAATATAAAATGTATGTTTTTCGACCTTGTTTTAAAATATTCATAAAACAGAGGCGGTTGACATTCCGAAGCCCAAACAAATACCATAGTAGTAGTAGGAATCAGACTTTTAAATGCAATTTTCGAACTAAAAATATCACTTGAGAACTCAGAAATAATCAAGAATATGTGAAAATCATGACCATTTTTCAGGTCGATTTTTGAGTTATCTATTTTTACCCCCTTCGATTGCGCTCTAATGTTAATTTTTCAACGTTTTGATCTATTTGTAAATATTTTGATCGATTTCCGGAATCAAATTCGAAATTTTTTAGAATAATGTGTGGGAAATGGCAAGTTTCATAGTGATGATGCAATTCGAGAAGGGAAGTCGGAATGGTGCGCATATTGAGTATGGATCACTTCCTATTTGTGGCAAACATTAAACTGATTTTTATCTATTCAAAAAAAGGAGAACGGATTTTTTGAACGAAAACTGAACGTGGGTGTTTTTAGTGTGGTCAGTTCTACATACCGTAGCTCCTCGGAATTGTAATGATTTCACTGGCTCAAGTATTGAAACAGAAGGTCAATAGTTAATTCATCAATCGCCGCTTAGCAGGATTCGATAAGGCTCTTTACAGTTGAAAAAATATTTTTCAAAAAAAAACGACACGACTTTTGGGACACCCCAATATGACCGCGACTGTACATCTATCCCTTCTTTTCATCAACCCTTCATATTCATCTCGCAATGTACTTTCGACTCTGTTGCCTCAGGCAACGTGCCTGGGATATCAAAATATGTGTACGTCTAATATCTCTCCCGAGAGAGAGTTGTGATACTCTCATCTCTAAGCTGTAGTCAGTATCAATATCCCATGATCCTTTCTCACTTATTGCACCTGAATAGAGTTTCGAAAACAAACAACTACAGTATCGGTACTAAGTCTACGACAAAAAGTTAAAAGTTATGTAACTTTGGAACCAGATGAGATTTCATTTTGATATTTTGGCAGGTGGTAGTACAAGTACTCCTACATATGATGTATGTGTTGCTGCTTGATATGATTCCGTATTGTTGCATAGTGATGAGGCAATATTTACATGGTATTTCATGGCGTACTTTAAGCTCTGAGATTTTTTTCTCAGACTTCCATTTTTCTGTGGTGATAGGAGTCAATAGCTCCAAGATGAAAATAAGTACTCCCTGGAAGTTGCCGTACAGTGGCTTTGGATGGGCTCAAATTAGGGTCCTGAAAAATATGATTTTGGCTTCTAGTGATGCTAGAGCCTCGTTCAAAAACTCAAAACGATCCTTACCACAATTCCCGACGATCCCCAAAGTTTGAAAACGATAGCTCTTTATTTGACCTCAGGGCACGAATTTTTCATCGTCAGAAATTGTGGTAAGGATCATTTTGAGCTTTTGAACGAGGATCTAGCATCACTAGAAACCAAAATCATATTTTTCAGGACCCTAATTTGAGCCCATCCAAAGCCACTGTACGGCAACTTCCAGGGAGTACTTATTTTCATCATGGTGCTATTGACGTCTCCTATCACCACAGAAAAATGGAAGTCTGAGAAAAAATTCTTCTCAGAGCTTAAAGTACGCCATGAAATACCATGTAAATATTGCCTCATCACTATGCAACAATACGAATCATATCAAGCTGCAACACATGTAGCATATGTAAGAGTTCTTGCACTACCACCTGAATATCAAAATGAAATCTCATCTGGTTCCAAAGTTACATAACTTTAACTTTTTGTCGTAGACTTAGTACCGATACTGTAGTTGTTTACTTTCTAATCGACTAGTCGATTAGAAACCATTCAACAACTATTCAACAACAACAACTATTCTTATCAACTAGTTGTTTACGAGTCAACTAGTTGCGTCTATAATCATCAGTCTAATCGAACAATTCCTTTGTTCAACCAGCCGAATCGGTCGGATAGGGGAGCGAAAGACAAAAGAGAGAATCCCCTCATTCGTTCGTCTCATCGACCAAACAACAGCTTATCGACTAGTCGACTAGTTGGAATGAGATCGCGAGAATAGTCGATGACTAAACAACTAGTTGTTTAGAATCATTCTCAACTAGTTGATAGTTGTCAACAAGTTGTTTTCGACACTCTACACCTGAATTCTTATAAGTGACTTTCTGACCTAGTGAAGATTGCCTTGGGAAAGTGAAAAAATGGATCTCGTCCAGAATCTGTGAGATGATAGTACTCGACGAGTGTAGCTCAGGCGCCACTGGTTTAGTGTTCCAGATCATTCTCCGCTAAATGGCGGAAGTTTAAAAAAACTACCGTAACCCAATCGACTTTGCTCTTTCGCAATCGTTCCAATGGAGTGATATCTCCAAAATTACACAATATTCACGTGATAACACATAACAAGTTTCATCCCGATCGGATTAAAACTCATCAACTAAGAACGATTTTTCGAAAATATTTTCAAACTTTACCTTGTCGCTCCTTTGGCAGGTACCCGAGGTACTGTTTTTATTTGATCATTTAGAAGAGAAAACACACAGCTCTCTATAGAGTACAAACAAAGCAAAACAAAAAATAAGTTTTAGAGAACTGCATCAATGAATGCAGACAACTCGATGAAAAGTCAATTCATGATAGTCGACCTACCGAAGTCAATAAACAACCATGTCAAAATTAATAAGTTTACTTAGAGACCGCAGACGGGTTTTTCGAAAACACTCCTAAAATCTAATCCTGTTGGTAATAAGTGGATTAGAGGCTGCCGATACAATTCATAACAAAAGATATTTAACAATACGCGAATTAAGCGAGAATAAAGCGATTATCAAAAATTGCGTGAGCACGCTCCTACAGTACACCTTCCCCTTTGTTCAACGGTGTCAAACATTTTAGGCTGGATCATTATTTTCGAACTATTTTTGAAATTCGTATTATATTTAATTATTTTCAAATATTTATTATGAAACTATTTCCAAAGCAATAATATGTAGAAGAGAACGATTTGAGTCATTTTTTAATACACAGATTCATCATTTATTACCGGGAAAAGAAGCAGTCACGAAACGCCCCTTTCAACCGCTACAACTTCCGTCCGTGAAAAAAGTGCGGGTTGTGCATAGTCTGAATAGATGCGCGATGATCGAAATATTAATTTAATAAACAAATTATAAAGGTGTCACTTCAGTTTAATGATTTCAGAAAATGTATGAAAAAATACGAGAGCGATTTTGGTTTAACGGGGTTGGTGAAAGCAATATCAGCGCAATTTACACGAAATTCACGCTATAGACTAAATGGCAAATGGAGAACGTGTACAGATGAAAATAAATAATATTTATCACATTTAAATTGAAAAAAATCGATAATGTCCAAGGCTATCCAAAACCCGTGGTGTGGTCTTCGGTAGCGCGCAGCCGATTCTGCAATTTTGATTTTGCTGCCAAGTCGAACACAACGCCCGCAGAATGCGGTCTCTAAGTGTTATGGATTGTATTTTGATATTCCAATCTGAACAATGAATGAACTATAATTTTAGAAAGCAAAATAAAGAAGTTCATTTTTACTGGCGAAGGATACTGTATGTATGCCCATCATGATTATACCACAGGATTTTTGAAATAATTGAGATTCTGCCAACAGTACAACGATTTTGCAACCTATGCTAAAAATTTTGACCTAGAGTCAACTTTGGACGTAGAGTTCGAAAATCGACCTTACAAAGCCGTATCTTTTAAACGCCATTCACTGTGGCACACTTTATCTTGTGCGGTCGGTTTTTATTTCTCCTGAACGGCGCTTCGGATACCTCTCAAATTATATAAATTCTGAAAGATCTCGAGGAGATAAGACTTTTTACAATTAGGAGTGAAGGGCTATCTCATTTGTGAAAAAAGTTATGTCCATCGAAAATGTTGAAATTGTCACCATGAAAAATTTTTGTTCCTGCCGTGCAAAATAAACTTTTTCATTCGATTCCCCTTGCGATTTTACCCCCAGGAATATGTTTCTCATAATAATTTGCCGGGAGGGACAGCTCCATTTTGGCGGATTAAAGCGTTCAAGTCGTCGATTGTGCCAAAAAATTAGTTTTTCAAGCACAATTTTTTTCGTTCTCACTTTCAGGAGCTCTGAAAGCGATTTTCGTTTTCTACGAGTAAAAATACACCATAAAAACTTATACAAATGTATTTTTGAGAATATAATTTTTTCAATTTTTTTGGCCCTCATTTCGAGACCATTTTTTGGTCGAAAACTCATATTCTCGAAAATACATGTCTATAGGTTTTTCTGGTGCGTTTTTACTAGTAGAAAACGAAAATCGCTATAAGAGTTCATGAAAATGAGAACGAAAAAAGTTGCACTCGATAAACTAAATTTTTTGGTCAAAATCGACGACTTGAACGCTTTCATCCGCCAAAATGGAGCTGTCCCTCACGGCAAATCATTATGAGAAACATATTCCTGGGGGTAAAATTGCAAGGGGAATCGAATGAACAAGTTTATTTTGCACGATTTCGATGGACATAACTTTTTTCACAGATGAGATAACCCTTCACTCCCAATAGTAAAAAGTCGTATCTCGTCGAGCTCTTTCAGAATAACTATATATTTGTGGATCTCCGAAGCGCCTTTTATGAGATATAAAAACCGACTGCACAAGATAAAGTGTGCCACAGGGAATGACGTTTTGAAGATACTGCTTTCTAAGGTCGATTTTCGAACTCTACGTCCAAAGTTGAATCTAGGGCTAAATTTTGAGCATAGGTTGCAAAAACCTTGTACGGACCTATCTCGAGAATATCGAAAATCCTGTGATACATTCTAAAATTATAGTTCATGTATTATTCAGATTGGAATATCAAAATGCAATCAATGATAGTGAAATAATATTTTAAATTGAGAAGTAAAATTGTTAATTTTGACTTGGATTTTTATTGACTTCGGTAGGTGGCCTATCATGAACTGACTTTTCAACGAGTTGTCTGCATTCATTGATGAAGTTCTCTAAAACTTATTTTTGTTTTGCTTTGTTTGTACTCTATAGAGAGCTGTGTGTTTTCTCTTCTAAATGATCAAAAAAACCTAGGGTATCTGCCAAAGGAGCGACAAGGTAAAATTTGAAAATATTTTCGAAAAATCGTTTTTAGTTGATGAGTTTTAATCCGATCGGGATGAAACTTGTTATGTGTTATCACGTGAATATTGTGTAATTTTTGAGATATCACTCCATTGGAACGATTGCGAAAGAGCAAAGTCGATTGGGTTACGGTAGTTTTTTGAAACTTCCGCCATTTAGCGGAAAATGATCTGTAACACTAAACCAGTGGCGCCTGAGCTACATTCGTCGAGTACTACAACCACACACATTTTGAGAGAAATCCATCCTTTTCACTTTGCCAAGAATCTGCACAAATATGTTCACTGACTCAGAAAGTCACTCTTATATTTCTAGCTTGGCGACTTGAATATTCTCACTAATTATTTTTTCTTAGAATCTGTTTTTTCGCTCGTTTTACTACTCTAAATATTGTGTTGCGCGTAAAATAAGTCGTTTGTATGGTGATAATCATCATTATCACTCCTTCAACTCATGTACTCGTTCAATACGTGATAACCACTGTTTGGCTTATTAGGTATCGGCTTTATCATGCTAAGAATAAATATTAGGGGTTAGAATAAAGAAAGAAATATTAGAAAAAACTTCTTTTCAACTCTTCTCCTCTCTCTCATGCCCTTCTCGCATGAATGCACTCATGACACTATTGCCTAAGAGACGTTCCACGGTTTAGTGAAGCTTTCGAGAGGGGTCGACGGAGGACTTTTTTGCAACCCATGCCAATAAGCTCAGCGTGAAGTCCCCATACATAGAGCTGATAGCTGGCCCAATATGAGAGGTTGGGGTGCACTTTCAGGAAAATGCCAGAGGTGTCCCAAAAAAAGTCCGAAAAATCATCCCAGAAAAAAGGACGTTCTTATAGGTGTTTCTGGTGTATTTTTCCATGAAAATAACGAAAAATATAGTTTGGAAGAGAATGGACGTTGATAAAATGTCGAAAAATGGAATTTATGTCATTTTTCTGTCATCGTGAAAAATTATTTTATAAAAAAAAATTTTAAAAAGTGATATCACAACCTCAACTCAAATGTTTAATAACGATAAATGGAATATAAATCTGATGTAAAAGTGACTGTGTCTTCACGAAATGGCGAAACCTCTCAATATCGTACTCTCACGAGCCTACGAGAGAGCCGCGGACGGGGAGCTGCGGAATCCGAACGAACCTATTTGAAATTGTGAAAAATAGGCTCAAGGGGTAGTTTTGCACGTAGAATCTGATTCTGCAATAAAAAATTTCCAACTGCTAAAATAATTTTTCACGATGACAGAAAAATGACCAAAATTCGATTTTTCGACATTTTAGCAATGTCCATTCTCTTCCAAACTATGTTTTTCGTTATTTTCATGGAAAAATACGCCAGAAACACCTATAAGAACGTCTTTTTTTCTGGGATGATTTTTCGGACTTAATTGGGACACCTCTGGCATTTTCCGCAAAGTGCACCCCAACCTCTCATATTGGGCCAGCTATCAGCTCTATGTATGGGGACTTCACCCTGAACTTATTGGTATAGGTTGCAAAAAAGTCATCCGTTGGGTATTAGGGCTGGCTAAGCGATTGCGGAATTGCGGGCCCGCAATCGCGCGCCTCTCATTGCGGCCCGAATAGCCCGAATAGCCAACCCTATTGGGTATGTGCAAAATATCATGGAACGTCTCCTAAGAGATCATATTACGTGTTTGTACGGCTATTATCTCTCCCGAGAGAGAATTCTGATTACCTTGCCTCAACGCTGTAGTCATTATGTCCCGTAATAATTTCTCCTGTTGCAAATCGGCAAACGAACCATTTTCACTATTATGTTTCTTTCAATCTGTGTGTTGCTCTATTGACTACTATTTTACGTGTTGCGGGTTTAAATGGAAATTCGGAAATTGGGAATAATCAGCGAACTCAACTAAAACATCGCTTCCGTTTAGCGAGCTACTACGTAATACAAAAAAATAAATTTCAAGAAGGAAATTGTGCGGGTAAGTGATTCATGTTTTCACCATTTCCTTCAATAGAAAACCATCCAGATGTGCTTACATCGCTGGTCTAAGCCTCGTTCGTTCTACCGTTCTGTCTCTCCAGTGAGGGATTTAGGTTCGAGTGAGTTCAGGATTCCAAGCTTTGACAAGTGGAATTATTCAGGCCACTCTGACTGACATCATCATCTGATTCGTCACCTTCACAGTGAGAATGCTGAACCATTTTCCATCGAACGAGTACAAACACCGGAATTCAGACCGCTCCGAGTGAGATGGTGAGGCTATTGAATCTCTGATCGTTATACAACCCGGAATTTCAGATACGATGAGCTCAAATATATCGGGTGGTTTCTGGCCGTGGCTTGTTCCTACTATTATTCCATCGTTCTGTACACGATTGTTCCGTCGTGAGTTATCTCCTTCTTACTTCCCTGGTACATCGAAACAACCAATAATTTATCTTTCTGCAGACTCGATGTCAAAGTACTCGCTACAACTCGAGAAATAATAGCATTCGGGAGAACAATCGACGCTACTTTTTCCAAACGCGATTCGGGAGCGATATAGAGGATGAGCCGGCGCCAGAACACGATCAAGGGATTGAGATGCATAGCCAGCAAGGTTTAGCATACTTTTCAAATATATAGAATAAGCGAAAACAACTAAAACACGAGAAAAATGAATCGGCTCTGTTTGTAATTTTTTAGTCAGGGCGACTACAGTATATTTACGTGCTCGCTTAGGGTTTCGTGGTGAAAGCAATTTTGAGTGTAATGGACAAGAGGGAGGATCTGGAAGGGTGATGTCAGAACGGGCAACTGACTCTCCTCAGAGGATTTCCGATTTGCCATCACACTAACAAGCTGTTACATAGCGATTGTATTAATTCCGAATATGTTTTGCACCTGGTGCTTGCAGTTCCAGAGCCAACTCTCGCCCTTGAAGCGCCCGAAGGTCGTGTCCTGCAGTGATGACAGGTGAGTATACAGTAACCTCCTCGGACTACCGTAATCCCACCCACTTTACCGTATGCCGAGGGGGTTATGGTAGTGTGGGATACGGAAGACGACGAATTGTTGAGGGTGATAACTCACAAAGGGGAGGAAAGAGTTGGCCCAGTGAACGACGAAGCACCAGTCCAACTTCCTCTTCCGCTGCCAGAAGAACGGCCGCTCTCGCCGCGTTGAGGGGGAGCAACTCTGTCGCTCGTCACCGGCGTGGCGAGGGACGCGCGCGGCTCCTGAGAAGAGTCGATGAATCGCTACCGTAACCCGGCGGCTACAGTACTCTTTGAGGCGCTCCTGCTGCTCACCTGAACCCGCTCGAAGCCGAATCGTCATTGCACCGCGTCGGAGAGAGTGAGCATGTGCTCCTGAAGCATTTTGGCTCAATTGTGAGGGAAACGGTAAGTCTAAAGTAATCCTTAGTGCATCCTTAGTGTCTCATCATTCCGGTCCCTCCCTCCCTCCCTCCCTCTCTCTCTCTCTCTCTCTCTCTCTCTCTCTCTCTCTCACTCTCTCTCTCACGTCCCTCTGCCCGGCTAGAGATTGTGCTGAATGAGGAGACGCGTGCGTGCACCCGTTGCTCACGAGGAGCGAATACTAGCGTGCAACATGTGAAACTTACCACGAATGTCCTCTTCGTGGCGCTCAGGCATCCCTCCCTTGCCTTTCTCGATCTTCGGCCGACTGCTGTCCACAACAAGCGGAAGTGCTCCTGAGACAGCGACGACAGGAGAGTTATGAGGACCACGTTGAGGACGATGAAGTCGACCCACCCTCCTGCTGCTCCTCCTCCGGGTGCTGCAGCAGCTGCCCCTGCTGCACCGCCTCGGGTTCCGCTTCCTCCTCCGGGTGCTGCAGCAGCTGCCCCTGCTGCACCGCCTCCTCCGGCTCCTCCGCGTCCTCTTCCGGGTGCTGCAGCGGCGGCCGCGTGCCAGGCCTGTCAAAGTAATAATGATATTTTTTAATCATTAGCATTAGCTACCGTAACCCCTCGATCATAGATAGGATACAGTACCCCCGATGGAGCATAGATGAGGCTACAGTAACCCCTCGATCATAGATAGGATACAGTACTCCCGATGGAGCATAGATGAAGCTACAGTAACCCGCACTACCGTAATCGCGCAGCCATGAGGCTACAGTAACCCGCACTACCGTAATCCCGCAGCCATGAGGTTACAATAACCCGCACTACCGTAATCCCGCATCCATGATGCTACAGTAACCCGCACTACCGTAATCCCGCAGCCATAACATCAGATATTTACCTCGACCCGCTGCTTCTCCCTTGCAGCGGGGAGTGCGGCCCATGCTGCCGCCATCTGAGCGGCGTTCCCTGGCCGCGTCGCCTTCGACCCTGCTCCTAATCCTTTCCGCACATACTGCTTCCGCGTGCCATGATAGGACGACTGTCTGGATTGAGGGAACTAGACGAAATGACTAGTAGATCACAGCGAACGGAACGCTTCATATTTTTCTACATACCCGATTTCATTAATATCGCGAGTAATTAAGAGAAAAACTCATATTCATGGCAATAACAACATGAGAAAATTTCACTGAAAAATTAGCGTTATCGCGCGTGCCAAATTGCAAATAGGGGCAAATGCCGGCGACGGCTCTGGACTGGGCTCGGAGCCATCATGACTTTTCGCGTGTCTCTCTCGCGTTTGTCTTCTAATGTAATATTTTACTCTCGATTCTCTGTTTGTTTTTCAGTTTTCGACTGGCGATCGCCCATCCTATCGACGAGCGAATGAGGGGAGAAGACGGGACCATGCGCCTTTTATTGTCCGGTAAGTTGATCTACCCTCATTTTTTGAACTTGTCCTTTACTTTGCTACGTGTTTCAATTTTCTAGGCATGCTCCAACTTTCGCAATGTTGTTTCTCAGGTGCGGTGTGCACGGGTAACGCCTCTGGATAGATCTGCGGAAGCGGCGAATTAAGCCGTTTTCTTTCTACTCCGTGTCTACTCCACGCACCGTGGCCCCACCCACCATCCGTCCTCTGGCTAAGCCATTCAAGCAAGTATCCTCCACCTCTGTGCAGAGTCTGCACCTCTCAGAACCCCCATGCGTCGGGCAGTGCATCACATTGTAACGGATATGACTGTAGCTCTCCGTTATGGGAATGCGGACTACTAACTAGTTCTCATATCATTTATCGGATACCTTCTCTCCGAGAGAGAAGGGGACTAGAGTGAGATGTTGGGCCGAGTCTGCGGTGTAATAGACCCCTCGTAAACACGCAGACTCGGGATCTAGGTCGGGCTACTACCTACACATGTCACAACATAGTAAATTTTTATTTGGAAATACTGGTTTAAGAAATATTTTAAAAGAAACACGATCTAGGCAATTATTTTTTGAAACAAAATAATTAGTAAAAACAAATTAGAAAATATATATTTTTTTTTAATTAAGAAAGTTAGTTTGTGAAAGTAATTTTTAAGAAATAATGGTTTAAGAAATGGAATAACCGGAAAATGTGAGGAGTACTGTAGATTTGCTGCTCAGAGCCGGCAGCAAATCTATAGTACTCTACACATTCTACGGTTTTTCTATTGCTTAAACTAGGGACCGCAATGGGATATCTTGAGAAAAATCATGGAGTCATAGCTTGTATTTTGTTATAAGGAATCGTGACAGCTGAATCGATTGGGAATACACATTTTCATTAAAATAATGAAATAACAAAAATATAGAGGTTTATTAAAATAGCGTTTTATCCAGCGATCCACCGTAATGAGACCTGTAGAGTTGTCTATCAACTTATGATTTTAAATTTTTTTTATTGTAATTTGATTATTGTGAATTATGACTAAGCGTTGCGCGGAAGTCCATAGAAGTTATTTGTAGCGGTTAGAGCATAGGGGATGTGAGCCAGAGCTCGGAGAAAGCAGACAACTACGAAAGATCAAGACTTTTCCACTTTCAAGTGTCGAAATCGGGGGTTCAGCATCCACCCGACTGGAAGTGAGTATAGTCAAAAGATGCGCAAGAATCAGTAGAACAAAACAGGTACAGTGCGAGAGTTGTGCACGACTGTGCACCTTGTGAAAAATGTCGAAAACGAAAACCAAAAGCACGAAAAAAAGCTCCCCAGAGAAACGACGATTTCGTTATTGTAAAAATCAAATGCTCAGCAAAAACAATTCAGCGTTTAGCATAGAGGATTCAAACGGAGCGCGGAACGTTTTATTCACGGGGAGGGGGAGACACGCGACGCGCCCTCAAAAACGCGTAGCGTGCCCCAGCGAACTGTTCTAGTGATAGTCAACGGCCGGTTACTTGTGAAACGGAATATTTTCTTACAGTACTGAGGAAATCTAGATAAATTATGCGCATTGTGGGGCGATTAGGAACAAGTAGAATGTGTTAGTGAAGAAATAAACATATTTTTGATGTAAAACTATAATAAAATCAATTTCGAAAATACGGATAAAATAAGTCAGTTGGCGATTCATTTCGTGGTGTTCCTACGAACAACAGAAAACAAATAGTCCCCGATGGTATCTGTTTCCTGCACCCCCACCCACTATGCTGTCTCTGTCTTGAACCAGAATTTCTTATAAATGACTTTCACAAACTGACTTCTCCAAAATAAAATTTCCACTTTTTAAAAAAAAAGTTTTTTGCTAAAAAGTTTGTTTCTTAATATTATTTGATTGAAACTTCACTTCCTAAAATCGAGTTACTTATGTGAAATTGCCTAAATTTTATTTACTATTTGATGCGCTACCATGCGTCGACTTCCACCGATGGCACCGACTGGAATTCGCCGCTTGTCCTACCCCAAGATCAATCCCAATCTCCTCGGCTCCGGCCTAACGGTAACATTCCAAGCCTGTCGCCCGGCCGATAGGGGTTCGGTGATCATCTCTTGCTTTATTTCGAGTAAGTGTAGTGGTGGTGTGCACCATGGTGCGCTTTGTTGTTTCTCGCTTTCTATCGTTTTGGAATGCTGTGCCCGGGTTCATGGTAATTTTTTGGATGGGTGACAATTCCGGAACTTTTATTTTTCCGCAACTTGAATTTTTTCCGCAAACGACATTTCCGCAACTCGACCAAAACGACATTTCTGCAACTCGTCATAATTCGATTTCTAGCCAACCTAGGATCCTGGCAGAGGTGTCAAAAGAAAGAGGAAGTCATGCAGATCAGAATGACACCTTTGCCAGGATCCTAGGGTGGCTAGAAATCGAGTTATGTCGAGTTGCGGAAATGTCGTTTTGGCCGAGTTGCGAATATGTCGTTTTGGTCGAGTTGCGGAAATGTCGTTTGCGGAATTGTCACCCATCCAATTTTTGGTCAAAAAGTCAAAATCTCAGAACTATCTGACTATAAATGTTTCCGACGTATTTTTACCCGTAGATATCGAATTTTCATACTGGAGCTAACCAAAATGCAAAAGAAAAAAGTTATGCTCTTAAACTTTAAAATGTTAACTTTTTCGAGTGGAACTTTTTTCTTTTGCATTTTGGTGAGCTCTAGTATGAAAATTCGATATCTACGGGTAAAAATACGTCGGAAACATCTATAGTCAGATAGTTCTGATATTTTGACTTTGTGCCCAAAAAATTTCCATGAACCCGGGGTCATGAAAAAAGTGGAAAAAATTTGCATCTCGGAAAAATCTGACCATATTTTATTCTGACGTAACTTTTTGTGTAGAATTCGAATTTGGAAGTTAAATTTTCCTGCTCCCAGCGCTTCCATTGAGCCTCCGAGCCTGTGAAAACATTTTAAATGGCTAAGAATGAGTGCAAGGCCGCCAAAGAAGGAGAAACAAAGGGGTGAAATTACAGAAAGATAACTTGTTCAAACTAACCGGCCATCCGCGATCGCTCCAGATGTCCGCGCTCCTTCCTTGACTGTGCGTTGCGGCTCGATACCTGCCAGTTGTCATTTGACCAATACTGATACTTTTAACAAGAACGCAAGCCAACTCGCGTGGAAAGTGCTTATTGGAAGAAAACAACTATCGAGAATGCTAACCTGTGAGGAAGAAACCAATCGAGTGCTCTCCTCTTCAGTTGTTCGGACGGGGTTCATATCCTCAATTCAGTTAATTAACAGTAGCTATCTGTTCCCAACTACTTTCTCAACAGGAAAGGAAACCATTTAGTGAACAAACTGGACAATTACATTAAAGGGAATGAACTATACCATATTTACGCCCATTTTGCGACTAAGATAGTTAAAGACTAGTATTGCAAAGATGTAAGACACAGCAATAGTTAGCTTTTCCCTTTAATATTAACAGAAAATGGCCAAAAAAGAGCCCTAATCACTCATTATATGTTTAAAAGGTTTCAAACAACTGGCCTAGCGGCTTCCGCCGCACATTTTCCTGCCCCCAGCGCTTCCATCGAGCCTCCGAGACTGTGAAAACATTTTAAATGGCTAAGAATGAGTGCAAGGCCGCCAAAGAAGGAGAAACAAAGGGGTGAAATTACAGAAAGATAACTTGTTCAAACTAACCGCCATTCGCGATCGCTCCAGACGTCCGCGCTCCTTCCTTGACTGTGCGTTGCGGCTCGATACCTGCCAGTTGTCATACCAATACTGATACAATAGCAAAGCGATACAACACGATAAAAATTGACCGAAACAAGAGGGGCTCGCCAGTGAAGCCCGCCGAGGCGAAACTACCGTAGTCCGGCAATGATATTAAAACTTTTCGTGATGAAAGTTCCGAATTGTTAGCTGTTGGTAAAAGGCAGAAAATTTCGTTTCACTCCTTTCACCAGCAAAAGGAATGCTGTGCGGGGTCATGAAAAAAGTGGAAAAATTTGCATCTCGGAAAAATCTGATTTTATTCTGACGTAACTTTTTGTGTAGAATTCGAATTTGGAAGTTAGAGCCCATCAGATCATGAAAGAACAAAGTCATGCTTGGAAAACGGTCAAAATCGAGCATTTTTTTGGTTCAATCGAATAAAAAGTGAACTTATCCTGAATCATAGAACACATCATTTAAAAATTTAGAGGTAGGAATGCATGGACTACAAAATATTTATAGTGGCGCATAGCACTTTTGGCGAAAATGGGTAAATTTGTAACTAAAATCAAAATATTATGACAAAAAAGTGATTTTCGAAATGTGCAGTAATCGATCAGAACAGTTATTTCAGACCCTCAGGACACCCTTAAATTATTGCAAAAGAGAAATTCGGTCGGTTGGGAAAATTTGATTTTTCGACTATTTTTCAAAATTTGATTTTTCGACTATTTGTTTCTCCCTGTGCCACGGCTATAACAACAAGTAAGTCATGGTTTGTGCACTATGGCACGAAGACCCTTCCAGCACACCGAGTATGGGCTTCTGGTTCTCATTGCTAGAGAAACGTGTCCGGGGGTGGTCTCAAATTACCGAGATGCCGTCTTACCATGCCATGACCCACCGAACCGATTTCGTGTGAGACGGCACCGAGAGGGGTGTGGCTTAGACGGGTAGGTCAGAACCCACTGATTTAATTTTTTCATAAAAATCTGAGTAACTTTAATGAATTCTGCACTCCCGATTACCCGATTGCACATAAAAAAGAATTTTTAGAGCAACTTTAAAATTTTACTTGGTGGTCCCTATTAGGGTTGACAATTCAAGGAATGAAGGAACGATTAAGGAATGAGGATGCAAATCGCCTTGAAATTCATTTCGCAAGGAGATGCAAATCGCTCATTCCTTCCGCAAGGAATGGGATTCCTTGCGCAAGGAATCGAGTGCAAAACATAATTCGACGCCATTTTTTATTCTTTAAAGTAAATAATTTGCATAATTAGTCCACCGGACAAATCACAAGCATCATTGCAAGCATTCCTAAGATACAAAACCTACCTTTCCCTCCTTCCTCCTCTGGTATCTCACCTTCCTCCCCTATTTCATACCTTCCCTGACCTACCCCTCCTTCCTCCTCTGGTATCTTACCCTCCTCCCCTATTTCAGACCTTCCCTGACCTACCCCTTCCTTCCTCCTCTGGTATCTTACCTTCCTCCCCTATTTCAGACCTTCCCTGACCTACCCCTTCCTTCCTCCTCTGGTATCTTACCTTCCTCCCCTATTTCAGACCTTACCTGACCTACCCCCTCCTTCCTCCTCTGGTATCTCCTCCTTTCTCCTCTAGTCTAGACATATAATGATCTATTATCCTTCAAACCAGTTCCCCATAAAAGAAGAGGAAGGTAAGATACCAGAGGAGGAAGGAGGGGGTAGGTCAGGGAAGGTCTGAAATAGTGGATGAAGGTGAGATACCAGAGGAGGAACCAGGGAAAGGTAGGTTTTGTATCTTAGGAATGCTTGCAATGATGCTTCTGATGCGTCCGGTGGACTAATTATTCAAATTATTTTTTTTTTGCACTCGATTCCTTGCGCAAGGAATCCCATTCCTTGCGGAAGGAATGCCGCGCTTTCCATTCCTTGCTCAAGGAATGAGCGATTTGCATGCCATTGTGAACTCTCCGCAAGGAAATGCAAGGATCCTTGAATTGTCAACCCTAGTCCCTATGCTCCGAGCCCTGTCCACAGCCGTCGCCGGCATTTGCCCCCATTTGCAATTTGGCAGGCGCGATAACGCTAATTTTTCAGTGAAATTTTCTCGGGCTGTTATTGCCATGAATATTGAGTTTTTCTCTAAATTACTCGTGACATAAATGAAATCGGGTACGTAGAAAAATATGAAAAAAGCAAATTTATCCAATACGGCATGGAAGCGCACACTCAGATTGAAAGTTTGGAAAGTTTCGTTTTTTTTTAAATGTATTCTTTAATTGAATTAAATTAGCTATTTATTTTGTCAATTCTGGTGCCTCATATGCCCGTGCACACCATCGTTCATACGGTTTACTTAGATTATTGGTAAATAAGCGTTATTCTTCTCGCAAACGTTGCACTATTTCTCCAATATTTCTTAACCTACATACAACTTCCGTTAATGCTCGGCCCGTCTAATAGCACTTTCATGGAACATCTATTGGGATATGGGGTGCCTTAAAGTCGTACATATCTTCATATTCCCAAACACGCGAAAGAAAAATTGATTGCAAAATCTTTTATTACGTGGCACGTTTTTGAATCCGGTTCCGTGCGAGGCAAAAGAGACCAGGTGGTCTTTTGTGCGGTCCAAAAGAGACCAGCTGGTCACTTTTGGCCCACACACATTTCGCAAAGCTAAAAATGTGCCGACTCCGCCCACAGACCACGCCCCCTTTTGACTCCGCCTCCCTCGCACGTTTTCAGGCCGAAAAACGTGCGAAGGTCAAATTTCGCCCACCGCACGTTTTACACGTGGAACACGTGTTTCGGAATATTTTTTCCAGGGCCTGCGGGGGGTACAGGAGGCTCCAGAGGACTTTCCTATCTACCTACACGACCTATTTTGCTATCCCTATCGTATTCCTACGCTATCCTAATGTGATAAGGCCACGAATACACTGTGAGGACGACGTGATGAAGTTTGAATGAAACATCGATGTATTACGATAAAGGAATAAGAGAAAATACAATATGAGGGGATGAAATGGGTTGGGGCGACAATGGAAGAGGGGGTGAAATGTGGTGATGGGGGTCTCGAAGACGACGTCGTCTGTCGCTCTTGTACACGGAGCCTTACTGCCTTCCTCGTAGTATCGTACTTTCATATCTGAAATATATGCGGATTATGTCATACCGTAGTTTTAGTGATCTACCTTGGAATGAATTTGATCTAAGTTACGATCACAAGCAAATATCTCAGCTTCCACTCGGAACTATAGTTTTGAAGCTTTAAAACACCAAAAAACACTGATTTTGGCTGTTTTCCGCGCTTTCAATATAGTGGGGTACGAGTAGTGCACGAAATTAAATGAATGAGAATATCGACAAAAACAAAAATAAAATTGGAATTTTCACTATGTTTAATGGATTTGTGGTGGATGAGTTGATGTATGCAACTGGAACGAGTTCGCTGATTTTTTCTAATCTCCAAATTTTCATTTTGAACGCGCAACAAATGAATTCGAGTAGAGTCAGTGACTAGGGATTCGATCAGTGGCAAGAGATTCGACTACAGCACGATGGGATCATAAGTATCTCACGGGAGATACGGTAGGCCAATCCTCAAGGTTGAGTGACTCAATGTTCTATCTGTACACCTAGCGAAATTATAAGAGGTACAGTATCCTCCATAAGTCACCGGGCACTTTTTCTTTCTTTCATAACTTTTGACTCATGATAGATTTCTGGTTGAAACTTGGTCATGTCCTAGCACATCCATCATGTGTTAGGGAGATGCAATTGGGATATCACACAACTCCCTGGTTGTTGAGTAATGATTTTCCAGTCGAGCATTACTTTTTCAAACAATCGAAATTCTTACATGGAATTTTTCCTGCTTACCACACGTTCTGATATTTTAGACTTGTCCGTGGGCTACCCAGAAAAAAAATTTCAGGATGCTACTCTATCGCACTTTCGCTACAGAATTTCTCAAAAATGGGTCCTGAAAAAATGGATTTTCGTTCATAGGCGTGCTAGAGACTCGTTCAAACGCTCAAAATGATCCTTATGATAATTCCGGATTACCGCTGAAATTACATAACGAGATCTCGAAATTTGCCTTCAGGAGACAAATTTTAAATTTTTCACATTACTCATTTTTGGATGTTTACAGTGTTGAGGGTGATTTTTGTAAAAATGTGGTTCCAGGGTACTATGGTAGCATATCTAGGGAATATACGATTCACAATTTTGTAGAACATTTAAATATCTTTCCCGCCTCAGGCAACCGAAAATCCGAGGTCAATCAATTTTCGAGTCAAAACATGACCATGATACCCCATGGTTGAAATTTTTCATGGTCGAAAAACTTTTCATCTCAGAACTTCCTGACTATATTTTTTGCATGTGTATATGTATGCGTAGGATGCGAATTTAGATATGAGAGCCCATGATATCATGAATAAAAAATGATAAAATTCAGAAACTGCCGAAATCGGCACTTTTCCAGGCATTATGAATTTTATCATTTTTGATTCATGATATCATGGGCTCTCATATCTAAATTCGTATCCTACGCATACATATACACATGCAAAAAATATAGTCAGGAAGTTCTGAGATGAAAAGTTTTTCGACCATGAAAAATTTCAACCATGGGGTATCATGGTCATGTTTTGACTCGAAAATTGATTGACCTCGGATTTTCGGTTGCCTGAGGCGGGAAAGATATTCAAATGTTCTACAAAATTGGGAATCGTATATTCCCTAGATATGCTACCATCGTACCCTGGAACCACATTTTTACAAAAATCACCCTCAACACTGTAAACATCCAAAAATGTGTAATGTGAAAAATTGAAAATTCGTGTCCTGAAGGCAAATTTCGAGTACTCGTTATGTAATTTCAGCGGTAATCCGGAATTATCATAAGGATCATTTTGAGCCTTTGAACGAGTCTCTAGCACGCCTATGAACGAAAATCCATTTCTTCAGGACCCATTTTTGAGAAATTCTGTAGCGAAAGTGCGATAGAGTAGCATCCTGAAATTTTTTTTCTGGGTAGCCCACGGACAAGTCTAAAATATCAGAAAGTGTGGTAAGCAGGAAAAATTCCATGTAAGAATTTCGATTGTTTGAAAAAGTAATTATCGACTGGAAAATCATTACTCAACAACCAGGGAGTTGTGTGATATCCCAATTGCATCTCCCTAACACACGATGGATGTGCTAGGACATGACCAAGTTTCAACCAGAAATCTATCATGAGTCAAAAGTTATGAAAGAAAGAAAAAGTGCCCGGTGACTTATGGAGGATACTGTACAAACAGACTCCTGATAGCACATGTAATGGAGTGAAACTGAATGAAAATGAAAGGGCAACGAGAGTTGATGAATGGAAGGGAGAGATGTGCAAATCGGAGATTAGATAAGAGATGCGGACTTTCTCTACTATAAAACTAATCTCTGATCACCAATAAGGCATTATAAGACAGCAAAAGAAGAGAGTACATAGAATAATCAGAGCGTGCAATACATTACATCAGGAAAGCATCGGGTTGGCAAATGAAGAGGACGCGCTCCTCATTGCACATACTTTCTTTCGTCTCTCTAATCGGTGAGAGAGCACGAAGAATAAAGAGAAGAATTCCTCATTTTCCAGACCTAATCCTCTTATTTTGGGCTGATATCAGTGTAAGTTCGGACTGCAATTCGTCTGATATTTGCATAGATAAAATACATCAATGATATACATTGAGGTGTGATGTTACTATTAAATTGATTTATAATTTGTGTGTGTGTTTTTTTTCATTTTGATGACGCAATATATTTTTTGCATAACATTTCAAATGTTTTTTTCTGATTGACGAGCCCTTGTCCTCCTCCCGTCTCCTCTCTCTCCCGGTTCGGAAACGACCCTCTCTCGTGCACGCCAAGTACGTCATTTATCTCGTTCCCAACAAAATTCAAAATCAAAATAGGTAGGGCAATTAGTTTGATCATGGTTATCAAATCAAGCCCATAATTATCCGCTGATCATTCTGTGTAGTTGACAAAGGATTGCATAATATCTTTATTATTCCAGAAAAGACTGTAGAATAGTGTAGCACTGCGAATGTAATGTTGGAGGGCCTGAAAACGTTTTTGTTTTAGGCATGTTGAAACATGGCCTAGTCTGGAATATTTTTGGAAAGTGCGCCCCAATTTCTCATATTGTGCCAAATATCAGCGTTCGCTATGGGGGCTTCACAGACAACTAATTGTCATGGGTTGCAAAAAAACCGGCCGTAGCATAGGTGCAGAATCTCGTGATAGGTATTTTAAAAATATTATATTTATAAATAACAAAACTTATGAAAACCTCTTTGTAATGTGGAATCCAGATATCAGTGAGTCGATTGAACGAGAGTAGAATGGTGCCTATGCACTGCAATTGTTAGTATTTTAACATGTCACTCTATGACATATTAGTATCGGGGTGAATTTGAGATGAGTTTCACATAATATATGAAAGGAATGGACTAATTGTCGGGAATGAACGAGGATTAGCATTGTATAACCGGAATCGTGCAGAAGTTTCTAACTTGTTTTGTACGTACATTGTAGGCAACGCTTGATTATCATGTCATTCACGAAGACGATGACACTCAGAATTTTTGAAAATATTTAATTTAAATTGTATTACAATGATCCCAGTGACAGCCAGAATCCTTTGGAAAGGAGTTATGAAATAGGCGTGTGATCCCTCGGTTAGAATCGCCTGAAATCGCGCAGTTTGGTGTTAAAATTCGCCTTCCCACAACAATCATAATCTCAACAGTAAGAGCAACGACGAACCATGATAACCCTCAGTCAGACGCAGAGATGGGCCAGAAAGTAGATATCATACTGGCCGATGTCCGGATTCTCATTGCTTGGAGTCGAGATTGCTAAAACAGACAGATTAATAGAAGAGAGACAACTCTCTAGTTTCTCTTGATAGCTACATACTCAGCACAAGCTTCATCTACGTAGAAACGAGATTTTAAAAAATATGTGAGCAATAGGCTGCGTTCCTACCTTCATTGATTGATGATTACTTTTATTCTTCTTCTGAAAATTGGGGATCGCGCTGTAGAGGCGATGGGTGAATATGCAACTGGAACGAATTCGCTGATTATTAAGAGAATGGGGTTTGGACAGCTTTGAGATGAAGGATCACAATTCTCTCAAGGGAGAGATATGAGACAAAAACAGACTCGTGATAGCAACAAAGTCGTGAAAGCACTGATGTGAGATGAATATGAAAGGAGGAGGAAGAGTTGATGAAAGGAAGGAGGAGATGTACTAGTACGAGATTAGAAGCAAGAAGAGGACTCTCTCTACTGTACTACTAATCTCTGGCCGCTTAGGAGGCATGGTGCACTTTATAAGATAGAATTTTGATGATGAGAGTGTGTAATACATTCCAATTTGGGCGTATCTCCATTTTATCCGGACTGTTGTTCATCAAATATTTGTAACTATAGATAGAGATCACATTGTAAATTCAAATCACAGACTTAGAAATGTACTCATTGTTTTGGTCTCGGTCTGAATAGCATTTTTCCTTTTCTAGAGTTTGTCTGTATCTCATCTCTGAGTAGAGTTATTCCCGAAAAAAAAACGCGCGCGCGGTAAAGGGAGAGGAGGGAGATGTTGTTGTGAAAAAAACCATGTTTTTCTCTACTTGTAAGATAAAGTATCTGCACTAATCTCCTTTCGAAAAAAAAGATAAGTTAAAAACGAGAGAAATTTTTATTTTCGCTCAGACTGCTCGAGTCTCGATGAGCGCACTGGCATCGTGTGCAGAGCGATGAAAGACGCCTTCATCGAGGGTGTATCATTTTAGAACTGGTCGTTTTAGAACTCTGAAATTCGCCTTAATTTTACCCTTTTTCTCGGATTAGGTGCATTTTGGGGATAACTATTCATCTGAGTGACCCCAGCTAATTTCCCATGCTTTGTCTAACTTATATAATTAGACACAACATCCCCCTCCTCTCCCTTGGATTTATAATTATTTCCTGTGATGTCTATCTACAGTTACAACTATTTGATGAAAAACAGTCCGGCGAAAATGGAGATACGCCCAATTTGGAATGTATTACAGATGTAAATCGATCACTGTAGAAATCGAACTTCCCAGGTTACTGTATCCAATCGATTTCAGGATTTCGCCGAAGCACAGAAACGCGACCACTCGTTGGTCTCAATGTTCACCGAGGCGAACAACCCGGATTCCTCTTCTCCTTAGCAGATGCTTAGTAAAAAAATATGTAATGATAATGCCGTTGATAAGCTCATCTTCTTTTTCTGCTATCGCCATTTATTGATTCGCCCGTACTCTACCCCATTCATGAACGTCATGATACAAAACAGTCACACGAAATGATTGGTATTTGCACCTCAACTGCTCATTTCATATTGACCACATATCTCATCGCATCTCGTTGTCTTTGAATCGATTCGATAAATGACTCCTATCGAGAGTCGTTCAAACAATCACTTTTCATAAGATTATCTGTGAATTACATGAAATACACTAGATATCTCATTGAGAAGGCGGACAGTATACCCACTGGCTGGCCTTTACTTGGTTATAGATGCTGGATCAGAAGCCATCGAACTGACTGGGAGCGTTTAGAGCAAGACGGACCGCGTTGTTCAAACCGCGATCCTCTTACATTTTATCTTCCTTGCACATATACTCGCTATTCACGCCTTTCTCCTTGTTTTCGAAAATTTATAAAAATAAGAAATCTTATTTCAGAGTTGAAATTTTTCCCCCATTTATAGTCAAACGAATGCTCGATGATTCGCTATATCTATCTATTCCTCAAACAATTTAAATGTAAATCATGTGGTCAATTTGGTTAGAACAAGTATGGCAAATGTACGAAGTGCCGTTTCGTGTTTTATTCTTCCTCATGCTTCAACTTTTTTTTCTTACAGAAGTGAGAACGATGAGGTCGTCACAGAACAATCGCAGACAAACTCCTGTCAAAAACAGGAGGGTCGGTATTTTTATCTGTCTCAGTTCCCCTCGGAAATAGTAAACCGATTGTTCTTTTAAGATTTTTTTCTTTGTGGCAAACCGGCATCCGAGTTTCCTCATTTCGCATGTTCTCTCGATTTTTAATCATTAATCCTGATCTCACTACATAGAAACAAAGCCACTGAAATAAATAAAATCGTACTTTCAGAGTGAAGTCGAAAATCTCGACTATGAAAAGAAGGAATACGTCCACTTCCCGAAGGTTAGTTGATGAAAATTATAATGTAATAATTTCAATATAATTTGTGACCGCCAGTTCGTTCTTTCTCAACTTCGGCATTTTGCAGACTGTGAAATATGATCTGCACACGCAGATGCAGAGTTCCGACTACAATAAGAGCCTCTGCAAAAAGATCAAACCAGAGGGTAATATTTATTCATCAAATAAGCAAAACTCTATTTAAATAATATGTTTGCTTTCAGAATTCAATCGTGACTTCTACAATGAGAATGGAGGACTATCGTCGCCTCTGATCTTCAAGTGCGACCAAAAGAGATTGGGCATGAAGTGCGCTTTTTTTTATGGTATTAGTGCATAAATACTATTCGATTACAGAATGGTCGATAAAAGTTTCGAATTCGAGCAGGTCGCCCAGATGGTCGGAAGAAATCGGGTGCGTTAATTCAAAATATTGGTTGTAAAAGTTAAACATTTGACGAAAACGATCCATTACAAGCAATTGGTATAACCTAAACGAAAAATATTTATTTTACAGATCATCCCAGTTACTTCGGACACGAACAACACAGGAATCTGGCTGCAGTTGGACGGTCTTGTGGAGTACGTGAGGCATCTTTTCTAGTTTTCTGTATTTTCATTCGTTGTGACGTCATGTATCATATTTGATTAATATATATAATTATAATAATTGAGATGTATGCATGATTGACAGGAAGCCTCCTCACCAGCGAGATCAAATCTACAACAGCATATCGCTGGAATTCAGCAACAGTGGCCTCGCCGACCATGTGAGTCCGATTAAGGATGGTCTCTCCTCAATTCACACGCTCTCTCTCTCGTTTCTCTGACGGGCGAGGCAGTGCGTAATTGAAGAGCGTCTGTTAAAATTTGTCAACAATTAATTGTAATATACTCTTGCAAGTTGTTTCACGGTGAAACCAATTCGGCTTCGGGAAACCCCTTGGGTAATATTTATTAATCAAATCAGATAAATTTCCTCACCTCTTCCTCGGCTTTCCTGATCCCCTTTCCGCCGTGCTCCATCTGCGAATATGCATTGTCGATCCATTGAATAAACCTGTTACACCAAAGCATTCTTTTGATGATTTTCTGACTACTCGACCACTGGCTTTTTTCAGGTTTGCGCGCCGGCACTCGTGCGGGAACTCGACTGGGGATTGCGGTGGCCGGATTCCGCCAAATTCCGCACTGTAGTATTAGAAGACGATGGCACGCACTCCATCCAGAACCACTACCCACGAGCGGAGCAGTGCGTATTCCCCTCGCTTTATTGATTGGCTCTGGCAAATGATTTTGTATTGGAATAATTAGTTGGATGGTCAAACAGAGAAGAGCACTTTCAGATATTCTTCGAGAGGGAGATTGAATAGGCAGGAATCTGTGATTGTAGAGAGATGAGATCTTCGCCAAAGCACAACATAAATTTCAGCTTCTGCCTCATAACTGCGGCTGGGGCGTTCACTAACTTCCATGTAGACTTCCACGGAAGCAGTGTATGGTATCATGTGAAGAAGGGCAAGAAGGTTTGGTTTTCACACTCGAACAGTTTCCATTCCCACCAGGGCTGGGACCAGAAAAAACAGAAAATTATGTTTACAAGAAAGTTGTCATTTGCCCTCCGATTTTGATATGAGACCGTTTGAGTTAGGATCAAAAATACACCAGAAACTCCTATTGTCAGGTGAATCTGAGAAAATGAATTTTTTGACTCAAAAATCGACATCGACGACGCTGTCAGGGTCGAAAAAGTCATATTTTCAAAAATTCATCAATATAAGAGTTTCTGGTGTATTTTTGCACGTATAAATCGAATTTCTATGTTAGAGATCATGAAACGACGAAAGAAAAAAGTTGTACTCAAAAAACTGAAAAAATCGCAGGTTTCCGTCACTAAAAGTGATGGGAAAACACTAAGGCAAGGGTAGGATCCTTAACCTCATATACCAAAATGATCAGGAGATCATGCTCTTTCTACTGTTCATGTGTTTTTGTCCGGAACTTCCTGTGTCAAAAATCTACTTTTACTCGAAAACGCGAAAAGATAGAGCCTCGCCCAAAAGCTTATTTTGTAGAGCTTCAAATTCTGCTCGGGTACGCGAAATTTCGGCCAATTTTGCATTTCCCGGGCCAGTTTTCATCGCAGAAACCGATTTTGACCAAATTGACGTCGTGTCGTACCGGGATTCAGAAGGCTCAGATCGAAAAACGGATTCCACCAATCGATTCAGAATCGAAAGTTACCCCACGGGCCAACTTTTGTCATTTTTTAGCTGTTGTGGCCTTGTTGATCCTATCGCAAACGGGCTCATATGTCATTAGATTTGCCTCTATTACACTGACTCTACCGCAAAAAAATTAGGTCATAATCACATCATTCAAAGAAATGACGGAACTTTGTCTGTTTTTCTGATAAAGAAAATTTTCTGTTTCGTCGAAAGAAACCTTGCCATAAAGGTTTCTCACAATTTATTACGAACATAATGAGCAAGTAGAAGTGGGAGTTTGCAAGTTTTTGAAATTTGCAAATTTTGCAAATCGCATATTTTGAGCGAAAAAATGAGGCGATCACGGAAGTGCCATATCCCCATATCATATGCATTCAGTGCAGTAACGACCAGACTGCATGGTTATACTAGTTAGAGCCTGTGCTGTTACTGCATTAGTAAAACTATGTTGCGCGAAATTCATAACTCGTCATGGTCAAAAAACATTTTTCTCAAAATCGTGCAAAGTCTTATTATTCCACCATAAACTGAAACAGTAAATGTTGAAACATTTACTTATGTGCATGATATTCCAATTTGCACGAATACCTGGTAGGTAGCGAAAAATGAACTAACTTTTGAACGAGTTGACCGGCGTTTTAAATGATTTTCGTCAAACATGTATTTTTAGTTCTTTCTCATATTTTAACTATAAGAAGTAAAGCGCTTGCTCTCCAATTTTATCAAATAAAAAAGGTATATTGTATACCACCCTAAAGATTAAAAGTTGAAAAGTTTGAAAATATTTTCGAAAAATCGACATTTCTCGAACATTTTCAATGCGATCCGGATGAAACATGGCAGGTGTGATGACATGAATATTGTGAAAATTTTGAGATATCACTCGATTGAAATGATAGCGAAAGAGCAAAGTCGGATTGGTTACGGTATATTTTTGAAACTTCCGTCATTTAGCGGAGAACGATTTAGAACACTAAACCCGTGGCGCCTGAGCAACACTCGTCGAGTACTACCTCCACACACATTTAGAGAGAAATCGATTTTTTGCTAGTGCCAAGCATATGTTCACTGGGTCAGACATTCACTCCTAAAACAGTTAAATAAATTCGGAATTCGATTGTTGATGAGATTAAATCGAATATTTATAGTGGGACATGGACCAGAAGAAGATCAAGGGAAACGACCTAGCGAAGGCCGTGAGCAAGACGGAGCCAAAGCTGGAGATAAACCAAGGTGAGTCTTCAACCTGATCGCTTCAAGCGTAGCTTGGAGTATGGAGATTCTAAATAACTAGTAGCTTGGAGTATGGAGATTCTAAAGAGCTCACCCAGTCGCTTTTCAAAGAAGTAAGATTTCTGATTCATAAACATCGTTTTTTTCTCTAATCTAGAAAATCACTCGGTGCTTTTCATTCGAGTTTCTACATTTGAGATGCTCTACGTGAGAGGATCCATCTGAATGATGTCCCTCAACTGCGCAGACTCATTCAATATCTACGCGAGAAGAAGTCAATCGTCCTCCCTCGAGGACTCACGCGGCCTCATTCACTCATCGCGTGTCTGGAAGTGAGTACTAGTGTCCGATCGAGATCGAGTCTCCTTATTCTGCAACATTTATCGCTGGTCCGTGAAACAAGAAATTAGTAGTGTCCTGTTCCGAATTCTCCATCTTTATAACTGTGATTACCATCTAAGTAGGTTCTTGCTGATACTATGCTTCCGTAAAAGAGCCAAAAATATTAATTTAAAGCATCATATTCGTGCAGAAGCTTCTTATCAAGCGTGAACAGATGGAAGATGTGGTAGCGGATGGTGAGGACACTCCCTCGACATCCGCCCCTAGCACATCCCAGAAGTCTGCTCAGAAGAATGCAGAGAACATTCAGAAGGTAAGACCATCCTACTCCTTTCAAAATAAAAACATATATATGTTACTCAGGAAAATAGTGAGCCACGGATAAAGAGGGCAAGCGTGGAGGAGGAGGAGGACGAGGAAGAAGATGAGGATGATGAGAAGGAAGTAGAGGAAGGGGTGGAAAAGGAAGAGGAGGAGGAGGAAGAGGAGGAACAGGATGGAGAATACTATGGTGAGATCCCTGCGGGTGAAGATAATGAGGTCGACGACACTGAGACGGATGGAGACGCTGGGGAAATTGATGATGATGGAGTGGAGGAAGGTGATGGAAGAGAAGGCTATGGTGAGTGGATGCAACGATTTAAAACAATATATAATAGCAGTCATGTTTGAGCATTGAATTCTGACCGTTCTAAGGAAATAGGCTATGTTGCACCCAGTATTTCAAATTTCTATAAAACAAGCTTCGGGAAAGGGAAATTTAGGAAGACTGCCTTGAGGAATCAGAGGGAGTAGACAAACTACTTCCTAGAAGATAAGTTCAATGAAAATATATATTTTTTGAATTCTTACAGATGTTATCGATGACATGATGGGAGAAGCAGCGGGAGAAGAAGAAAATAGAGTTGAAGGAGACGAGGAAGCGGGAAACGCCGATGGTTAGTCAAGATAAACTATTTTCAAATTTAAATTCACTGGTATTCGTCTCAATGACTGTATTCAACAGAGATTTTCGAAAAAGGACCTAAAAGGGTTGATAAATAATTAATTTTTTTCCAGATAATGATGTGGATGAGGCTCCTCGTGGGGAATCCACAGAGAAAACGCAAGCCGAATTCAATCAAGAAAGGTTTTAATCGAACATTCAGCATTTTAAAAATTAAATAAAAACAATTTCAGGGATAAAGGTTTCGGCGTGTGGATAATAGCTCACAGGAACTATCTCTTGTGCGTTTTCACTTTTCGTTCTCACGCTTTGTTTAAAATTTTAGCTGTCACAATAATATTTTAAATTATGACAAAAATCAAGAATGGGGAACTTCGATTATCTCTCAGGTCCAAATACTACAGACGGCCTAACGCAGGCTACACTATTAACGAGCTAGTCAATATGGTGATGAGCATCTTCCTGAATCTTGAGCAGAGGGAGAGGAACTGGTGGATGTGAGAAAATTTCTTTTATTAGAAACACAATCTTTTCAAAAATATTTGAATATATCGCATTCCTTGTTCCCTTCGACACTCCCTCCTGGAAACGGTAGGGTCGCCATATGATTGTTGAGTCTGGCGTGCTCGCTAATACACACGCACCATCTCACAACGGAATGACCTGAGCTAACATGTCAAAAATTAAATATTCTCAGAAATGGTTTACAATTCATTATGGATCAATCAATTTAGCGACCACGCAAAGGAGGACTGCAGTCGCCATTGGACGATCGGTCTGATGTCCCTGACCAAGTGCCACTGCTGCTCGCCTTACTGCGCCCTCACTCTCAACCACAACCGGCAGTGATGTATTAGTTTTTTTCTTTTGTTTCCTTCTTTGTTGCTATATGAGGCCGTTCGCGTTAGGATCAACAAGTGGTTGGAACAGTTGAATTATCGGATATGCTCAAAACTTGGTCCTAGGGGTAACTTTTGATTCTGAATCGAATGGCATTTTCCGTTTTTTGATCTAAGCCTTCTGAATCCCGTAACGTCACGACGTAAATTTTGTCAAATTCTTTTTCTGTGTTAAAAAAACTGGTCCGGAAATGATAAAATTTGCCGAAATCCCGCGTACCCAATCAGAATTTAATTCTCTACAAAATGAAACTTCTACGTGACCGAATTTTTATATGAGAGCTCATAAAACTATAGGTAGAGACCGCAAGCTCCGCCCCCTTTGAGGGGAAGCGAATCTCTCAAAACCTGCGTCCGAGGCGCACAATTCTAGTTCTTGATGGAATTGCATAAAAACAGAATCAGTGAGCTATCAGGATGATCTTCAACTGTTCTTAGGCGGAACAGTAATGGTCAACTTGAAGTAGGTCAACATCGACGACTTATCGTCCAAATTTGGGGTTTGTAGGGGTTCTAGTGATCGCACATAGTTCCGCCAAAAGAATTCCATTGATTTAAATTTTAGACGAATTTTAAGCTTAATTTCAGAATGAATTTTAATAATTTTCCCTGAATTGTGCGCGAGCGCGGGGAGCGGCGAGCGAGAGAGCGGGAGGAGCGAGAGAGACATGTGCGAGAGAGGCTCCGCCCCTTTTCTCTCTCGCCTGATTTCCCTCTCCTCTCCATTGCCCTCGCGCGCGTGCTTTTCGGGGGAGAACTCGGCGCAGAGAGGTGATAGAGACTTACTCTAAAAAGCAAAAATGTTATTCAGACCGAGACCAAGGTTTTGAGCACACATTTGGAGCGGTTCGACCAATTTGGTCAGTCACCCTGCGGTCTCTAACTACAGGAGAAAAAAGTTATAATCAAAATACCGTCGAAAACGCAACTTCGAATCACTAAAATCGATGGGAAAACATAAAAGTGCAAGGAAATTGCCTCACCCCATATACCAAAATGATCAGGAGAGTATTCTTTTTCTACTGCTAATGTGTTTTCGTCCCCAAAAACTTCTGTCAAAATTTGACCATAACTCGAAAACGAAGATAGCTTAGGCCTCGCCCAAAGTTTCATTTTGTAGAGAATTAAATTCTGGTTGGGTACGCAATATTTCGGCAAATTTTATCATTTCCGGATCAGTTTTTAACGCAGAAAAAGAATTTGACAAAATTTACGTCGTGACGTTACGGGATTCAGAAGGCTTAGATCAAAAAACGGAAAAGGCCATTCGATTCAGAATCAAAAGTTACCCCTAGGACCAAGTTTTAAGCATATAATTCAACTGTTCCAGGTGCCTGTTGGACCCTTGTTGATCGTAACGCGAACGGCCTCATATCTATCTACCAAACTTTCCACCTTTCTAGCTGTTGTTGTTTTTATTGTGATTGTTGCTGATTGCTGTTGTGACTTGTTGCCCATATAGTCTTTCTTTTCTTGAATTGAAATTCGCTCCAATCATCTGCCACAATACCGTACACGTGCATCTTCACATGTCTCTGAATCTCAGCCCAATTTCCTTCCAAATCGTTCCTTTATTAGATCAAACAAACACAATTGATACAATAAGTCTTTGTTTTAGATCTCCGTAAATAATCTCATATTTGTGAAAAGTTGTTCGATGTGCTAGCAATCTATTCGCACATCTCAGTAGTTGCAAACTGCTAGGTGCGTCGACTATTTTTGGATTAAGAAAACTATCTAGTCGGTTATTCTTTGCTATTTTGACTAACCAACGCGGGTTCATTCTAGGTTTTTTGGCACCTCTGTCTCGTATTACTCTAAACTCATATTAGATACGGTTGCTGTTTGACCGGTAAGAGAAAAGTGAAATTTTATGGAAAAATTTTTTTTTAAATTTTCTCGCCAGGGATATAATCACCAAGAAAGTCGTCATTTCAACTGTGAGCTGGGCCGGCGAAAGGTCAAATTTCATCGAATGGGAATATTTGATCGTCGGAGCAATCATCCTCTTCATTGACTGCATCCTGGCATGTCTAGAATTCCGGCATCCAACCCATTTGGTAGACCAGAATCATGTGGGAATTCGTTGGAGACGGCGTTGATTCGGATTTATGTACGGATAAATTATTTGTTGCTGGAACACTGTTTAGAAAGCACATTATAAGCATTGTATGGATTCTTTGTTTTTTGAACTATTGAAACACGCAGTGAAGTCGATATTAGAATCCTAGAAGGATCCTCTCAATTTCACTAACGCACTGAAGATTCTCCTTACAGATCATCTCAATCCTTCTCTTCTTCTATGGGTTGAAACTGTTTGTTTTGAGAGAAACGTAGCCGATAGCCGTTCACTGCTAAGCGATACAGGAGATCACAAACAGCAAATGAATTGATAATTGTTTTGCAATTAGTTTAGAAGGTTACGCAATCTCACCTAGATTGTCTCGTTGACTTCCCCATGTTTCTCTGCTTCTTTTTCTCGATTTCGGCTTGAAAAAAAAAGATCTTCTCTGAAATCATCTTTTTAGAATTATATTTTCTTGAGTTGCTTGATTGAAGAGATCTGGACCCTAAAGCGAACCTATCAGGTTCGTTCATAAGTCTTGTCCCTTTTAGAGCATGGAGTTTAGGTTCGCATACTTCTTTTGTCTACTATATTTACTGTAATTGTTTTTACCTATCAGTACGATTTTGCTTTCAGGAATGTATAACAACGCAGCATATACGCGAAGTTCCGGTTCGACTGCTTCGGGTGGTGGGCTCGAGTACGGCCAACACCGTTCGATGTTCCACTCTTCTGATGGATTCAGTGCCAATTCGTGCATGTTTCGACTCAATTTCTTTTATTATTTTTTACGAACACCTAGGAATGACTTGGCATACGTACAATCGGCACCAGGGTTGGGCGTAAAATTATTTTTTTACGGATCCGTAAAAACGTAAAATTTACGGATTCAAAATCCGTAAAATTCCGTAAAATCCGTAAAACCCGTAAAATGTGGCTTTTACTATTGAAAATATGTTAAAAATTGCAGAAAATGCGTACAGCTATAGTCAGAAATAGTTATTTTTTACTAACAAACCCAAAATGTTCTCATCTTCATTTTATGTTCCACTTTTGCAAATCTGATAAAATATGTGAGCCTGACTGTTGAAAACCTGAGGCTGATATTACGGAAAAGCCCATAAATTTCGAGAAAAAATGCAAACAAAGTAATATTTTCTTCAGTGAAACCGCAAAATAATTGAGAAAATGTTGAAAACACTCGAAAATAGTCAATTTTCGCAGTTTCATCATCGAAATATTTTACGGAGTTTACGGATCCAAATTTTACGGATTCCGTAAAATATTATTTTACGGTTCAAAACCTTAAAATCTGTAAAAAACGTAAAAAACGTAAACCGTAAAAGCCCAACTCTGATCGGCACATGACATGCGCCAAGCCATTTAGAAGTGATTCACAATGCGTGACTTGAAACAACGCAGCGAGTAATCGATAACTTCTAGAATAAAATAATAATAATAATTTCAGTCGTTTCTCACAGCCCCCTTACAACTCTCGCTCACTCTCACGTCGCAATCCTCATCTTGTGCGGAAATCTGGAATTAGGATAATTAATAATGGAATTGAATAGTAGAGATTCAAAGGAGTCTATATGGGAAAATTGTTGATTCATTTTAAAAATTAAACAGTGACTATCTTAATATGAAAAAAGGAGATCAGATCACAAAATTCTGCCGAGTCTTTTCTAATTTTCAGTTAAGTTTTTCATGGCAGAATTTGGTCATCTTATCTAGGAAACTCAGAATCTCAGCGTGGGTTGGAACCCTCTCGTCCACAATCGAATCGAACTCAATCATGGGTGATAAAGTTTCGATCGATCTATTCTCGTCCTCTTCCTCTAGCTCGAAACTTGATCCATTATCACGATAGTGCTTCATAGCAATGTTGTCATCAAGTTCCGTATTCTGAGATTGATGTTTACAATTATCACTCGATGTCATTGAACTCACCATTAGGAAATTGACGAGTTCCATAAGTGGAGGATGGTGACCGTGGAACCAGCTGATTAGAGCACTATAAAATGATTTTTTTTTAAAATATGGTTTTAGATTTTTTGCAGATGATACTATTTCAATCAGAATAGTAGGAATCTCACCGGTGCCAACTCTCCACTAGATTAGTGGTTCGATGACGATCGACCATGTATTTGCAGAGCATCGTCTCGGGGTGAGCCATCCATTCCGATCTGAAATAATCCAGGAAATTATGAGATGCAGTATACGTAGGGTGGACATTGGAGACGGGGATTGTCAGAAGATCACATCTGAAAGAATATGAATTAGTGGATCTTGTGAATAAGCGATAATTGTGAATGAACTTACTGATCGATGTTGATTCTTGGGAGAAAGATGGATGCTCTTATGCGATTGAACCAGATACGGACGACAGGATAACTCTTCGCGAAGGCATTCAATCCAAACGATGAAATTTTGTTATTAATACATTTGAGTGCATGGAAAGAACAACCTTAGTGAGCAACCATTGGAAGAGCAGTCCGAATGGCTTTGATTATTCCAGTCTCCCAATCGCTCACGACACGAACTCCTCGAAGTGAGAAGTTGAGATCGGAGAAAATGGAGAGCATGGACTGAAAATTCAGATTTTTTCGTGTGCCACATTCTCACAACAAACCTCGAACAAGAGAATGTATTCTGATGCGGCCTTGGATGGAAGGAGAGCCGCCATCAACAGGAAACTCGTGTTGCGGCAGCATACTCGGACCGTGAAAAGTTGGTATGCTCGTTTTTTCGTGCAGGTGGGAATAGGAGTGAATCCAAAATTACCGTCTACCAGAAGTGCCTCGATTCCCAACTGGATGGCCAGAACGAATGTTCGTCTGGCTGCCAAGTAAATTCTCTTCGAGTCACTTGGATCTGAAATGCGATAAGTCTCAGAGAGGCCAAGGATTTGGATATCCTTATCGTCAATCTTATCGTACTCCTCCACTCGCGAAACACCGGTAGCTCTGAACTAATTGCATTCATTGCTTGTTTTGAATTCGGAATTTTAAAAAATCAAGACATCTGAAAATTCGGTTATTGGAGTTCCCAAAAGTTCGTTTAAAATTTTTTTAGTGTGCTTCGATGTTTTTTCTCAACAGCAAAGAATTTTTTTTCTCAACAGCCAAGAAATAAATCGAGTCCTACTAACCAGCTATGAATGTAGCCCAATATTTTTTTTTTAAATGTTTTTTTTTAAAACTTACTTTTTGACATCCAACGAGATCTGACGTTTTCTCTTGTTCTTGTTCTTTCCTCCACTATACAGATCGAGGACTTCATCGACGTCACCTGTTAAGACTAGATTAGCAATGCCTTCTCTTCTAGCAATCATGGCATTGCACTCCATGTACGCCCTAGAAGGGTTCTTCAGATGTCCGTCTGCTGCGCATTCTGAGTTCTTGACAGAGAAATCCTTACTGAAAACCATATTCTCATCTTTCATCATCTCCATAATCAACAAAATGAGCAATAATAACTTGCACGACTGCGGGTCTGCACTTTTCGTCTGTATTCCAATCGCAACGATGCGGAGACGGATCAGCGGGGTTCGATAGGAACACCGAGGGGGACGTTTTGGTATCGCGCGTCGGGGACGTTTTGGTAGTGCCCTCAAGAGAGGGGGGACATTTTGGTAGGGACCCCTACAAAACGTATATAGTGGTCACTGGAAATGTGGCAAAAATCGGAAACTTGGTGAAAAAATCGAAACCTGATGTCAATAAAGTGAATTTCGCAATGAGCAGTAATCGATCAGAGCAGTTATTTCAGACCCCCAGGGCACCTCTAAATTAATGCAAAAAAGAAATTGGGTCTATCTCGATCGGTTGCGAAAATTTGATTTTTCGACCATTTTACCTTGAAAATCATGTTTCTCCCTGTGCTACGGCTGTAACAACAAATAAGTAATGGTTTGTGCACTACGGTACCGAGACCCTTTCAGCACCCAAGCATGGGCTTCTGATTCTCATTGCTAGCTCAACGTGTCCGGGGGGTGATCTCAAATTACCGAGATGCCGTCTTAATCATTTGGATTGATGTTATGGGGTTGTGATATCGATAAAACACGAAAAAAGTGAAAAGTCGAAAAATCACTTTTTGAAAATCTCAAAATTTCAAAAATTGATAAGTCATGAATCTAAGTTTCAGATGGTGAATTTACAACGGAAAATCACTTGTATATGAGATATGAACAATATCCGAGCTTTTGGACCGGTTTCTAAAGAAAAAGTTTTGGCCGAATTATTAATCGATAATTTGTCCATCCAAAAATGACAATTTCAAAAAATATTCGCAGATCGGCTATAACTCTCAGATATTGTTCAAAACTCATATACAAGTGAAAAACCTATAAGTACGTTCTTTTTTCTGGTATTTATTTATTTATTTTTTAAAAATTTTTTATCGTACACCACTGAAGGTGCTTCAACAAGTACAGGATGTACGAGGAAATATAAAGTTAGTAAGAATACAACAAAGGGAAGGATGCGTGTTGAAAGGGGACGGGGTAGGAGGGAGGGGAGGGGAGGGGAGGGGAGGGGAGGGGTGGGATCGATCTTCTCATGGAGTCACACAAATTGGTATGAAATTTCGGACTTTTTTGGGACATGCACAGCATTTCACGGAGGGTGCACCCCATCATCTCATATTGGGCCAGCTATCAGCTCTTGGTTTGGGGACTTCACCGTGAAGTAGGCTCATTGTGACCGTCAGTATCTCAATATCATTTTTGCTTTTGGACGTATGTCGATAACTCTTCTCTGAAGCCCAGGAGATCTTTGAAAGCGCGCGCGACTCCCTCAGTCAGGGAGGGGAGAGAGGCGAGACGAGAGAGACAGGGGGCGGAGCCTCTCTCGCACACGTCTCTCTCACTCACCCCGCTCTCTCGCCTCGCTCCCCCCGCTCTCCTCTCGCGATCGAGCACAAATCGGGGGAAATTATTAAAATTCCAATTTTTTGCTTAAAATTCCTCAAAAAATACAAACTAACAGAATATCATCCGGCGAGCAGTGTGCGTGCACCGGAAATGCCCTAATCACCCTATTCCCAACCTTAATATCGGGTTTTGACCTACTCCGACTTGTCAGATACTGCTTGCCGGCCCCTTAATCGATAGAAAATCGTAATAGCTACCGATCAAGCTTTTGGGCGAGTGATTTGGTTGCGAATGTGCGTTGTGCTCCCTCGATCTCGCTTTCGAGGGAAATCGGGTGGACCAAAAGTGGGCGGAGCTTGCGGTCCCTAGGTAGGGGAGATGGGTCAAAGATCACGTCTCAGAAAGTAGCACTAAAGGCAAATTTCGAAAATTTGCTTTCACAGATCCATTGGTCCTCACGAAAGAATCCCACAGCCAAAAAAAAGTCAAAAAGTTTGAAGGGTGTTTAGACCACTTCAAAGTCGGGGTGACCTGGGGTGACCCACGGCGACCCTCGCTTTTGTTAGGGCGGAGACTCCGCGGTACTGTAGCTTGAGGCAGGTTATAGGGAACTGATTGATAATAATATTTAATGAAAATTTAAAATTTTAAATTTAAAAAAAATCTCTTCAGACCCCGTGATGCAATCGGCGGTGATACTGCATCAAATGGAGGAAAAGGAAGATTGGATGGAGAAGCAAGCGAGAATGAGAAGTGAAGAAAAGGAGGAATGGGGAGAATGGGAGGAGAAGAAGATGGAGGAGGATGAAAGGAAGAAGGAGAAGAAGAGAGTGAGGAGTGGTTTGCATTTTTTTTCAGGCAGATATTCGATCTGTACTGCCTCACCCTACAACTTGTTGCTTTGGAGGGAGAAACTGACATGAATTCACCTAGTCAAGAACGAAAAAATACTGGAGTTGGGATTTATTTCCCGAAGACGAATGAATATTATCGCCCGAACAAAAATTTTAATGTTAGTAGTATGATAGCAACTCTGATCCGCCTAGTTTGCAAATGTAATCAAGAATTCTTCAAGAGGGAGGACACGGATCGGGAGTGTTTTGATGAGTGGCTGGAGACTCTCAAGACTAAGACTGGATAGGAGGAAGGAGCCAAGGGTACGGTAGATTATTGATAGGATCGATCGAATCGATTGAGATTCTGTTGAGGAGAATTAGCGCAAACACAGCTCGATTGGTGGAAAGTACCGTACCTTGACAGCATGTTGTATCGATTGATCAGTAGGGATGACAATTGAATGATTCAAGGAATGGGGAAGGATGGCGTATGTAAATCGCCTCTCTCATCCTTCATGAAGGATGGGAGTGAGCAGCCATCCTTCATGAAGGATGACCGCCACAAAAATGACTATGGAGGCAATAAAACGGTTTTCTCAACATCTAAAACCGAGTAAACAGTGGTATCTGACCTACCACCTCCTTCCTCTTCTGAAATCTCACCTTCCCCCTCTATTCCAGACCTTCCTTGACTTACCCCTCTCCTTCTTCTTCTGAAATCTCACCTTCCCCCTCTATCCCACACCTTCCTTGACCTATCCCCTCCTTCCTCCTGTGATAAAACCATGGGGGAGGGATTGGGGTAGAAAGTGACAGGTGCGGGGTAGAACACGGGAGGCCTGAAGTAGGGGAGGAAGCTGAGATTTCAGAAGAGGAAGGAAGGGGTAGGTCAAGGAAGGTCTAGGATAGAGGGGGGAGGTGAGATTTCAGAGGATGGAGGGAGGAGGTAGGTCAGAAACCACTTTTTACTCGGTTTTAGATGTTGAGAAAACAGTTTTCCACCTTCAATCCTTCCTCAAGGACGGCCATCATTCATGAAGGATGGCCGCTCACTCTCATCCTTCATCAAAGATTAGAGCGATTTGCATGCAATGAGAAAACGAAATGAAGGACTTCATATCATCCTTCAATTGTCATCCCTATTGATCAGTATAGTACGCTGTGCATAGTCACTTAGTGATACCATCGTTGTGTTCTAGTGGTGGAATTTTTTTGCTCACTCAATTCCGCATACAAAATAGAGAAAGCAGGTATTCGAAAACATTACTGTGGAATTACAATATTCTAAGCACAAACAGTTATCGATGGCCCATCATTGTTTTCTATGGTGATAATTGCAGCCCATTCGTGAAATGGCGACCAGAATGATGAAGATAGCCGATTCGACGGATGAACGGCAGAGAAAGAAGAAGGAGAAGGAGAGCGAGAGGAGAGGTGAGCGATTGAACTGTCAGTACGTATTATCTGATCGCCATTCACGCAATTTTAACCAGTTTGTTGGAAATTTGCTGGCGAAATTAAAGCACAATTTTAAATCCTAGTGGTTTTAATTAAAATTAGTGGTTTCAGAAAAATGCAGAATATAAAATAATGCAGAAAACCGTGGGTTAGTGGTTTCAAGGCCTGTTCACGTTCTCTGTTTCTTTGTTGATGTTGTACATTTATCATATCCGGTCTTGTTCTACAAAACATGAAGACAAAAATGTTGCAGAGGAGAGAAGGAAGGAACAGGCTGAGAAACAGCGGAGAAGAAGAATGATGGAAGAGCAGAATACGGAAGAAAGAGGAATGAGTGCGGAAGACGAGGATATAATATAACATCTTTGAACTGTGCTTGGTATCGGCACTTGGATTACAGTATTTTGAAATATTATATTAAGGATATACCGTAATCCACGTGCGCTGTTTTATACGTTTTTACTCAAACTCTAGTGATAATTGACCGTGCAAGATTATACAGTTTTCGGGAAAACCACAAAGATTAACAAAATAAGCATTAATGTTGGCTATTCGACCTTCGTAACACACGCACATTTATCAAGAGAATAACGGCGTATGCTACGGGGCTCAAATAGCCAACAACGATAAGCATTCAATCGTACTATTTGGTTTGGTATTCATCGAGTGCAAAAATATAGAATATTCATAATGTTCACATTTTTGGAAACGCTTTGTAAGAACGAATATAACTGACTCTTTTCTCCGTCGGGACGCGACTGGCGACGAGTAGTACGACGGCGGATCAGAATGTTATAATCGCGAGATCCCTGCACCTCCGCTCCTTCCGGTCCCATCACATTGGTGGCTTCGAGGGCCTTGTCTCCATCAATGAAATTTTATCTAAACAAAGGGTACATTACGATAAATAAAGATTACCTAACAAGTATAAGCATTTACCGCTTCTCTTCCACAAGTTCACAAGGTTATAACGCCTATGACTGCTTCAGGTAACGCAGACAAATATGAGGGAAGAAGAACTACCTTTTCTTTTGATGCCCTGCTCCAGTACCGGCTTCTGGGCTTGCTTCTCCTCCCAGATCTTGCGTCTCCCTGGAAGAAGTAGCTGCGAATGGTGAAAAACAAGCAATAATGTGCGACGCGATCATAAAGACTTTGGACCACGAACATACAGTGGCAAAGGGGTGATATCGGTTTCGCTTACTAGATACATACTTCATCTCTTATTTATTCACTCATTAGAAAGTAGAGAACTTCCAAACGCGTAGGAACAAGGCGGAACAAACGAGGCTTTGGTCACGACTCGATTCAACTCTCACTCCTCGCTCACAAACATGATCTATACGCGTCACATCGATGAAATAGATAGAGGGGATATAGGAGCGTCGAAAGGTAACGGAGGGGCGACAATTCCGCAACGACATTTCCGCAACTGGGCATTTCCGACAATTCCGCAAACGACATTTCCGCAGATAAATTTTTTCCCGCAAACGACATTTCCACAAATGGGCATTTGCGACAACTCCGCAAACGACATTTCCGCAAGTAATTTTTTTTCCGCAACTACCGTAAACTTTGAGTTTTAATTTCAGTTTACGATTGTCCAAAGAAGAAATCAGTTATTTTTCTGTTTTTCCTATACTTTCTCGTGTTAAAACATTTCCGCAAGTGTTAAAACACGAGAAAGTATAGGAAAAACAGAAAGGAAGTGAAAATAACTGATTTATTCGCTCCACAATCGTAAACTGAAATGAAAATTCAAAGATTACGGTAGTTGCGGAAAAAAAATACTTGCGGAAATGTCGTTTGCGGAAAAAAATGTATTTGCGGAAATGTCGTTTGCGGAAAAAAATTATTTTCTGAAATGTCGTTTGCGGAAAAAGGGGTGACGGAAAAGGCGTTTACGGAAATATTTATATTTGCGGAAATGTCGTTTGCGGGATTGTCACCCCTCCAAGGTAACAAATATGGAGCAATTACACATCAAATAATTAAGAAAATGAAAGCAAAACAGGGAGAGTCAGCTCGCGCACGGCAACCGGGCCACAGACATAGGAAAAAATAAAACGTTCGAAAACATCAGGGGAAATCAGGCAAACTCGCCCGGGAAAGTAAAATCGTACAGTAGAAAGTTGAGCCTGAATCACGATGAAAACTGATAAATCGTTGGTCTCACACAGATGTCCCGCGAATGTCACGCTCACTTTGCGATTCTACGGAACGTTAAAATCAGGGAACATGAACCGCGCGTGGGATACTGAGCTCACGCGTGCGTGATTCAGGCAACGATATTCGTTGTTGCATTTGTAGTTTGTAGCCGAAGTTCGCTGTGGACGTTTTCGTTCGCCCTATGTCGGTGTTCCGGGTGCCGTGGCTCGCGACGGCGAGAGTTGGCGGCACTACAAAAAGAAAAAAACTGCATTTAGCACTGTAATTCAGTTCGCGATTGCAAATTATCACGAACTGAAACTACAGTATATTGCCATCATTGGACTCGGATTTCGTTGTAAGACGCAGTGACTTTGACGGTCCTTTAAGATTATGATGGAAAAAATTCCAAAACAGTGTTCGAATGAGGGGGCGGAGCGGGACATTTGTCATGTTGATGATGTCATTCCTCGTCTATGAGCTGTATCAGGGCGGTCGGTTTTCCAAAAAAGTGATGTAACTTTCCTAATACCGATTTCCCCAATAAGCGCCGAAGAGTGATTTGAGAGAAAACTAGTACCAAGCACCACATCTTAAACCAGAAAGATCGGATTATAGGGGAAAAAATGGGAGGGGACTTTTGTCCGAAAAACCTCCGATATGGCAGTTTTTCGAGGTTTATGAAGCTTAACTTTTTTCATTCAAGTTTTCATGAGCTCTCATATAGAAATTCGGAATCAACGTGCAAAAATACACCAAAAATTTCCTATAGTCATATATTTTGGAGTAAATATGATTTCGACTCTGATCGCTTTTCACCATGTTGTCCAATTTTGGTCGAAAAATTGTTGTCTCAGAATCATGTCCCTATAGGATTTTTCGGCTCGTTTTTGAGCGTAGAAAACGAATTTGCTAACCAGAGCTCATGAAACCTCGAAAGAAAAAAGTTATGACCGAAATCCGAAACAAAATTTTTCTGGGATTTTCTTTATATCATAACTTGTTTACTTCAAGGTTTCATGAGCTCTAGTTATCAAATTCGTTTTCTAAGCTCAAAAATAAGTCAGAAATTCTTATAAGGACATGATTCTGATGTGGTGTTAAAATCCTGGAAAAGTAAACGGAAAAATAAAAAAGAGTGTTAATTTTTGCCTGGAAAAGTAAATGGAAAAGTAAAAAGATTTGAATTCGCGCCGGAAAAGTACTGAGATTTGAATTCCCGCAATTTCTGTATCTCGGTTCCCATTGCAGCTAGCGACTTGAAAATCGGTTCTAGAGGTTATAAGGTTCGAAAAAGCTTATAAAACGACTTTCAAGTCGCTAACTTTACCGGGAACCGAGATACAGAATTGTGGGAATTCAAATCTTTTTACTTTTCCATTTACTTTTCCAGCGAAAAATTAACACCCTTTTTACTTTTCCGTTTACTTTTCCGGGATTTTAACACCACATCAGACAAAAAATTTTCGGTCAAAATCGGACCAAAGGGGTGACCACATGGTAAAAAAGCGATCAGAGTCGAAAACATATTTATCTCCAAAATATATGACTATAGGAAATTTTGGTGTATTTTTGCACGCTGATTCCGAATTTCGATATGAGAGCTCATGGAAACTTGAATGAAAAAAGTTATGTTTGAAAAAATTTGTAAAAATCGCAGGTTTTTCGGACAAAAGTCCCGCCCCATTTTTTTCTTATAATCCGATCTTTTTGATTTAAGAGGTAGTGCTTGGTACTAGTTTTCTCTCAAATCACTCTTCGGCGCTTATTGGGGAAATCGGTATTAGGAAAGTTACATCACTTTTTTTGGAAAACCGACCGCCCTGATCCGGCTCATAGACGAGGAGTGACATCATCAACATAACAAATGTTCCGCTCTGCCCGCTCATTCGAGAACATTTTTGGAATTGTTTCTAGCATAATTATAAAGTGAGTTATGGCTGTTTTACTGGGCAATCTTGGACGTAAATTTCGTAGTGTCCCTACTTTGACCAAACAATACTCGAAAATGTGACCTGATATAAAAAAAAATCGGCAAACGCAGTTTGAAAGAGCACCATTCGAAGTACTTAAGTCTCACTTTTCAGCGGAATCGGAGGAACAAATTCCTACCGCCGCAGGGCTCTCGAAAATCTGGCGATTCCTCTCATATATGTATATTAACTGCGGTTCAACGGGATGATGTTTTTTTTTAGCATTACTGGTGATTTGAGGGATCAGAGTGGGTTGATGATTGTTTCTTTCTACTCGTGGCTGATCTCAATGAGCTTCTCTCGAAAGAAACTCGACATCGTCACTTTTTAAAATTGAAATTGCTTACAAAATATGCCATATTAATCTTGGTGTTTTTATGGATCGTAGGGGTTTCAAAACAACGTGTGATTGCTAGATTACGATCTCAAAGACACTCCGAAGCGAAGAAATCATAATATTGTGTTGATACTAGATGGTTTCACTCACCGTATTCTTCACTAAAATGGGCGATGACTGAATAGTCTGATTAATCTTTGGTACTCATAATTAGAATAAAAAAATAATCGATTTTTTCAGCCCGGGACGAGCCGTTCGCTGGAAGATGGAGTGGAGAAGGAGGGAGATAAGGAGAAGGAGAAGGTGGGTGCGATGGAGGGGTGATAACTTTAGAAGATGTCGTCGTTACGATTCATCCGATTCACCATTCCTTGATCTAGATTTTGGGCTGTTGTTTTGGTTTTGGTTTTATCCATTATGTACGCTCTCTCACCGATCGTAGAGAGGAGATTGGTGGAAATTTTCTTATTAAGGGAAAGGACTCTTCGAAGACGACTGAAGGTTTTCCGGTGAACATGGAATGGCCTCGGAAATCAAAGACTCTTCGGCTGTATGATCTTCAATTTTCTTATTAAGGGAAAGGACTCTTCGAAGACGACTGAAGGTTTTCCGGTGAACATGGAATGGCCTCGGAAATCAAAGACTCTTCGGCTGTACGATCTTCGAGCACGGACTTGAATAGTTCCCGTTTCTGTCCTTAGCTCTCTTCATTCAGCTCACAATTAGTTTTCCTCGTACTCAATAGAGTGTACAGAATGTAGAGAGCCATAACGGCATTCTCACTGAATACACGCTCATTATCGGATACTTCTTTCGAATCTCGCATGGAAACATGTCACTACTACTACCTTCGCTTCTGCCTAATAGTGATGCCGTGTCGGTTCTCTGCTCTCTCCATTCTGCACGCTCTGTCGTTCATCTGATCGATGAGAGATATTTCGAGATTAGGAAAGGCAGAATCTAAACAACGTACTGCGTACCATGCAGTTTTGGAAACATACCTTCTTTCTCACAACTTCTTCTCATATCTTGTCGTCTCCTAGTTGACTCTATCTTTCTTTCTGTTGCGAACTTGATATTTTTTGGCTCACATACAGTCGTCAAAGAATCGAGCAAAGTCCAACCCTGACGGCGAGAATTTTTGGACCATGTGTCAGACATCCCTCCTCTGGTCCATGTCTGGTACGCACTCCCTACAATATCATTAATCTCTCACTTATCCACACAACCATTACTAGTCTCTGATAAAGGAAATTAGGTTCATTTCTAAATCCCCTCCACTTCCCACTCATCATTCTGGGATCGGCCAAAACATCACTACTGTAGGCACTTGATGGCTACAGCCGTTGATCCTGGATACTTGTTGTTGATTAGGGAAGACACTCTAACTTCACGGCATCTCTCGGTGCGAGAGAGGCGAGATATCATCTGTATGAAGAGAGTAAGGAGGATGTGTGTCTCTCTCCATTCTGCACATTCCCATTCCAAATCGGCGATAGAGCGTGCAGAATGAAGAGACAGATTCTTCTCCCTAGCAGCGCTAATGAGGTTATTGAACAAGTGTTTCTGATGAAGGGAAGAGAAACTCAGCCTTGTTTACGGAAGAAATGCCTCGAGCATCACTCCTCCCTTTAGAATCCCTACTGCACTCAGCTTCCTTCTATCGGGGCGCCGGTCTTCAGCTCTCCCCATTCGGTCTTCAGCTCTCCCCATTCAGCACACATCTCGTTTTCCATGTCAGCAATAAAGTGTGCAGAATGGAGAGAGCCAATGCGATAGCCTCATTGAATACGCCCTAATTATCCGATATATCTTTCGAATTCTCACGTGAAATTATGATGGGTAGACGTAACTCTCTCCTTATCGCAAGATCTTTCTTGCTGACTTCTCTGTAGACGAGGCACATAAATCTCACTTATGAACTTGATTCATCTTCACAAAATCGTTTTGCTCTTATCATGTCATTATCAAAACTTTTCTAACGAAGATCTTCTTCAGTCTACCCCTGAATTATCTCTCAGTGCACTATTGAAAATTTACATCTACTTGCAATCTAATTTTGGTTCTTATCGTTTCACTGCTTAACGATGCCTAAAATGTGATATTTTCTTCTTTGAGTTAATGCAATTTGTCAACGCGTCAGTGTGTTCTTCAGCCTTCATACTCAGTCAGAGTCTTGAACTCAAGGCGAGTTCACTTTCTATGATTTCGGGGGTTCTAGGCAGCTAATTTTCTGCACATAGCTGTTGACTAGTGATGATGCAAGCTATTCTCAGCCTGAAATCGAAAATATTAATTTCGCAGGTGGTTCTCAGTATCAAACTCGTACTCTGTATCGTCGGAATAATCGCCTCCGCAACGGTGTAGAGGAGAAGAGTGAGTGATAGAGATATTATTGCGTTTATCTCTCTCCATTCTGCACCCTCAATCGCCAGTCACATAGGGCCGTAACAGCACCCTTCTGGCTCGATTATTTCGATTCAATGATACCCTGATTCCGGTGCTCATCTCCCGTCCAGCGTCTCTCCTGGCTTGATTCTCCCCTCACTCGATCTATCTTCATGAGCCACGTCCTCTCGGCTGTCCTCAGCTCTTCTGGATTTGCCTTTTGCTATGCATGCGACGTCTATCGGTGAGTTGCAATGCCACACTAACTAATTCATTGGATTGGAATCTACTAATTACTATTGTAACCAGATTGAATACTGATCTCTCTCTCTATGCTGCGCACACGTCGATTAATCAGACTAGAATGTGTGCCGAATGGAGAGAGCTACAATTCGATCCGGCAACACGACTATTTATATCCCGATTGCTAGTATTGCTACTAGCGCGACCATATGAGAGTTCCTTTTGATTAGAGTAAGACGTAGACCCTGGTTTGCGTGATCTCAGTAAGGTACTTGTTAGGCTCATCTGTAGTTGTTTCCTTCTCTACCTCAGATTCTCTAATTGCAGTCTCTCTCGAGTGTACTTGGACCCGTGTGATTACACCCTCGATTTGCGACTCGCCTTCTTCGTCAGCATCATTCCGGTGAGGGAGCAATGGTGCTTTGGATCTCTCCCTTCCTCACACTCTCTCGGCGGTCAGAATAAAAGAAGAAAAACAAAAACAAAAAAAGGGTGTGTGCAAAATGGAGAGAGCTTTAGGGGACTTCCGCTGTTGAAAGAGGCCTTGGCGGAGAATGAAAAAAAATCATTTATGATGGTGATCGGGAAGAATGGAGGATAGACCTTAGTGAACAGTGAAGCCAACATCAGCAACAGAAGCCGAAAAACAAGACACTCTTTGCACCCGTGTGCAAGCCACACGAAGGCAAGTTGCACCTGCATCTATCTAAATATAGACGACACACGAAAATCGCTGTGTTGACTCTCCTAATTGCAGGTGTTTGGAATTTTCGGCAGCATCTACTTTATGGTCAGTATGGCAGTTGAGAGGTGAGAAAAGAGAGAATTCGTGCTAAATATCTGTTCCGATGCCGGGAATCGAACCCGGAACTTGTGGGTAAATCATCATAACTAGACCACATCGGAGGGCTTACCTTCAACGCGCTTCACAGATCAATCGCGACAATCTCTCCACACCGATACTCCCTCATCTCGAACAACAAGTGCTACGCCTACCTCGTTGCTCTGATAGCGGTATCTAGGCTAATTAGCTTGTAAATTATTAATTGAAACTCCACCAGATCGGCTTCTCAATAATAGTCCCCATTTCGATCCTCCTGCCTCCTCTCGATTGGAGTGAGCGCATGCACATGTTCAACACTCGCACGAAGGATAACGACACGATGTTCCAGGTGAAGAGGGATTGCATCATCACTAGGTAATCTCCCCTCTTCAGATAATGATCTGGCATGAGATTGGAACTGAGAGCACAGCTATCTTCGCTTTCTACATCTGCCGCTATGCGAGTCAGAGAAGAAAGAATAGAATCGCGCCTCTCGAGACAACGAAGTACCTGGATCAAAAAGTCCAAGTGAGATAATACCCTAGCCTCATCCGGTATCCCATATTCGTATTAATTCCCCACAACATCTAGTATCAGTCTAAATATTTTTCGAAATATCTCTGACCTACAAATAATCTGGTAAAGATAACACGTTATTTGCATGTTGTAATTGAGAAGAGAGTTGATTCCCCCGCATTGAGATCGAATCGAACAAACGAGTCAATCACATCGTTCTTCCCCTCCTCTGGGCTCATCTCATCTTCACTGGCATTACATCCTTCGGGATTCTCTTCGTACCATACGTGAAATCGATTCACATAGACCAAAGATCAAAGATCAACTTGCAGATCCTTCCATACTTTGTTGGTAACTTCTCTAACTCCGCCTTTCATGTTTCGATGGAGATCGTCAACATAATTGATATATATCCCTACGCCATGACGGTGATCCTCGCATACAAGGTATACGGTATTGCTCGAGATACGGTAGGTTAATCAATCGATAATTTCAGCTTACGCGCAGCTAGAGAAGGGCCGTTATTGAGTGCAACAGGACTAATCAACAGGATGCGCATTTTAATCATCTTCGGTGAGCAGGCGATCGATCTGACTACCGTAATCCTACCGTACTTTAGGGGCATCACAGAAGGCGAGCTGTGGTTCTCGGGAATCTGTTGTTGATTTTGATTTTTTTCGTGTTATTCACCTCATTTGTTAGCGTTGTTCATTCTTCATTCATATGTTAAGTGGAATTATCGTTGAAATATATGTTTCAGCATCGTACGTCGCACAAAGTACCGGGTGATAGACTAAATAATTGATAATTGGAAACAATATCGAAGAATATTTCCTAATACACATAAGAAAACATGATCTCTTCTTCTATCTTTCATTCCATCATCTCTTTTTCTTGGTTTGATCTCGATCTGCTTCATGCACATAATTGCACTAGCGATTTAGGTCTCTCCATTATGAACAGAAACGTATCGCAAAATCCCTGAAATTTTGTAGGGAAACGCTTTGTATGTAATAACAAAATTACCTATCTATAATTACAAACATTTGATGAACAGCAGGAGAAAATGAAGATATGCCTATTACATTACATACTCTCATCATTCAATATTCTCATGACACAGCGAAAGCTATTCTGAACTGGGGAAACCGGACAAGTTAATGAGCTACCTCCCAGATAACAAAAAATCAGTTGGTTTTCAATAGTATCTATATGCCGAATCAAGACCGAGCTCCACTATCTGCGAGAGAACTCGCGAAATGAGGATCGTCGGTCTCGATACGACAACACTGGTGTAGACGATACAGAAATTACAGTAAAGCGAAAAACGTGCCGGTCATGCCGTTATCGAGTATGCCTGAAGATGGGAATGAAACCAGGAAGCGAGAAGCTCGAATTCGAGTTGGAAATACAGGTCGGAATGCCAAATCAACACGCGACTCTCATCGTTTTGCGTTCTATCTCGTTTGTCTCACGGGCGAGAGAATAAGCAAATTGAGGAGGGCTGATGTCATCAATAGTCCGTGTCTCTTCATTTTCGAGCAATCGAGAGATTAGTGGAATGAAGAGACGGCGAGTCGTAATTCGATCTCTACTCGGAAATTTAATACTTCCTGCGTTTCAAGAAGTCCACATACTGTCTTGCGCCCCTCGAGCAGCCAAAAATGGAGGACTTCCTTGATGGCCCATCGAGACTGGGAATGCCGACGACAAGGTAAATGATGGTGCGGAAAAAAGTAAAGGAGAAAGGGGAATTTTAGAATTGCCGTAAGTAGATATCTCAGCCTATAGATACAACATTGTTATCTTTATATTATATCAATTATTGTGTATAATTCCAGATCGACATCGGCCTATTTGACGATCCCCCCACCCTACTGAAGACAAATAGTAAATAAAAAGAACATATATCTGATAAAGGTCTATGTCAATCACAATTCCCTATCAACACTATTACAACGAGAGGAGGTGATAGAGATGTTATGGATTCTAGAGGTTATCATTCAAAGTTGCTAATGTGCAAGTCATGCATGGCTCCGTTGTTACTTGCAATCAATGTGCTCCTCTTGAAGTATTATTGTTTATCATACACATACAAGTGGAACGATACAAAGATAATGGAGCAATTGCAACGGGAAGGGAGATCTAACCGAGTTCCATCCAAGTATTTCATCATTGTAAAGTACTGAGTAGGGAATCCTGGATAATTTACATCTGCTTGTTTTCGGTGCGAGAATAGTATGATGAAAACATAATTGAGAATGAAAGGCGTCAGCACCGTTGACGCACTTCTAATGATTAGAAGGGATGATCTCCAACTTGGACGTAGAGGAGGAAGTGAGTGTCAGGGGCGTGGGAGACGGCGGACTTGGCGCGCACGCGGAGTGTTGCTTCCGAGCCAGGAGAGAGAGGCGAGGAGAGAAGGACGAGGGCTCGACCCTCTGCAAATATCATTCATGATAGTGCATTCACACCATTACATTCAGCGCTATTCGTAGGGTCGTATGAATCTTTTTAGAGGCTAGGATCTGTGTAGTTTTGAAGACTCAAAGGGAGATGAACTGACTGTCTGCTTTGAGTGCGAATGCTCCATCCCTCGTGTGTCTATAGTCATCCGGCCGATTCTCCTTGGCGAGTTTGAAGTCCTGCAATCGAATCGAAATTGAATCCATAATTCGAAAACAATCTTTCGGAGACACACGGAAACTACGGTTATTCTGACTGTAACAGTTCAAAGACCACCGACCGTGTCGTTGAGGACCTTTCCGTCGTGATCGTAGGCTGTGAGACGGGCGATGGCGTGACCAGCCTGCAAGAATCATTGATCATTCATCTTTGATCACTCATTCTTCAAGGGGATTTATGGGTTTCTTCATCAACACAAATGCAAGGGATAAGAAAAACTAACCTCGACGTCATTGGGAAGACTGAGCAGACTCAGCTGCAACTTTGGCAGGTCGCAATCTTCACACGTCGGGACGCAGTGGACACTGGAAAATAGCCACTGTCATCTCCCTAATATCCAAAATCCGTGTTGTCCATGTTAGCGGCAAGTGCACCCCCTTCTCTCCATCTCACTCATCCTCATCCATTTCATAGTCATCGGGGCATGGTTGGACGAGGCAGTCGTATCCTCCCAATTGGTTGAAGCACAACTCCCCTTCCTCGCACGGGGAGTCGGCGCACTCGTCGATGTCTGTGGGATATCATCATTATGAGGTTTTTAAAAAAATTTGTCGACTCACCCTTGCACTCTCCATCCTCTTCCGTGTATCCTTCGGGGCACAGGCACTCGTAGCTTCCCTTAATGGAAAAATAATGTTTGGAAAAAAAGTTGGACAAATTACCTTGGTGTTCTTGCATTTGTACTGACATGGAGCGTCCAGCGAGCACTCGTCGATATCTGAATTAGTGTCGTACCATGGTCATACCGTAGCCCTTCAGTTCCTAACCATACTGATCTCACATATTTCACGTCATCACCTAAAGTCTGATCACATTTATAAACTTGTCAAGGCAATTTTCACTTGTCTTGCTAGAGACAATGGGTGACCTTACCAAGACACTGTCCATTCTTTACGAAAAATCCTTCAGGACAGTTCTTCTTCGGTCTTCGACGAGGAGGCGGCACTGCTTTCACTTTAGGAGCGCCTGAAAAAAGCATATTCTTTGGCAAACAAATCTGCATTTTTTTCAAATGTGATTAATCACTGACGTTTGCAAGTGCCATTAGTGGGTGGTCGTCCATTGGGGCAGAGACAAGTGAATGAGCCGAGAGTATTGTGACAGGAGAGACCACGACCGCACGTCGAGGCATCCAAACATTCGTCCACGTCTTAAGATTATTCATTGGAATTAGATATTCGTTTAAATATTCAGAAGAAGATTCACAGTTGTCTTACCATCACAGAACCCCTCGTCGTTAAGTTGGAACCCGACAGCGCATGCTTCTTTGCACTCGTACGAGCCTACAATGTATCTTTAATCGCAAGCTTTTTTCTCAGACTCTCAAGATCGAAAAGTGCAGTCACTTTTTATGCTTCATCATAAGAGTTAAAACCATAATGTACCTTCAGTATTCATGCACTGCTCTCCTTCTCCGCAATCGTGAGATCCCACCGTACACTCATCGATGTCACCACAAGTACCGTCCAGTCGGACACGGTAACCCTCTTCACAGTTACTGTAATCGAGATTTTGAGAACTAGGGGATATTCTCAATTGAGATAGAAATTGAATTTATGATATTTACACTGTATCATGGCATAATTGAACCAAATAAGGACTACAATGGTAAAAAAAAACATACCGGATGCAATCGTATGTTCCGGGAAGATTCTCACAGGTCGAGTCGGTATCACAAGGAGATTCCTCTAGCTCGCATTCGTCGATGTCTATAGATGAAGAATCATGAAAGTTTGAAAAAAATGCTATCGTACTTCCTAAACATTTCCGAACAGATTTATTTTTCTTACATTATTGACCTTTATTTTTATTTTTTGGCGAAATCGCAGTTAAAAATTCCAATATTATTTTCTTATTTTTTGTCCACCCTGATAAGCCGGATAATACAAAAACAAACGGTGAAATATTCCTAGAAATCGGATAAACCGAGAACAATTATTATGAAAAGCGAAAATAAACGAGGGATTACGGTAGTAAGGAGTGCTAAAATCGATACTAGCGTAATAAATACTTTTTTGCTTTCATTTTTAATAGTATTTTTTAGGAATATTTCACCGTGTGATTTTTGTAATTACCCGCTTATCGGGGAGGACAAAAAATAAGAAAGTAAAATTGGAATTTTTAATTGCTAATTCGCAAAAAATGTAAAAAGTAAATAATGTAAGAAAAATAAATCTGTTCGGAAATGTTTAGCAAGTACGATACTTTATTCATGTTCTATAGGGTTTGAATCCGAATGAATACACATAGATAATTTTATTCTTCGATCTTGATGCTTCTTTCAAAAGATACCTTCGCATCTTCCCTTCCTGTTCTTCTTGAATCCTTCGGGACAACGAGGGACAAAACGGGGTTTGCCAGCACCCAGATGAGAAGGCTTCACAATGAGAGACTGAAACATTTGCCATTTTTTCAAATGATATATTTCACTGTTTTCAGAAAATATAGTAATTGAAAAGTTATAAGTATTAACCATGATATAATGGATATCTAGTTACGGAGAAAACGAGACTCTCACCTTTCCATTCTCGATCAGTGGCTTATCACTGTCATTCTTAAGAGAATAGCGCGTTTCCTCGTTCCATCTGGAAATTATCTTGACCATTTCTGAGATTAAATTATGTTTTCACCTAACACCGATGCTGTAGTTGTCAAACTTCATGGTGCTCCTTCCATTTCCTTGGATCACTCCCGGTTCAGTTTCGGTGAGATCAACGGTGGCACCGTGGATTCGCACTTTGTCCTTAATTTATTTATTTAAATAATTGTCAAATTAATTATTTTTAAAAACTGACCGGTCTGACATGCTTCGGTAGTTTTCCGTCGATTATGGTCTCGACTCGAATGTGTCCATTCCTGTCTCGGTTAGCCTTCTGACCGACCGACACTGTTTCTCCTATAATTATTATATTTAGTGGCATAACTAAAGATTTTTTTTCAAAAGATCGAATTCGGTATTAGTTTATCTTGCTGTTGTATTGGATCCGTATAATCATTCAATAGGAAAATTAATCGATTTTCTTTTAAAAGAAGTGAAATAAGATCGAACCAGTATTGAATCGATATTCTGCTTTTCGATCGTAGTTTTCCACATTAGTTTCGAGACCCGTCGTCTCGAGAGGATTCGAGACGAAATGTTTGGTGAGATCAGCTAGAAAAAGCGCATATCAAATAAAATATCAAATCAACATTAAGTTCTCATTACTTGAAATCCGGCAGGTTGAACGAAAATATCAAAAGTTTATCGGATCTAACCATGAGGATCCAGCTTGTCGACCCTGATGTCGATTTCGTGTCTCTTTTCGAAATTCCTCATCTTCAGATCCTGAAAATAATGCAAAATTTACAAATTATATTCCAGTAGACCAAATCAAATGTAAAAGTGCATCGGTCTCATGTGCTGAACAGACATGGAGACGATTCAGGCCCGATTCTGGCTAGCATACCTCAAACTTGGGTCCATCGAATTCATCGAATCCTTCTAGTATACTGACGTCAGCCCAGTTGCCCTCCCCAACGATTAGATCGATCTCTTCATAGGCAGAACCGAGAGATGATTCAGCACTGAAAACAAGAATAAAGTATGTTATATTAAGGATGTTGAACTACCACACGTTCTCTCTCACTCTCTTACTGACCGACAGGAGAGAATGTGAATGAAAATAGCGAAAACAAACAGATCCCATGTTAAATAACGAATACTTTGACTCACCGACAAGTGTATTTTCCCTCGTTCGAATCATCCACGTCCATAATCAACAGCGAATTGTTAGTCTGGAAACATTTTGAAAACGTATTTTCAAAAAAATTGATTCTCACCAGCACTCGAATTTGGTCGTCCTGATCAAGTCGCGCTCCGTCCTTGAGCCACTCGATTCTGGTAAGAAAATCGTCATGACTTGGCAATCACAGAAACATTCTTAAAAAGACGCAGAGAACCACACCTTCCCAAGAATGGTCCCCACAACAAGAATCGCAATGTATATTTGTATTGTTTCCTTTCATTCACTTACCTGGTAGTGAGCGGTTCTCCATCCAATTCACAGTCAATTGTCACGATTGATCCTTCTCGAGTGGTGAGAGATTCGAGGGGAGAAGTGTAGACAGTTGGCTTGATATCCTCCACTTCCATCTGGAATAACGATTACATGTGAAATGCACTTATCATCAACATACTGTCTTTATTTAATGAGTCGCAATACTTTGCGTTTTTGATGATGAACTTGGGTGAACTATCTATTTTTCTTACCACGGTCACATCATTGGGGCGTCTCTTGTTGCGCACCTTGCACGTGTACAGGGAGAGGTCGGCTTCCTGTATCGATCAATAATAGCTCTTGCAAAATTTTTTTAAAAAATATAATTTAAAAAATAACAATATGTACTTTTTGAAAATAGCGCAGAAATCAAATGTGAAATTTTTCAATTTTTTCCGCGTTCTCACATTCTCCTCCGTCACTCCAAACACGACGAGTGATCCGTTGTTCATCACATTGAATTGGGGAGAGGCACGATTGATCGGAGTGCCATCCATCAGCCATTGAATCGATCGACTGAATATTTGGTTACCTTGTTTAGTTTCGTAATTTTCCGACCATTGCTTTGTGTGCCTTGGAACAAGACTGGTATTACTTACGGATCGGCGGCTCTGCTGTTCGCACATCTCATCACGGCCACTCGCTTGGTCGTCGTTGGTTCGGCCGTCGTCGTTACCGTATCCTCGTCTTCTGCCTCCTGCACCACACTCGTTTATCGATAAGTGATTTTTTCGACGAAATATTCCAGTCGTTTTATGTGCATGAAAATCTTGCAAATATTGCTGATAAATGAGCATTTTAGTGGTGAGGGAGGATGTGTCTGATAATGCTATGATACCTCGATCATGGCTCCGGAATGAATCTCTCCGACGTCGTTCTTCGCATGGCATTTGTACTCGCCCAACGGCTCGTTCGAGTTAGTCATGTTGATGCGAAGGATCGAATTCTGAATCCATTTATATCGTATTGCAAAACTTCTCTTGTTTGAAGATCCAAAATGAAGTCCGTAATCCGAACACTTCATTGAAATATGAGACAAAAGTGAGAAGCAAAAGTGACTATTGTCTAGAATGTTCAAGATAAATGTGAGTAGCTCACGTATTCCTTGAATCCGGTCTCGTTCACGAATTGTCCGTCCTTAGTCCAGTAGATGATCGGCTCTGGCTGGCCGATAGCACTGAAATACGATTGCGGCGTCATGCCTCTGGTAGTATAGTGGTTAGTATCCGCGCCTGTCACATGCGAGACCCGGCTTCAATTTCCGGCCAGAGAGAATTGTTTTGGTTTGATCCCTTTTAACTTTTAGTGCCCACACGGCCCGTCATAGTTGAAGCCACGAAAAAAGGAACTCTTCCCATGGTCATAAAATGTGATGTGCTTGACTACCATCGTGCTGTGTGTGGGGGATTTGCTGGAGGATACGTCATTGTCTTCTTCGTCCAGACTTATTTCTCGTTAGGATGTAAGGGTGTTAGAAAATACTGTTTGTATGATCCCTTTTGTATTTTTCCAGTCCGAACACAATTTTTCTTCCTTCTGACATTTCTGTAGCCATCTCAGTTCCGATATTGTGTGTTTGCACTTATCGCATGAGAGGATATTGATGCATCAATCCAAGAAATCTAGCCTCGCTACAAACCAATTCCTAACATTCGCGCTAATCCCTGCATATTGGCATCGACATTCGAACCAACTTCTTCAATCCTCAACTGGTTTCGCTCGATTGTATTCCTGCTAGACTTTTTTCTGACAAAAAAGGAAATAATTACCTGCAAAACAGCTCGAATACGCTGCCGATCTTCACGTTCTGACTGACGGGCGTGTGCAGGAAGCGTGGTAGGCCTGAGAAACGTCGAATTGACGAATGCACGCGTCATATCACCACTACTTTAGCCAAACCTCCGCACTGCACGCGCTGCACCATCTCACTACCCTCTCACCTCCGACTGGCGTGCGGCCGGGGCGCGGACTTCCTGGCAGACACTTGATCGGTATCTGGGAGGGCTCCTGAACGGAAATGTTTGGAATGGTGTCAAGAGGTTCTTTGCACTTTGCCGTGCTGACCTACCGCATTCTCTTGTCCCCAGTGCTCCAGCTCGCCGCCAGGCACGTCGCCGCGCGATTGAACCATGCTCTATAACGCGATTTAAAGTACTACTCCCACCCAAAACTGACTCCCTGTTTTCAATGTATTTTCCAAATTAACGCGGCGCCACTAAGATGTTATCGTCAATGAAAATTGCCGGAACCTCTTCATTGGCTGGGAATTTAAGTTTTGAATTTTAGTCAATTTTTAAAAAAAAATTTTCCAACTTTGCGAGTTTTGCGATTTGTTGTGTCAAAGTGCTTACTAATTTGAGTAAATATTATAAAATAATTATTTGTGGTAAAATCATATCAATTGCACGCACCATCTCTTGAAATTGTCGAGTTTGCACAAATTTACAAAAGTTTTGACAAAAGTTCGCACCTAAATTCCCAGTCGATGAAGCGTTTTCGGTCAGTTTGCATGTTGAAAACGTCTTAGTGGCGCCGCGTTAATTCAGAAATTGGAATAAAATAAAAAGTCATTTTTGGGTGGGACAGGTACTTTAACCTTGCTCTATAAGAAGCTACTTTAATAGTTTAATTAGTACCGTCTTGATTGGCTTTCCGGTCTCGTCACATTCGACCCAGATGAACTCGGGCTCGCGCGCTTCGGCTCCTGATTTTGTTCATTACAATTTTTCGAATAATTTCACATTTCGTCCCGATTTATGCTTCGGAATTGATGTTTAAACAGTTTCTCGTTTTTTCGCATTCATTCATACTCTATTTGACAGGCTAAAGTCTAGTTTCTTCATAATGAGTCAAATCTGAGCACCTTTTGCTTATCATGAGAATAGCCTGTTTGGTTAGTTGATAGATGTCGGTAGTTTTCTATCTACTCCTCTCTCATTCGTTCATTATCTCTTTCTAGTTAGAGCACCAAGAAGGTATGTTTGGGCGTCATCACCGTATACAATAATGTCTCGTTCTGAGCAAATCTGTGTGTTATTGGATGCGCAATCTTCTAAAGGCCGTCTCCATTATCGTCAATCCTTCCCCCATGACGCGGAAGCCTATTTTCGCGTGATGTTATTTGTCGTCGAGCAATATGGAGTTCTTTGAGAGGAGGGGGGGGGGGGGGGGTATTGTGCCAAGATCGACCTTCAGATGAGAATTATTCGTGGTATTCCGTGACAATGAGTGCGCTGAGCGTACAGACTAATTTGGCGACCACAAATGAAATTTGTTATCCGATCTCGCTCAAAACCCATTTCTCACCCGGTATGATGACAGTGCGAGAAGCGAGAGCCTGACCAGCCTGAGACTTGGCCACGCAGTGATAGAAGCCTGATGTTCATTAATTAACTCAATTTTCGAAATATTATTTTAAATATTAATAAAAACGCACCAGAATCCTCCGGGATAACGTTGCGAATGGCGAGTGTGGTTCCGAGAAGCTCGTATTCTGAGGAAAATGTTCGTTTTCCCGGTTTTTTGTGCTGGTATTTTTTCCCATTTTTTCACTGTTTTCTGGGCAATTACTGAATGTGCCAGTGTCCATTTACCAGAGTACCCGCGAGTAGCATTTCAATATAGAAAGAGGAGGGGAAAGAGTTCGCCTGGCCTATGGGGGCGCTGAACAATGGAATGAGCGAGCGGAGGGGAGATGAAAACAATGAGATTAGTGAAATGAGAGGGTGAGGGAGGAGAGAAGAGAACCTTGATTGCTGATTCTAGAGGTGGGGAGATGGGGGGATCGGGGGGGGGGGAGCATCAAGAAACTCGGACTAGTTTCAACGCGCGAATATCTTCTTTCACGGCGTTTTCCGAATGACGAAAGCGGTTTTTTTTTTTTTTTCGTGGAAGTTCGCATTATTGGATTCCCACTGAAACTTTCAAATGCTTCTGTTCACCCCTCTCATGTTGAATGTAAAGCCGCACGTTCATCTCGGCAAGACTCTAAGGTTCCCTAAAGTTCTAAATCTATATCGCATCACTTCATAACTCACTCTCATTATTCACAATCTCGACATTCTGATGGCGCACCCAAGAGATCACTGGCTCCGGAATTCCAGAGGCATTGCATCTGAAATGGTTGTGATCATCTTCTTTGTTTTCAAATTGTTGTCTTTCTCTTCGTCTACAATGTCTTATCGCATTCGCTTCCGGAGTTTGGCGGTAAACCGGAAATTGGGGTCTCACTGGAGATAGATTGTGGAACGAAGCTCAGCGGTAACATTCTCCTTCTCAGGAGTGATGATAGGGGCGGCTGAAAAAATAGTTGCATTGTCTTCTCTTCGGGAACCCGCGTTGAGCCTCTAACTAGACGCGTGTTTTCGCTATTTTGATGTTATATGTGAGAACCCAGTTATAATCCGAAGGGATCAACCAGTGAATCCTTTCTGATCCGTTACTTGACTGAGAAGCTAGAGACTATTTTGAGGTGTACGGAGCACTGTATGACCAATAAACTAGATTGGGAAATCTTCTGTAAATCCTTCTCGGCGGTCCTCGTCACTTTCAGAGGGGAAATGTGATAGTTGGGCGCGGGAAATAGGTGCGATTCTCACGGGACATGCGCGACTTTCCACTGTGTTTGTGATGAATTGCTAATGGGGATGAGGAAGTAGCTAAACCACGGAGGCCCTAACGGATCTAAGATCAGCTAGGACCATCTGTTCTCACTGAAACCTATTAGGAAAGGGTTCCGATCGTCATAGGGTCCTCAAATAAAACAACTTATTTTTTGCAGATTATATATTCTATTCTCTACTATCTGAATAATATCTCATTTTTTTATAACTCGAATACTGTCATACAAAATAACTGAGCACTACGATTTTCTTATAGTTTCCCCGTGCTAAATATAAGAATGCGCTCACTGAGAACGACCAATCCGATCTCCTTGTAGCTGGTCCCAGCCCAATTCTCAGATTTACACGTGTAGATTCCAGCCTGAAAATGTTTGATTCGTCTAGTGGGCAATTTCCATCACTCAGTGAGACCATTATTTAGCGGGATAGTTCCTTTCCGATACGGTAATCGTTATCAGAAAAGAGAAGAATGCATACATGTTCTAGTCCAACATCGGGGAAGATCGCCGAGGCCCTTCGAGTGTCCGACGTTTTGTCGATAGCGGCTGAAAATGTTGAAAATGCTTAAAAGTAATGTCTGTCGGATTCCACGATCGACAATCGCTTGAATGATGTTCTAGGAAGGTTATGACAAAAACTACTGTTTTCTCTTCAGAATAGAAGAGTAGTATGGGTTCATGAATGAGAAATGCTTCATCCTAGACTGTCATTTTGTTTCCTGTTCTATCTTGGTTGAAGTCGCGACAAGACCGCTAAAGTTTCTCAAACGCGTTGTATTCTTATATTTTGCCTAAAAATTTTTTTAGTTTAATTTTGTATCAAACACTCTTTTTCGTCTAACTAAACTAGTCCTTACCTGAAGAACGCTGCGAATTTTGAAGTACCAAAAATATCCTGCTGAATTAATCAAGCCTGCTAGAAAATTCGCTTCTGCGGCTATTTTTGCTATTGTTTTGACGAATTTCTCTTCATAAGGTGCACTAAGTCTAGGATGCAGTAAGTCTAGAAGGGAACAGGATGCATTGATCATTCATCGTAACCTCCTTCCATCCTATTCTACTGAGCCTTCTCTCTCCTCAAACTTTTCCTCCTCTGCTCAACTTGGTAAGGAATGCGAGAAAACGCAGGCCGTCTCTCATTTCAGTGTGCCTAACTCCTGGTATCACGAGGGAAAAGGCTCTTCCTCGTCAATATTCTTGCGCGATAAGAGTTTCTTCAATTAAAATAGCTATTTCCTGAGCTGGCAAGCTATAAAACACTGAGAGTTACGGAAACATATTTTCTATAGCTCCTAGCTACATTTTCTCCAACGTACTCTCAGTGATCTTGACGTCATCTTTGTACCAAGTGATGTGCGGCTGAGGGACTCCTGTAGCTTCACACCACAACTCTGCTGTTTCACCCTCAAATTAATTTTAGTATTCTTAAATCACGATGGTTCTTATTGACAATTAAAAGGGCAAAGAAATCAAATAACCTTCTTGAAGATGACGTGTTGAGGTTGATCAGAGACGCGAGGTGGGACTGTAATATAATAATAATTTATTATTCATTCCTTCTACTGAACGTGTCCGAAAGTGCTGCTTAGTTCATTTCTCCTACAAAATACAGTCCTTGCCTATTGTTGTTCGTTGTTATCTTTCACAAAGTTCACACCAGCTTTATCCCCCCACTTCCTAAACTCCGCCTCATATCCCCATCACCTTCCCTCTCCAGTCTCCGCCCCCAATGGCTTTTTGACGCGCGATCTCCCTTCCTCCTTCCTTCCCCCTATCGACTGTCTCTCTTCCGGTAACACACTACAATGGCGTCTAGCTGCACGACGGCCTTGCTGGTGCTGCTGGTGGCGGCTGCAGCTATGATGGCTGCGCCCCGGCCGGAGCACCCCCTGCTGCAGCAGCAGCCGCAGCCCCGACCGAGATTCATGAGTGAGCTAGTCTGTCCCTCATTCATCCAAAGGCTTTTTTTGCAACGGTAACGATTAATTCGAAAGAGATGGTAGATGTTTGGACGGAGTGATGTTTCGGTGTCGAATGCAGGGTTCAAAGATCAAAGATCAATCCCTTCAGACCCTCACGCACGCGTCTCTCGCTTCGACCCCGACCAGATCATGTTGGATGTAGGCAAGATGACCAAGGTTTGTACAATTGATTTGATTTGAAAATTGTAAAAATTAATTAATTAATTATTTATTTAATTGCAGGGATTCAACGAGATGCATCGGATGCCCTCCTTCAACGACAAAGAGCAGAAGATCTACGATCAGGTAGTCTCTTTTTTCTGTTTTTTCCCTCTATTTTTTCATCTCTTGCAAACTCTGATTCACTGCTCAAGCAATGAGAACTCTTTTTCATAATAGGCATCTTCCATTCCAAACACCTCTCTTTACTGCACTTGTTCTCTTTCTCGGAATTCATTTAATTCATACCATTCCGCTCTATTGCTACTCTCCGGTCCCTGAGTACCCGACCATTTCCCGGATTCCAGACGTTTCAGGTGATGGACGACATGGCATCCAAGTTCGATTACTCCTCCCTTTACGACGACGAATGAGAGACGTCGCCCCACGACAGCACACCACCACTACACCACTAAGCCATATCCATGATAGTACTCGGGCCCCAACGGACCCCACAGAGCGATAATCTTGGTTTCTTCTCTTCCGTAGTCCACTAGTGTCTGTCTCTCTCTCTCTTTTTCTCCTCTTTTGACTGATGTTCGTTGCATTTCCGATAAACATGCTGTTTACTGTTTCTACAACTCGTTCAGTCCTTCAGTTCACCTACTCGGAATGGCTCAGTATTTAGTGTTTTTTTCCACTTTTTGTTGAAAATCCTCATGAACTCACTTCCTACAAACATCTGAATCTTCATCTCAGCCTCTCCCGCGGTGTTCTTCGCCTTACAGACGTAGGTTCCCTGAAAAAAAAACGTGTGTTTAAAAAATTCTCGCGTATGTCGGGAGTTTCCCGCGCTCTAGCAACATTGATATCACTCTGGAAGGCAAAACCCGCTCACAGAGACTTGGAGTACATCGAGTTGGGCAGAAAAAAATTGTCGAAATACTCTCGAACGCTTGCTTATTAGCGCTTTTTTCCAATTGCGAAAAAGACTAATCTCTTGATTGGATAGATTGATACTCCAGAAGGCTTTTCGAATAACAAGTCCAGCTAGAATTGACAAAATAGCGAGAGTGTGGTGAAAACGTCTGAATTTATAGGAAGATTATTCTCAGTTTTAAGCCCTTCTTACGGTGATGTAGTCAAATAACACCAGATATTCTTGGCGATAATAAACTAAATCTCATATTACCTGGTCGCTGAGCTTTGCCGAAGCGATGTTGACTGCCGATCGATCCTCAGTGAGAGTGATGCCGACAGAGGGATTCAGTCTCGTTCCGTCCTGAATTAGTCTGTTATCGATAAAATACTCGTCTCTCTTCAGCTATCATAAAGAACAAGTAAAATTATTTATCCTCACTAGACTATGAATTATAATCGCTGTTCGTCTAACTATAGTGTCATTTCATTGAGCCTAGAGTTATGCTAGCCCTAGTCTCAGTTTTACGCGCATCTTACAGTCCTGTCAGGTTTCCCTGTGAACGCGCGCGCCCCGGGGCGACCCCACCCAACCCCACGGCGTTCTGCTGGCAAAATGCCAAGTGAGCGTTCGTGGTGAGACCATCGTGCGCTCACTTGCATTTGCATGCTCTCTCGCAATTCGCCTTTCTCTTTTCTCTCGCTCCCTCCATGTAAAACGCCGTGACCCCATGGCCTGTGCAGCTAGGATACATGAAGAATTTGGGGGCTCTTTGTGAAAACCTTCTCATGTGTCCTATCTGCATTGATTTGCGTAAGAACGGTGGATATTGCTAAACAATCTAATATCTGAGAGCGATTCTTAGCAAATTGATGCAAAAAATCAAACGATTTTGAGATTTTGATTTTTTGACTCTCATCAGGGTCGAAAAAGTTTTTTTTTTAATTCATAAAATCAATTGAGTTTCTGGTGTATTTCAGTGCGTAGAAACCGTATTTTGATATTAGTGCTTGAGAAAACTCGAAGGAAACCAGTTACGGGGCTTTAAAACTCGTTTGATTTTTTTGCATCAATTTGCTAAGAATCGTTCTCAGAGATTCGATTGTTTAGCAATAGCCACCTTTCTTACGTAAATCAATGCAGATGGGACACATGAGAAGGTTTTCACAAAGAGCCCCCATATTCTTCATGTATCCTAGCTACACAGGCCATGGGGTTGGATGGGGTCGCCCGGGGTCGCCCCGAGGCGCGCGCGTTCACAGGGAAACCTGACAGGACTGTACAACAGATCTCAGTCAGAACCTCGTGGTGCTACCGTACGCCCTACCGTACGCCCTACCGTACCTTGGTCCACACGATCTCCGCCGAGTCTCCGTCGATGCCGCAATGCAGCAGGACTGCGGTTCCCTCGGTCGCATTCTGCGTCATCAGTCCGTCCTTGGTTACGGTAGGAGCGCCTGAGATATAGGAACTGAGTCACAGCAGTAAATCTCAAACCCCATGTCAGTCCCATGCTACCGTACTCCCAGCGTAACCGGTTAAGCAATCGAAAACTGACTGATGGATCTGACGGTGTACTCGATGGATGCCTCTCCTGCCTCATTCGTGGCTGTGCATCTGAACAACTGCTGCTTCTTCTGAGCACCGTTGACGGTGAGAGTTCCCTCCTCGTCTGAAATAAGGTGATTAGTCACTCATTTGGTGAGCAAATTGTGTTCGATGGTGTTGAGATGGTGATGCTGTCAACATCTGGATTCAATAGGGACTACGTAAACGTTGAGATTAGAATTTCGCATCGAAAATATCCAAAATGTTGGTGCCTCATGCTGGAATCGAACCAGCGACCTTCTGTTTACTAGACAGACGCTCTGCCACTGAGCCAATGAGGCAGATGATTTCATTCAGAATCCAGGACTACGTAACCGTTGAGATTAGAATTGCGCATCGAAAATATCCAAAATGTTGGTGCCTCATGCTGGAATCGAACCAGCGACCTTCTGTTTACTAGACAGACGCTCTGCCACTGAGCCAATGAGGCAGATGTTGAGATTGACTGTCCTCGTGCATATTATCACACCCTGTTTGATCAACTGTCAATCAAAGTTTCCATCGCGATGCTCTGTTTCTCTATTTATTTCCTCTTTCGTCTCTATTCCATCCGTTATCTGTGACCCACCAATGGAGAAGACATCATTATCTTGCACGACCGTCTCATCGATGTACCAGACGATCGTCGGTTCGGGGTAACCACGGCTGCCACACTGTAATTGTATTATAATCAGTTTATTGATAAATAAATCGAGATAACCTTGAGAGAGAACTTGGTCTTTGCAGGGACGGAGGTCTCGTTCGGAGAAGTGGAGTGGATGGTGGGTTTCACTGGAATTATCGTGTTAGACCTTCATCGTTCGAATTTATTCGTTTATTTTATAAAGGAATATCATTAAATAAATCTTACCAAGCACTTCCAGGGTGTATGCTTGCTGCGAGGAGCCAGCCTCATTGACTGCCTGTTTGAGATCAAAGATCAGGATTGAAATAACGTTGCCGGGGAGCAAATAAAGACTAAAGATCATGAACCAACCTGGCACACATAGAGTCCAGAATCCGAACTGCGCGCTTCGACAATCGACAGGACCTGAATATTCAAATTTGTTATTTTGTTAGTCTTTTCGTTCTCTTCCTTGTTCCTTGATCACTCCTCTAATCATTAACCTCTCGTCATTCCGAGAATCTCTCCCTCCTCCCGTCATAATTACCCCGCTTATCATGCCTCTAATGAGCGGGATTCCGAGACTATCCTTCACTTTCCTCTTCTCCCTTTCGTTTCTCTAACCGACAGAATAGCCGATGAATTGAGAGAGCGGGGCGATAGTTTGGCAGAGAGACGCGATAGAGTGCAATCACGTCTATGAACAATGCCTAGAGATAACGAGAGAAGTATCAGATGGTTATGGAAAGCCATAAAAATTGTCTTGGAGTCGCAATTCTCATCATGCGAGAGTGACGCGCGGCCATTGATCGTTTCAGAAGCTGGTTCACCTATTTTCTAGCCTGTTTTGAATTTTTTAAAATACGAAATTCAATTCTAGAAAATGCCCCTGCTTACACTAGTCACCAATGTGCCGAAGGAAGATGTCCCCGAGGATTTCGACGTTCGTTTTTTTTTCAATGTTTTGCTAAATTTCAAAAATAAATCTAATTTCAGGACAAAATCATCCAAGCAGTCGCGGATGCGTTCAATAAACCCGAGCGGGCAGTGGTTTTGGAGGTATTTCGCTCGTTTTGCGTAATTAGTTTTCACCATACAGTCGCTACTAGTGTACTAGTATCTTTTTTTAAAATCGTGACTTCTGTGAAATACGGCTCAAAAACACGTTGGAAAAAAGCTGTTTCTTCCTAACCAAAAATGAATACTACTAAACATTTCAGTTGGTGGCGGGCGCGCACATCGTTCGAGGCGGCGCTGATAAGCATGTGAAAGCTGCCCATTTGATGGTTTGTTCTCAATTTATTGTGCTCTTTCAAGAGTCGGTTCAACCGATTCTGTTCACGTCTCGGAAACAAGCTAGTGATAAATATTTTCTCTATATGTGCGTCCATAACTTCACAGAACGATCTAGTTCTCGAAATACTCTTGGGAATGCGATCATTGAACTGTTTTTTTTAACATTTAAAAATACCAAAACGTATTCTCAGGTGGCCGCAGGTACAGTGGTGCTCAACGCCGAACACAATCGTGGATACGCAAGCAAGGTTTGGAAGGTTGGTTGATGTCTCCTATTGAAGGAATATTCGTTCCAGATCACCGAAGCTGTCGAGAAACTGCTCAAAATCAACAAGGACCATGTGAGTTTCCGATCGTTCAAAAATTCCGATTAGAAAAGTCTGGTTTACTTTGATTTTCGTAAAATTCACGAGCTCTATCAGCAATGACATAATGCAGAATGATTGGCCCTGATGAGAGCTCATCAATCAACGTGACTTGGGATCGCACAAAGTTGATCATTAATCATTCCTTCTCTCATTCAGATCCTCATTACATTCCACGGTCTCGAGGCGGCAAATGTCGCTGCCAAAGGAGAGACTTTCCAGCACATTCTATACGCGCACAAGATGGAAGTGGAGAGCAACGGAGAACAGGAAGACTAACCGCCCATCACTATCTTTGTAAATTTGCGCGCCTTGAAGACTGAACTTGTCAATGATGAGCTTACATACGAATATGGAAAACTTATTGAACAGACCTTTCCATCGGCGGCATATCGAGCGGAGACGCCTGATTCGATGCGCAAACCATTGCGAAGCCAGCTATAATATTTTTTTAAACCACAGCCCTTCATGAAAAAAATCTCTCCATATGCGGTGTCAAAAAAGATAGTAGAAGACTCTAAACTAGTTTAGTTGATGCAGAAGGAAAAGGTAGGATAACGACATACGTGATCACGGGTGTGGGCAATCCATCAGCATTGCATTCTAGACGAGCGACTTCCCCTTCGATCACCTGAGAGGTGCCACCATTGGCGATCACCGGCGCTTCTGAATATTAATTATAATTCCTCTGGATGTTTTTTCTTGCACGATGACGTATCTCTGTTTCGCATATTTCTTCGTATGGTCTCAAGTTCAACTTCTCACCGAACGTTGATCAGTAACTTTGTGGGATGGAGAGAAGGTGTGACTTTCGAAAATAACTCACGAACGATCTGAACATTGTACACGAGAGTATCGTTGCCTGCACTGTTCTCAGTGACACACGAGTAGTGACCACGATCAGCCAGAGAGATGTTTGAGATCTGAAGGTGATCTTTGATCTCTCTTTTGTGCCAGAATGATCTAAATATTCGTTGAGTTGATCTTTGATCTCTGATACCTGGATGAACTTGTTCTCTGGTCCCAGCGTGATCGATCCAGTGGACTCCGTGATCTGCTGGGTATCGTTGATGAACCTGCAGGGTTACGGTAAGCTACCGTACCTCATCCCTACCGTACTCTCACCATTTTATCTGCGGGGTGGGCTTTCCTTGCGCGTCGCAAGTTAGGGTGAGGGTCTGTCCAGAAGGCAGCTTGGGTGACATATCGATGCCATTGCGGTCGATTGAGGGAGGAACTGCAATGGTCAGTCATTGAATTGAAAGATATAAAACTGCATTGTGAAAGATATAAAACTGCATACCCCAATTTCTATTCCGCATCAACCATAATGTTTATTGAAAACGGTAACCTTTTTTTTTGCATTTGGAAACTCACCCAATACGTCGACGTGTACGGATGCCTCTGCAGCTCCGGCCTCGTTGCGGGCAGCGCAAGTGTAATCTCCAACATCTTCCTTTCCGAGATGGGGAATGTCCAGACGAGCACCCTACAGGGAAACGATTTGACTGTTCAAAATATGGCTTGGTTGTTTTTTTATTTTATTTTTGCAATGCCAGGAATTCACAAACGCACGCCTTCGACGAACTAGAGTTCACCGAAAGGCAAATTCGCTTGAAAACAAAACGAACCTTCTGGCTGATCCGGGCACCGTCAGGCGAGGAGACGATGGGCAGACCACCCTACAAAGTTAAGATTGAAATAATGTATTCCGTATCTATCACTGAGATAAAAGGGCATTCCGCATTCTAGTATCAATACTTGGAGATAATCATTTTGTACATCTAACCTTGTTCCATGTGAGCACGGGCACTGGATTTCCAGTTGCATTGCACATTAGTACAATAGACTCTCCAATCGCCCTGACAGACGAGTTCACCGATGTCACTTGCACGGTAGGTGGAACTGAAAGTATTTTCGGTAATCTCCGAGCATAAAATTCCGTCAGCTCTGAAAATCATATGCAATACTGTGCACAAGGAATGTATTGAAGATTGTTGAAGCTCTTCCATTATCTCTCGCATCATATGGTAGAGGGAACTTACGCCAGACATCCAGTGTGAAGTCCTGTTCGGCGGTGCCGGCATCGTTCTCGACGAGGCAAGTCCATCTCAATTTATATTATGGTTAACAAAATATTTAGTAAATGAATTTGATTAGTACGAAAAGGGTTTGGGCGCAGTAATTGAATGAACTTTCTCCACGAAAGAGTTTCTCTTTTTCAAATATGTTATAAAAAATAATTTGAATGTCGAACCTTCCAGCATCCTTCTGTCCCACTGAGATGATCTCGATAGCCTGACCATCAGGGGAGAACTTGACCGTATCTGATTCAGTCACCTTGAATGAACAGATTTTTTTCTTTATTTTCTCACAGTTTGCCAGACAACTGGTTTGCAGAAACTCCGTAGCAACACTCGACTTACATCAACTCCATTCAGCTGCCATCTAATAAGAGGGAAGGGATGGCCTCCAACTGGGCATTCGATAGTGATCGGATGGCCGAGATTCGCACGAGGGAAAAGATCAACCTTGCCAGAATCGATAGTAGGAACGGCTGAAAGGAAATGCTTCTTCGAGCCCTGAAAGATGAGTAAACCCAACATCCTCATTCCCTGCCCCTGTTCGCGCTTTTGACTACTGCTCATGACTCTTGTGAGATTACTGATATGCTCAGGACCGATCGATCTTGTCTAGTGCTTCACTTCACTCAACTCAAGACGAGAGGGAGACACGGGGGATCACATTTATCGGGACAACAGGACGGCATCACAGCACAACACACGGCACACAAACACGAACGGACAAACAAACAGACGGGCAAAATAACCTAAATTAACAGAGGGAGATCAACGTACCACCAGGGCTTGCACAACTAAAGGATGGTAAACATAAGGAACTAAAGATCAAAGATCAATCTACATTCTACTCCTGGCCATTCGCATCCTACGTCGCTCCTCACAACTAATTCTTCTAGTCTGGCACCTATACTTCCTCATCAATTGCTGTCTATGTCTCTCAGTCCACTCCCTCTCCCTCCTCTCTACCTCCTGTCTATGGGCTTCCCTCATCCTTCTCTCCCTATCCAACCACATCTCATACTCTCGTCTCCTTCTAAAGTCCTCATGGGCCCTTCTCTGCTCATCCTGCTGACGGGAAACTTCTCTCTCCCACTCTAAACGCCTTTTATTGTAATCATCTGACCTATAGACGGTCCTATGCGGAGTGGGAGTCGTATCAACATCTGCACTAGGTGAATGAACCTCCCTCTGGAAGGCGCGCACTATGAAGTAGGGCGGGCCTTTGCTCTTCTTCTCTAAACTCGCATCGACTCTCTTAATGGCGCGGGGCGCCTTGCGGGCGCCGCCTGGAGCGCACTCGGTGCCTTCAGACATACAGAGGACGTCGAGGGCGAAGTCGGCTGCTGTCTCGCCCGCACGATTCTGAGCCACACACGAGTAGGAACCGGCGTCGGAGATGGAGACTGAGGAGAGCGAGAGACGACGGCCCTCGGAGAGAACCTCAACGGGGATATTAGCGTTATTTTTATTTACCGATGGATTGATGGAAGTAAATGATGGATTCTTCTTTCAGAAATGCTCAGTGGCTATTTGCTCACTTTGACATTGCCAGATGCGAGATCGACCGGTCGATTATCCTTGATCCATTCGATGGAGGTGATTTCATCAGCGTTCGATCCAGTCTGGCAAGTATCGATATTTTGAAGTGAACCAATAAAATAAACAGACTACCTTGATTGGGCAGTTGAGGACGAGCGACTGTCCCTCCTTGAGGGTGTGATTGGCAGGCTCTGTTTGGTCCATCTCAGGAGATGCTGGAATTGCCTCATCAATAGGTTATTCAAACTGTAAGATCGAAACAGAGAAGGGACTCTCGACAACTCTCATGATACTTTTTCGAAAACTTCTTTCCCATGCTTTTCTCGTGTTATCAGCTAAACATAAATCTTAGACGGCGACAATGATAATCAATTGTGAATACTCACTGATCACTTCCAATTGGAAGTCCTGTTCCACTCTTCCTCCCTTATTCGTGGCGACGCAAGTGTAACGGGCTTGATCGGAGATCTGGGACTCATCCACGACGAAGGTTTGGTTGTTCTGTAACATTCTTTTGTTATGACTATCCGAATTCCAGTATTATGCGCGTATTATTCAAAAAAACCGTTTAAAAATCAATCTCTTTTGCATCTTTAAAAGGTAAATGGTCGTGAGGACACTGTAGTCACCTGTGCCAGACTGATTCTCTCATCGCTGAAGTCCACATCTTCTCCTTCCTTCAGCCATTTGATCGAGGGTTGTGGAATACCTTAATTTCAAAAGATTATTCTATTCTATTTATTCCAACATAAGAGAGGAATCGCGAGAGATTCGACAGAAATGACCATACCATGGCGGTAGGAATTTGTATCTCCGATCTTGTTCAAAAGTGAAATTTAAGTACTTTCGATGATGCTCTTTCAAACTGCGTTTCCGGAATTTTGATATTGGGTCACATCTCCGAGTATTGGTAGGTCAAAGTAGGTGACCTGTGAAATTTTAGTTGAAATTCGTCACATGAAAAAGACCATAACTCGCTTCGAAATTATGCTAGAGACATTTTACAAAAAGCGTTCGAATAAGGAGGCATAGAAACACATTTCATATGTTGATGATATCATTCCTCTTCCGTGCGCTGGAGCGGAGCAGTCGGTTATTTGAAAAAGTGGTGTAACTTTCCAAATAGTGAATTCCGCAAGAAGCGCCGAAAAGTGATAAAAGAACATCCTTTCATCAACCTAAAATCCAAAAATCAGAGGAATCGGAGAATGGAAAAAAAATTTGGTCCGCCTTTGGTCCGATTTTGGTCGAACATTTTTTGTCGCAGAATCATGTCGCTATAGGAATTTCTGGCTTATTTGTGAGGGTAGAAAACGAATTTGCCAACTAGAGCTCATGAAACCGCGAAATAAAAAAGTAATAACCAAACTCCAGAACAAATTTTTTTGAGGTTATTCTTTATAGCATAACTTTTTTATTTCGAGGTTTCATGAGCTCTAGTTAGCAAATTCGTTTTCTACGCTCAAAAATAAGCCAGAAATTCCTATAGCAACATGATTCTGAGACAAAAACTGTTCGACCCAATTCGAACCAAAGGGAGGGGCCACATGGTGAAAAAGAGGTCAAAGTCGAAAAAATTGTTACCTCGAAAAATAAATTTATAAGTTTCTGGTGTATTTTGGCGCGCTGATTCTGAATTTAGATATGAGAGCGCATGAAAACATGAACGAAAAAAGATATGCTTGAAAAATATCAAAAATTTGTACAAATCGCAGTTTTTTCGGACAAAAGGCCGCGCGCATTTTTTTTCCATTCTCCGATTCCTCTGATTTCTGGATAGTTGGTTGGTGAAAGGATGTGCTTCAATCACTTTTCGGCGCTTCTTGCGGAAATCACTATTTGGAAAGTTACACCACTTTTTCAAATAACCGACAGCTCCGTTCCAGCGAACGGACGAGGAATGAAATCATCAACATATGAAATGTGTCTCTATGCCTCCTTATCCGAACGCTTTTTGGAAAATGTCTCTAGCATAATTTCGAAGCGAGTTATGTATTTTTTGGTGAGACGAATTTCACCTAAGATTTCATAGGTCACCTACTTTGACCTACCAATACTCGGAGATGAAACCCTATATCGAAATTCCGCAAACGCAGTTTGAAAGAGCATCATCGAAAGTACTTAAGTTTCACTTTCCAACAAGATCGGATATACAAATTCCTACCGCCGTAGGCTCTCGAAAATCTGGCGATTCGTCTCATAAGGGGAGGAATCATCGAATAAAATGCTCACCGGAAACGGGGCACTCCAGAGCGAATCGAGTTCCCAGAATATTGAGGGGATTGCCGATGATATTGGACTCGTCGATTTTGGGAGGGACCAGGACCTAAATTATGTAAATATGAGCTACCGCTTCATATTTTGAATGATGCTTCTTACTGCTCGAATTGTATGCACATCTCCTGATTCTCCCCTCACCTTCAGCATTAGATGACCAATTCCTTTTCCAGCTTCATTCGTGGCCTCACATCGATATTTTCCAGCATCCGACAACTTTGCGTTGCGCACCGTCAGTTGCTGAAATATTTTTTTAAAAAATTTCTTATGTACTATTATGCATCTTGGCCCGATACAAATACTACTACTCATTCGTGCCTAATACAATTTTCCTTACAGTGTTGTCAGTCGACAGAATCATATCCGCTGTGAGGATCAGGCCTTCGTCTCCTGAAATTCAAATGATTTAGTTTTAAAGACTGATAATTCGAAAATATTAGTTCAAAAGCTCCTACCTCTGAACCACTGAACTGATGCCTTCGACTCCGCAGAGACGGCGCAAGTCATTGTTTGCGAGTCTCCCTCGATCACCTGAATTTTTATTTATATATTTATTCTTTTTTCTTTTAATATTTAAAAAGTCATTGAATACCTCGAAGACGCTCTCGCCATCCTGATCGAACTTGGGTGCGGCTGCAAACAAATAATTGATGCAATATATATTTTTGATTGATCGACGTTTCCCAATGTCTCACACCACGGGGATACTGTATCCTCACCGATGATCTCCGGCAGGAACTCGGTCTCCAGATTGCCCGCTTCGTTGGTAGCCGCGCAAGTGTAGCGACCGCCGTCAGATTCCTGATTTATTCATAAGTTTTAGTTTTAGTTAATTATGTCTTTTTTTGTATTTCAAGAGATCCGCGAGACCCTTCATCATCTCGATCTTTCCTAGTCTCCTCTCCCCTCTCACCATAACATCTTCGATCTGTAGATGATTTAATTCGAGGACAGAGAAGCGACCTTCGATGGCCAAGTCGGCACCGTCCTTACGCCAGACAACCTGGAAAAAAATTGAATAAGTTCTAAAATTGAATAATTTGCTACATTCCAATTCTCATTCGAACTGTATCATAAAATGTGCAATAATCTCACAGTCGGATCGGGATTGCCCAGAACGGGGCACGAGAAGTGGAAGGTCCGGCCCTGCACGACGCGCGGATTCTGATCGATAACGTCGATGATGTGAGGAGGAGTGAGAACAGTCACCTGGAGAGGAAGAAAGGTTACGGTTCGCGGCAGTGTTTTAGTTTGTTTGAGTCGTGGATCAAGGAAAAAAGTTTCAAAATTCCTTGTCTTACTGTGTACGCTGCTTCACTCTTTCCGGCGGCGTTCTTGGCTACACATGAATACTGTCCGGCGTCGGATCTCTGGGTCTAAAATACATTATATAATAGGATATACCTTCTGATATTATAAATGCTCATCAAATAATTTAATTCCAACCTTGAGGATCATGAGCGATTCTCCTCTTGGTGACAGCAGGAAGTTGGACTTGTCTGTGATCGGACGACCGCCTCGGAGCCATCTGGGAAAATATCTCGTGGAAGAATGATCAAAATCCACTTAGAAGTTCTAGATTCCAGTATAAACATGATATTCGTAACATACTCAATAGTGGGCATTGGATGTCCCTCGACCTTGCACTCCAACTTGGCTCTGGTGCCTTCATTCACACGAATCTCTGCCTTGTGATCCTGCGAGATCAAAGATCAATCAGCATTCTTTAAAATAACCCACAAATGCTCATTGACGCGCTTATCTTTGCAAAACTTAAGCTCAGAAAGGGGAAAAAACTCGCTTTGAATCTCGGCTTCGAGTGCACATCAACAACGAATTCCGCAGAAACAGAACCGGCTTCGTTACGAGCAGTGCAAGTAACGCGACCTGCAAAGACCAAAGACAACTATTCTCCCAGAATTATCAATGAAGAGGATCTTGTGAATACGAACGATACACAAATTGAGAAACGTCATTGAAATTTTTTTTTCCCAAAATTACCAGCATCAGATGCAGATGCGGATGAGGAGAGAAGGAGACGCGTGGAGTTCGAGCCTAAAAATTTGAATGTTTGCTTTGAAGACTGATTGAGTGCGGCTTCAATTTAAAACATGTTTGCGATATTTTTAATATTTGCACAAGAAAATAAGAAAAATCGTACCCTCGATCTCCTTTCCGTTTCTCATCCAAGTGATCTGCGGGGGAGGCGTGCCAGAGGCGGGACACACAATCTCCAGAGTGCCGTTCTCCTAAAATCGGAGATTTTTTTTAATCTCACGCGGCTATGTTTTATCTCACGCGGCTAGTCATTATTTAAGCTCGCCCCTTGTTTTTCTGATATTTTTTATCAAAGTCATTTGATTACCTTGACAGTGATCACTCGATCTCCGTCATCGATTGTGGGCGCGACCAGCACTTGCAATTCCACCTGAGAGAGATTGGTTATTATGAAGTTTGTAAATGTTGTTTTTTACCGAATCGAAGTGTTCGCCGGCCGAATTGCGCACGAGACATGTGTACCTGATAATAAGAAGTTTAGAAATGCAAAAATGTTGCTTCTCAGATTCTCCTTATTTTAAAAATATAACATATTTATAATATTTTCGATATTTAAAAATATTTTCTATAGTATTCGCTTATCCTTTCATGCTACTCACGTGGCTGCATCATTGGTGGTTGCTTCTCTGATATGGAGATACTTCTGGTTTCCATGCTGTGCCAGCACCAGCCCGTTTCGCTTCCACTCGATCTCTGGGGCCGGATCTCCCGATACCTAATAATTTCGTTATTAATTCGACGTCTTATTTTTTGGCTCAAAAGTTGAAGATATTTTATGCTATATTCTTTTAAAAATATTTATTATGTTGAGTAAATATTTTACCTCGCATCTGATGGTGGCTTGCTGGCCACTGATAACCTTCATGTCCTTAGTGGGGATGGAGGCGCGAGGAGGAGCTGAATTGTTTATCTTCAGATATTTTTTTGGAATTTTCAAAATTATAGAACTCACCGGCAACCTTGAGGAAGGTGCTTCCTTCCGCGGTTCCGACACTGTTCTCCGCCTGGAATTATGGTTAACTGGCTTGGCTACAGTATAGTTCATACAGTATCTCGATAACCAACTACCGTACCTTGCATGAGTATCGACCCTCTCGCTTCGTGCTCACATTCAGCAGTCGAAGAATGCGACCGTTTTCGAGGATCTGGAAGATGGAAGAAATAATGGCTTATCTTGGCAAGTTTCGAAGACACTTTACTGAGGGAAACGCAACAAAAAAAGTCTAACCTCAACATTGTCAGTGTCAAAGACGGGTTTGCCATCGAAGAACCATTCGACGGTGGGAGGAGGAACGCCTGAGGCATCGCATGTCAGCTCGGCCGTCTGAAATTAATGTATTTCGAAATTAATAAAGCATGTCGTATTTTCTGCCGATTTATTGAATGTTGGGAGAAAATTGTGTAGGAGATAATTCGAAATTAAATAAATACCTGATCCGCAACAACGTCCATTGTTCTGTAGTCAGGCGAGAGCAGTTTGGGGGCCACTAAAATAAATGGTTATTTTCTTTTCATAATTGACAATGTATGTAAATTGTCCTCGAATTCTTCATTTCACACATTGTTTCAAAACATTACTGTCTATTACCTATTACACTACATTGCACCGTTTCTGAACATAATTCTGTTGGCAGCATGCGCAAGCAAAACGGGCGACACTGAGACAAATACTTTGCAATTCTATTTGCATTTAACTTTGTTAGCAATGGCGACTAGTCCTGCCTTGTCGTCTAGTCTGTCTCTTGGAGTCTATAGATCCGCAAAAATAATTAAATTAAAAGTTCAAACTATTGTGGAAGCGTTCTCTCGGCATATGCTTTGTTTAATCGGGTTCCTTTCTCACTATGTAGAAGCTAATTCACCATTATACTCTTGTGAACGTGTCCGCAAAGGAATGACTAGCGAACGAATGAACATCTCACCGAGGACCGCCAGATCCATGGTCGCAGTGTCTGTTCCTGCTTCGTTCTTGGCCGTGCAGCCATAGGCAGCCGAGTCGGATGGCTCGGCGTGCATCAGATGCAGCTGAGTCCGGTCGAGGGACAACTGCAGTATTATTAATATTTTTGAATTAAACTTGAGAGGGTTTAGATGAAACCCGAGAATACTGCACATAATTTATCATCTTCGTTTTGATTGAATCAAAGATTGCACAACGCATCTAGTTCAGGTCTAGCGAGGTTTAGCCAATTTTGTAATGATTTCATGTCAGCCAAATTTTTTTTACTGACCTGAAGTTTAGCGCTGGTCGTGATGGGAATTCCGTTCTTCGTCCACTGAATCTCCGCCTCTTCTCCTCCCTCGGCGTCTTCCAACTGCAATTTATTTTGAAAAAATATAAACCCTGAAATTTGCTAAAGTTTACCTGGCAAATGAGCGTCTTCGTGTCTCCCTCCTTCACTTCCAATTGCTGTCTGACCTGCGCCATCTTTGGCGCCTCTGAAGAAAATTTGGGTGTTTTTTTCTCTGCATCGCGAACTGAATACATAGAAAATCTTCCCAATAGCAAGAATAACGAACTCAGCACGGCAACAGTCAGATCCTTCTCCGCTCGGCCTGGCTTGTTTTCCGCCACGCAAGAATAGCTGAAAGATAGAGATTACTTATTCCAATTTGATGGCAGGAGACGTTTCGCCCCTTACCGTCCCGCATCCTCCAGAATCGCCTCGGATATGTGCAGTTGCTGCTTCTCGTTGAGGAAAGTGGCCGAATCGTCTGAAGGCAGGACGTAAGGGGCACCGTCCTGAAATAAAATCATGTTATAAAACCTTTCCTAGCCCAATTTTCATCCACTATTATATAAAAACAGAATAATTTCTCTGTTTCGAAAATCCACAGGCAATGTGAGTTATCCTCGGTTTTGAAAGAAGTTGGAAATTATCCCTACAATTAGTGGAACTTCGAACACATCTGTTAGTCGGCGTTACTGTGCATGCAGTAGAGCTGTTAGACATCCTGTTTTTGTAGCGTTCACGGTCTTCAAATATTCAGTAAAAGTCGTGACCACACTTCATGATCATCGTGTGTCAAGTTGTCCGCGATTGTCCATTCATTCCTAATTTCGGGCCTCTCCCAGACCAGTCCCTTGTCACTCAACCAGCGAATAGCTGTCTGGTGAGCCCATAGGGAGCGCAGCTTTTCTATCGTATTATCACCTTTGCTCCTTCTTTATTTCGTCTTTCCACATTCAGGGTGGGATTTCGAGCGATTGAGTGGCTAAACGGAACGAAGGAATAATGCATAAACTGCGGCGAACAAGCGAAAAGAGGGGCGATAAAAGGCAGTCGATGCAGAAATATTTATGATGATTGGAAATTGCTTCGAGGGAAGGATTTTCAGCTACCGAACAGCGTGAAATGCAATATTAGTCGGCTGTGCTTAAGAAGTTGGACTTTGTCATCAAAATATAATCTTGTCTACATATCATCAGCACCCGTTACTGGCAATTGTCTGTAGATTCAGTGGCATTCCTAAGACAATTCCGAATGTCCTTTTTCTCCTATCAATTCTCTTCCCCTTCTCTCTATCCAATCGATTTAAATCAGTGCAAGATATAGTCTCCAAACGTCTTTTTTTCCACTGCAGTAACCCAATTTGGCAGTCAATTTCCCCGCTCTCAAGCCAGGCAAAGAGATTGAAAAATTAGCGGGGCTCGAAAGCGGATTGAGAGTGTGGTGGGAGAATGGGAGAAGAGAGAGAAACCCTGGAGAGTCCGGTTTCCTTCGTTCCTCAAAGACGGGAATTGGAGGATTTTCCTGATTGTTTTCCATCTTAAACACTGTTTCACTTTCGCTTACAGGGCTATCGTTAACGCACTTTTTAAAAAAAAATTCATCGCGAAAGCATCATGAACAATTATTTATTCATTTGAAGGCTTGTTCACTTCATTATTATACTCAATTTCGGGATATTTGGGTAGCTGACTGACTCAACTTTTGTTGTGCAGCGCAATGCTGTGCAATAACTTCATTATTCCCGCATTTCTCTGTTCTCTCTCGTTTCCTCCTGATCTCTCGTCTCTCTCTCTCGTCTCCGTATCGCTGACTACTTCTGAGGGGGAGTGCTACAGTCAGACTACTCTCCAGCCCTCCGGAACAATTAAATAAGAAGGATGGCGAGAGGGAAGGCAGACACGGTACGACTAACTGGTCCTTCGTGACTTTTGCTTATTGGATTTATTGATAATACCACGTTTTTGCGCTTTCCCACAAGTCCGCATTTTCGGACAGGGCCAATCTGAGAAACATATCAGAAAAATCAGCCGGAAGCAAAAATATTGCTAAAATTATAGGTGGACGAAGACAAGCACGTGCCCGGATTGTTAGGTTTTGAATGGGATAATGCATGGATTTTCCCTAGTAGAATATCACGAAATTTTGGTTATATTCCCACACAGTATTGAATTCGGAGCTTGCAACTCTCCCAGGGAATTGTATACTCTCATCGTCGTACATTTCTCAGCTTTCAGATAGATTCGCTTCTTAGTTTCTAAATATTTCAGAGTATTTTCCAATTGAAATCCACTCCCAAGAACACAGTCAAACTCATTCTTATCAACTTGACTCGTACTTCACTCCACCTCGTCGCCTAATCCCATTCCACCTGATTATTTGCGATAGATCTAGAAGGTTCTGGTCTCTCTTCCCTTCGCCTTCTCTCTCGACTTCTCTAACACGTATACGGTGCTCGATTCCTTCCCCAGTTTGGGGTGCCCTTTCTCCACCTTAAATCATGCCCATTCAGGCTTCTGACGTGTCTTTTGTGTAGCCAATGCAGTTCTAATCTCATATTTTTGTTCACCTCGAAAGACCTATCTTTACTTCGTTACTCGTGATCCTTTTTCGCACTTTTGCTGGCTTATTTCAATTGGATACTGCTGGTTCTAAATGGCTTTAACTAAAGGGAAGTGCAGGGGTAGGTCATTTCTGCCGATGACAAAGCACATGTCGCCCTATTCTGTGCACTTCCCTCCTTTCTTCCTACATTTCAATAGTGCAGAGGCCGCGTTTCCACGAGAGTTCGTCTACGCTCGTCCATTATTCTGGTCTAATAATGATGAGACGAAGCCAGCTATCCTTTCAGTGCTTATAGCCCATAAAATGGGACTTCGAGTTGCTAACGAGATATTCCGCCAGAGAGAGACTGGGTGAAATTGAGAGAGACCCTCTCATTGTGAGCGCATTATCCTCATAATGGCCGGAGAGAAACATCTCTGGAGGAGAGATGATGTATCGTGACTGAGAGAAATGGCGCTGACGTTTAACGAAAATGAGATAAGCGCGAAATAAAACCGCAGTGTTAACACATTTTCAAAGAAACATAAAGCAAGAGTGTGTCCTATTGTTGAAGCGTTCTCTCGACATGAGCTCTGTTATTGCTTGTTGTGATCATTTGCAAGGGGGAAAACAACCCCAGCCAATCCTTCCACATTCCACGTGTTGTGTGCTTCAGAACACACAAAATGATGAACAATAACCGTTTACCGTATTCCCATTGTCTCCCAAATATCGGTGATGATTTTCTGAGCAGTCTCATTGTTATTTCGTTGCTTCTTCCTCTTCTCTCCTCCAATTAGTCTGTTATTCTGGGCTCCCTCTGATTAGTTCCATTTTTCATCGCGTCTAATGGCGATTCGTTCGCGTTTTCCATCAGAATCCCAATCTTCGAGCTGCGAGATGGCGGAAATGTCAAGTTTCCTTAATCAAAACAATGAATGCACTTCAGTTCACGAACCAAAAACGTCTTTCCGGGCGCGATCGCTCTTATCTTCTACATATCATTTTAGACCCCTCTAATCATTATTTACTAATCACTTCGAAATACGGCAGTATTGTCGACTTTTCCTATTCACACCCCCACATTCCCACTGGATCTGCTCAATTCGATGCGAACTCACAGGGAAATGCATCTGATATCATACTTGCTGCATGTGACTCCAACGTTGATAGACGCATATTAGCAAAGCTGATGTAGTCATCGTGAAGCTCGAGACTATTCATATCTGTCTGAGGGGCGCACAGTCAGTGTTCAGAACAGAGCACTCCAGCTTTTTAGACGAGAAAGGGCATTCGGTTTTTAATTGTTCGATTTCAAACGCGTATCTTCTGGTATCGAGCTCGTTTCTTGCACCAATCAAACTTTATTTGCGTGATCTCTAATTGATTCCCCTAACATGAAATCACTTGACTACATATCTATATGAGGCCGTTTGCGATAGGGTCAACAAGTGCCTGGAACAGGCCAAAAATCGGATATGCTTAAAACTCAGTCATAGGTGTAACTTTTGATTCTGAATCGACTGACGTTTTCAGTTTTTCGATCTGAGCCTTCTGAATCCCGCTACGGCACGACGTCAGTTTGGTCAAAATCTTATTTTACGATGAAAACTGCCCCGGAAAAAGTGAAAACGGCCACAAATCTCGCGGACCCGACCAGAATTTGATGCTCTTTCGAATGAGCTTTCCGGCGAGATTCTATCTTTTTTCGTTTTCGAGAAAATACAACTTTTTGACTCCTTCATGTGTGCGTGTAGTGAAATAAACTATTCGAACCGCCTGGTGACGTGGATTCTAACGGTATATACATGTCTGGGGTTTTGAGGAGTCCAAAGATGAGTTATGCTCATTTTTATGATTGAAACTGGCCTTTTCGTCGAAAAATAAGTGATATGCTCATAAATAATAGTTAATAACCACTTTTTAGAAGCACATTGATCGTTTCTGACAGTTTCCGAGCAAAATAATTTTTGCAAAACATCATGCATCGGTGGGGAGTCGAACCTGAGGTGCACGTGTCGAACAGTTTCCGAGCAAAATAATTTTTGCAAAACATCATGCATCGGTAGGGAGTCGAACCTGATGTGCATGTTTCGTGAAATATCATTACCAAATTGTCCGTAGGTTTTGCAAATATTTTTTTGCACTCTTCTTTATGATCATATCACTAATTTTCCAGCGAAAAGGCAAGTTTTTAGCTTAAAAATGTGCATAACTCATCTTTGGACTCCTCAAAACCCCAGACATGTATATACCGTTAGAATCCACGTCACCAGGCGGTTCGAATAGTATATTTCACTACTCGCACACATGAAGGAGTCAAAAAGTTGTGTTTTCTCGAAAACGAAAAAAGATAGAATCTCGCGCAAAAGCTCATTCGAAAGAACTTCAAATTCTGGTCGGGTTCGCGAGATTTGTGGCCGTTTTCACTCTTTCCTGGGCAGTTTTCATCGTAAAATAAGATTTTTACCAAACTTAAGTCGTGCAGTAGCGGGATTCAGAAGGCCCAGATCGCAAAACTGAAAACGTCAGTCGATGCAGAATTAAAAGTTACCCCTAGGAGCGAGTTTTGAGCATATCCAATTTTTTGGCCTGTTCCAGACCCCCGTCGAACATTGTTGATTCTATCGCAAACGGCCTCATATGATAATCGATTCGACAATGTGATTCTTTAACATGTACCATTTTCTGCTCGCTCATCCGAAACGTACATACACTATCACAATGCTACGTCAAAGCATGCGTCACCATCCCTGTGTTCAATAATGGAATAGCATAGCATCAACAGAATGGAAAGTTTTTGGCATTATGCGCATTCTCTGATCTTCATCTCTTCTTTGTCGAAATATCTTCGAAAACATCGTATTTTCGCGATAATATGCGTCTCTTTTCTTAGAACTTCTAAGTATCTCCGACATACCAGACTGATACATTACCATCAAACGTGTGGGATCCGTAAAAACAAGTAACAGGCGCGTAATAGAGGGCAAGTCTAGAACAGCGATTGGGGGTGGATACTACACTGGAGAGAGGGAATATCTGGGGGTATATCTCTTCGTTTCACCAACTATCTCTCTTTTGACTCCTGACATTCCAAATCAAAATTCTGTTTTGATATTCTGCTTTCTCTCTTCGAATAAAGTGATAAAATGCATTGGCTGTTCGCTTCACTGAAGCGCGAAATCGAGTGCTCGATAGATTCTGGGACGGTGCTGAAAATATCGTAATTTCATCATCTCTCCTCTACTCGAAGCCGTGATTAGCTCCCTTCTTCTTCGTGTCTCGTGAAATGTCAGTGATGAGAGGAAGATAGGTGGAAAGAGCGTTGAGTGTCATCCCGTTGTCAGTCACACAAACGCAATTATCCCTGATTACGTATTATTGTGATATTCGGAACCGGCCGTGAACTTCTGTTTTACACAACTTCTCGCTTCGCTTGGCTTGTTAGCTTTTCTAACAACAATAGTGTTCGTTTTGTGCTTATCTTCCATACAAAATTGTACAAGGGCGCATGGAAAAAATAATGTCTTGAGTATAATTGATTGTGACTAGACTTTTTGAGACATTCTTGATTTGTGCATCCGAATCCAACACCTTCTCGGATGAGCTAAAATGCAGCGCAGCAGTCCCTTCAGTTCAAACGTGCTAGACCCTTCAGGCTCATTCTTCTCCTCTCGAAACCTATTCTTCGCTGTCGTTTCCTTCCTTTTCTCCATCTTAGAAGCGAAAGGCCGTGCGAAATTCAGGCTGAAACCTGCCCAAGCATACCTAAAACGCGCCTCGCAGGCTCTCTATTTTCCCTGCTCTCTGTCTGGATGGCAGAGAGACGAGAGAGCATGGAGAACGAGGAGAGTGTCTCTCTATCGTCTCTCTCCTGTCACATCTGTGTTTCGTCTCGTGCGCACCTTATTTCTCCCTAAGCTTTTCCCCTCTTTCAGCTGTCATCAAGAATCGCGAAATACAGGTGACTCAGCATCCAATCTACAGTACTTAGGGCCACTCGCAGCGACTTCCCAGTCGTCTCTAACTATCTTTCTCACTGACACATTTTGAATCATTCTCATTATTATTCCGAAACAGATGAATCATTTCCCAAAAATTATTGTAAATCGTTATGGACGTGAGTATTCAGCTGCTGCTTTCCTCCCCTGGTTGACATCTGTTTCATCCCTCTCTCACTCTCATCTCACGCCCCCAAGCACGCGAACCTTGCGTGCAAAACTTCGCGAAAGTCACGATGATCGACGCTTTCCGGGCGTGTTTTCGAGAGAACGCGCTAAAAGACCAATGGCATGATTAGGAAGGAGAGATCTGGTCAGCGAGATGCTTTCTCATATAAATATTCTGGAGTTGCGATAAATCTTGTGGGGCATATTCTCACTGGTGAAGATCAAAGAAGATCAGTCGGTCATTCATTCTGTTCCTTCTCATGTCAATCACTTTGTTTCCCGACTCCTTCGAATCAGAGGAGGAAAGGGGGGGGGGGGGTTGCTCGAGTAACTCAACACCTCACTCTACGCCTGAGGGCAGTATCCATTTCACTCCCTCCTCCCAATTCCCCCTTCCGAACTTCCATTGATTCATTCCTCCCTTCTCAGTGAATCAGTGGGAAGGTCCTGAGTGTTTCTGAAGGGGGTAAAGGGGGGATTGAGGGAGGAAGGGAGGTGGAGGGAGAGGGGGACGGAGGGGGCGGGGTCCCTCCCCCTCTGCCCTTCCTCCCTCCCTCTCCCGCTCTCCATTCTCTCCTCCCTTCCCCCTTCAGCTGATGCATCTTCTTCTTCTTCCCCATTCCTTCACTCCTCGCTCCAAGTATCCTCCTCATTATTTAATCGCTCTAGTTGAAAAATTGCATTACGCTGTAATTATTTGCTTATTTATGGCGCGGAATTTAAATTGTCATTTTTCAGATGAGCAGTTCCAAAGAGTACAGACGTCGGAGGCGGCGACGTCCCTTATGGGAGAGATTATGGCCCAGTCCTCGATCGCTTTGGACTACCGTACTCCTTCTTACGGTGATCTCATTACCAGCAGTCGAATCCGGATGCGTGGATGGCGAAGTCTGCTCGGAGTCAGACGCCAAAGTGTGTCGGAACGGAACGTGAGTCAATCTCTCCCCTCGATTTGCATGCTAGAATTAAGTCCAGCGTCCCAGAATTAATTATAGGAAGGGGGTGAAGAAGGGCACTGCGGTAGGGCAACCAATTTCGAGCTGAGGCAGCGCGAAATCTGGTTCAAAATAGCCCCAGGGCACAGTGCCTCTCTCCCCTCTCTCCCTTCTCTCTCCCTCTTTTTTGTTGTGAGCATTCGCAGTCCTTTACTACTTTTGTTCGCTGCTTCTCCTCTCTTTTCTCCCTTTGAAACCGAGGAAGAGTGAGGGGAGATTTGAAGCGGTCTGATGCACTAACTAAGCACTTCCTCCTACCCATTTCCATGGTGAAGTCTGGTCAGAAATCCCGCATTCCAACACTGGAGAGACCGAAAATCCTGAGCATTTCATAGTACAAAAAGAGCTTTTGCAAGGCTAAAATCACAGAGAAAGGGACGATGGAAATAGGTATTGCCTTCCTTCTCTCTCTCTTCTACTCCTACTAGCCACAAACGATGAATAAACCACGGTCCTTCTCTTCTCTTCTCTTCTCTTTTTCCTGCCCTCTCAGAGTAAGCTCAGACGGTGAGAAGTAGGAGACCCTGAAGTTCGTCTTCCTCCACCATCCAAAACTCTAAAAGGGACACACCCTCTTATTCTGGTTGAATGAGCTAGCATCTGAAAACCGGGCGCTAACGATAAACACATAACTTAGTGGAATTCATAGCTCTCTTTTTCCAATTTCATCCCCGAACACCCATTCTCGTTGCTCTTTGCACGTTTGAGCGTGCACACGCTTCAATCACGTCTCGCTTAGTCATTAGAGGCGAGAGACGAGGAAAGGAATTGGAAGAGGTGAGAGAGCAGAGGAAGAGGGGACATGCGAGATTGACATAGACCTCAGTAGTAATATCTGACCTCATCGGGGCCGGTAATTCCCCGCAGCCGGGAAGTATATCTGCCCTATGGCTACCGCGTGCTTCCCGGCTCAATACGATTAGCCTTCGAGGAAAGATGGAAGGGAAAGAAAGACTAGCAGTTTCGGAGGGGTCAGAAGGGTATTTGGGGCCAGTTTCAACAGAGAATGAACGTATTCTTCGTCAATCCGGGGAGTCCCTAGGGAGGCTGAGACTGGGGGAAAGAAAACAAGAAGATACACCCATTATCGTCGATGATCCGTCTCTTTCCCGTGCGTTCCCTTGGGGCTAGGCAGTCGCTCTCCTCTTTTCACGTGCTCTCTCGTCGACTGTCTGCCTCTCTGACGCACCCTCTCCACTCTGCGTGGTCTCTTCGAGAAAGGAGAAGCACCACTAATCCTTGTGGAGCACATATACACTGCACGCTCTCTCCATTCTGCTTTGTCTCTCTCTCTCCTCGTTTTCTTTCCTCTAAACTTGCCGGCTAAGACGATGCAGAAACAGAAACTGATCGAGCCATGATTCGATAGAACTCAAGGTCTCAGCTCGCAGTAATAGTCCAAACAAGAGCTGTGGATTGGCTATAATACCAAAATGAATAAATTCGTAGAAGAGACGCAACATCGAGACGCGACCGGAAATTTCGGTCGTTTCCCCTCTCCCTTCATTGCCAGAGGGAATGCAAGAAATAAATATCTCGTATTGTTGTGCTCTTTTCTCCATAGAAGAGGATTGAGTCGTGGGGATTCTTGAGTGGCGTAATAGTCGGTTGACGATTATGGAAATATCATCAATAATATTACAGTTGGCATTTAATTTCGAGACCGTCCACGGTATTTCGGTAAATTTGTACAGTGGCTCACGGACGGCCAAATACTCGATATTCCCCATACTTTTTTCTAGAAGTAAGGGTCCCGAGTACTTATCGCAGGCATATCTAACTAAGGTCTCAGATCGATTTTGGTTGAAAAAAAACATACACTCCATTTACGGGGTCGAAAAATAAATAATTCGAGAGACATACCACGCATAGATTTTCAGACACTTGTAGACACCGAATTTCAATACTAGAGCACATGAGAATACGAAAGAAAAAAGTTATGCCCAAAAAACCGTTTTTTGAGGCACGAATTGAGACATTTTTTGTCATAACTAATTTTTGAAAAATATGAATTTGGGTGATTAGCATTTTTATAATGTACATTCAGTTGTGAGTCTATGGTAATTTTCGTAGAATTTTAAAAATAAGTATAGACATTCAAATTTGGACCGAAACCCAATTCCAGGTATCGATTTGATCAGGCTCATTTCACGGCCAAAATATTTTTTATCAGATAGTTACCAGACTAGTAGACTTTCCGACGTATTTTGACGCGCAGAAACCGATTTTCCACACTAGAGCTCATATAATTGCGAAAGAAAAAAGTTCTGTTTGAAAACCCATGTGAGATGTAGCGAAAATCGAGACTAAGTATGATATTTAAATCCCAAATAATATGAATCTTCATGTTGGACTGTCAGAAAAGGATTTTCTAGTTCCTCACTAGCAATTGACACTTTAAGATGCACCAGTCTACGTTACGATTTGATACATTGTCTATTTTTGGATCGAAAAATCGCTGTCCAAAATGTATCATGTTCGTTTTTCGAGTAGAACTTTTTTTTCACAATTATATGAGCTCTAGCATAGAAAATCGGTTTCTACGCGTCAGAATACGTCGGAAAATCTACTAGTCTGGTATTTATCTGATTAAAAATATTTTGGCCCTGAAATGAGACTGATCAAATCGATACCTGGAATTGGGTTTCGGTCCAAATTTGAAGGTCTATGCTTATTTTTAAAATTCTATAAAATTTACCATAGACTCACAACTGAAAGTGCATTGCAAAAATGCTAATCACCCAAATAATTATTTTTTTCAAATTAGTTATGCCAAAAAATGTCTCAATTCGGGCCTCAAAAAACGGTTTTTCGGCAATAACTTTTTTCTTTCACATTCTCATTAGCTCTACTATCGAAATTCGGTTTCTACGAGTGAAAATACGTAAGACAATCTATACGTGGTATGCCTCTCGAATTATTTATTTTTCGACCCCGTAAATGGGGTGTTTTTTTTCTCAACCAAAATCGATCTGAGACCTTAGTTAGATATGCCTGCGATAAATACTCGGGACCCTTACTTCAAGAAAAAAGTATGGGGAATATCGATTATTTGGCCGTCCGTGGACCCTTTCCAAAATACCGTGGACTGTCTCTTAATTAATTAATTGCAGATGCGTATCTGCCTGCTCGCTGAGAGGGATGCAACCGTGCGAGTGTGATGCGGAGGAGGTACAATATTTTTTTAAAATGATTTTACCTATTGTAAGATTCAAAAACTCAGTTAGAGTCATGGACTATTTAGCATACAGTAGGCATGATGAGCGGAACAAAATATTCGCTAATTATTTATTTAGTTTTCCAATATTCTTTCTCCTATGTGATCCTGGACGCAAAATGCACTGATTAAATACAAACACTGAAGCATAGAATCCCTTATTAATGGTTGTTAAACACGTAGATTGGACCGTTCGTAATAACAAGTGAAACGGTTTATTTTCTTGCAATAAATAAAAACAGTTTATGATGAATCGTACTCGTAGGACAACTACTGCTATCTTTGCTGCGGCAATGCGCGTCATCAATGCGCTCCGGCGGACCAGCATGGTATCCTACGGTAAGTTACGGTGGGAATCATCGATGATTGACTTATTTAAATTTTTCTAAGGCTGTGTAGATATCGAGGTATTTAGTCAAATGTTTGGTCGTGTAGTGTACTCCTCGTGCCTTCCTTTCTGGAATGGTTCCCACTCCCTCTCTTTCTTTCTGATCATAGACCATTTCCGACTTCTAAGAGATCGCGAAATGCGCCAGAACGTCTCTCATTTCAGCTCGCCGTTAAAACCCCATTAGACCCATCCCCTCTCTTCTCTCTTCACAAGTACACCCAGTTGTATCTCTAAAGACCAGCATTTTTCCTTGAAGCCTCGCGTGTCTTCGAAATCTCGACTATAAAACAAGCTCTGCTCATAAATCAAGACCGAACGTCTGAAGACAACAAAGTGTTTGGTGTCCCAGCCACCGATTCTGTGCTTGAAGTAGATTGAGGGTAGTTGTTCTGCTAATTTTGCATGGTCTTACTTCACTGTGAAAGAGTGTGAGATCAAGAGGGTGCTACTCCTCCACTCTTGTCTCTCCACTCATTTCTCCGTCAATGAGATGGGTTAGATCGGGCGTAAAAAGAGAGATTTGTCTCTGGCGTCTTGACCAATTCACTCCTGTGTGTGAACGGGAGTAGCAATTGATGGATCGCCCCTCTCCCCCTCCTCCATCCCCCTAGCCACTACTTCCTCCCTCCCATTCAGAAACATCTCAACCCCTGACAAATGCATACGCGCTTATTCAATTATTGAGGGCCCTTAACGCACCACAAAGGCTCCATTCAGATCTAGTAATGGCCGGAAAACGTGGAATTCGATGTAAATATAGGGTTTTTTTTAGGTTATCGCTGATATTTGGAAATTATGTAGAGACTGTATACGTGAGGAACCGAAGTTAAGGGGGAAGGAAGGGACGTCTTTCCGGTTTGGGTCGTCTTAGAGAGAAATAACAAGTGGTTGGGAAAGGTCTGGGATAAAAAGAAAGAGAGGAGATGAATCTCGCTAACACCTGCTGGGAGAGAGAGACATTACCCGCGACGAGAAAACGACCGGCCATTTTTCATGGCGCCTCTCGGGTCGGGAGCGAAAAAATGGGGGGGGGGGGGAGGAGAGGGGTACTAAACTGAATTCGATAATCCTAATATTAATTTCAGGTCGAATGGTGAGCGATGGGAGCGAGAGGCGTGCACGCGATGTCGAACCAACGGCCAGGAGTTGGAGGGTAATATCTTGAGAAAGTGTACACTTGATATAAGGAACGAATGGAATGTTTTCCCTGATAAAGATCGTTCCCGTTTCCAATCATGATCATATTGCATTCATTAATATGTTCAGGTCTTCCATGCGACGATGCCGACCCAAATCGGCTGTGTCTCGGTGGGAAATGCAGCAACTCAGTGTGCCATGCCAAGCAGCCGGGCAGCTTCTGCGACCGAAAGTGAGCTATCTTCTATCAAACGTTCGCTGTTACAGAATAAAATCAAATCCTCCACTAATTTGTGATGAGTGAAGTTCAAGTATTCCTCCTGCGCGATATATTGCTTGCATGCCAGAGAACAACTGTTTATCTCACCGAACGCGCCCTCCCCTAGGCTACTATTCCATTGCAAAAGCCCCCCCCCCCCCCGTTCACAATAGGAAGTAAAAATTGCCATTTGGGGAGCGAGGTGGAGCGGAATATGATACACTCACAAAAAAAATTACTTCTCGTCATTCCCTCTCTATTTCTACAGAAGAATACATCACTGGATGGTGTACAACGATTGTTTCACTTTTTTCATCAAATCCTTGGATGGAGAACTTTAGTTGCTCGAGTCTCGCTTTCTTATTCCCCAGAGGCAGATGAGTCGAAATGAAACTAACGACTTTTCATTGTCTGTCTTCCCTGCGCTCTCTCCATTACCCCTTGTCTCTCACTCTCGAGTCACTGGAGCTATAAATTAGGGCGAAGTCACTCCCTTCTGTTTCTTTGCGAATTGAGCCAGGGAATGATATTGATTGGAAAACCCCCGATTGATAGCAGAAAATGTGCTGAATCTGCTTTGTTTTCGACAGAAAATGGCGACTATCAACCGAAATTTACTAATTTATTGCAAGCAAGTAGGCTTTGCCGATGTTAGAGTCATTAGTAGTCAACAATTTCGAGTTTATAAAGAAAGAGGAGTAAATCAGTCACTCGCCGACGCTTTTCACCTATGATTTTGATGGATTTGTCGAGGCCAATCGAGAGACTGAGAGGGGCAAAATAGCCCCGAGAGGACACGAGACTACACTCTCACAACACCCCCTCCCCCCTCCCACAATCCCCCTTGGGTCCATCAATCTTGCCCCCATCCCATCCCCTGTGTTTCTACGCGCGTTCGTTCACTCGTTTCTGAGGGACGTAGGCGAGAGATCACGCAAAATGGAGAGAGTCACGATGAAAAATAGTCGCAGATGTGGTAGGAGGAACATGGTGCTGGCTTATAGCACGGGAATTTTCAGCTTTTAATTGGCGCTGAAAAAAGTGAGAAAATATGGACATTTCAATAGGAGTTGCGCGCATTTTGGATATCACGCGAGAAATTCAAATATCCAAAACTTTCGCAGGATGGAGAAGATCTGCACCGAGGACCAGTGCGAGAACCCGTGCGCCCGCTTCGCCCCGCACCTCATGGTACGGTATTGAATCAGTTGTCGATTGGAGCAGGATACGGTAGTCGTAACGATACTGGGCAGGTGTGCGAGTGCGCGCCGATCGATCCGGACACGGGATTCGCGTCCGAGGACAGATGCCAACTGTGCTGTTACGATTTCAATCTGGTGGGATTTTTGCGCTATTTGGTGAGCTGCGAAACGAATGCATGCATTTGAATATTGATGATGATATGTTGAAAATACTAAAAAATTTGCAGAAACCAACGAATCGCCGGTGTCGAAACGCCTTCCGCAACTACAAAGTGATGACGAGCGCCCATCGGTACGTTATTTGATTAGATTCTGCTATAAATCTACGATTTCATGCCTTGAACAATACACTTTTATACTAATTTTTCAAAATTTTCGGAAATTTTGAAGATAATAAACAAAAACATTTTACGCACAAATTACGCAGGCCGATCTGGCGCGTGGGTCTGGAGTGCGCCGGAGGCAAGACATGCAATCGATTCGGCGTCTGCTCCTCGTCCGGAGTATCGATTTTCTCCGCCCTCCTACTCGTTCTCATGACCTACCTCGCGCGATAGCATAAGGTAAATCTTTATTACATCCTTTGTTTAGCTTGAGTTGAAACGTTCAATCCAGAAGTCGGTTCCCCTATTCAGCATGCTGGTTAGAAGGGGGGGGGGGGGGGGGGGTCACACTGGGTTAGGTGAAAACAGAAGGGTACGGTACCTTGGTCCAGGTTACGGTGGGTTTGGGCGTTCCGGTGACACTGCAGTCGAGGACTAGAGGACGACCGACGATGATAGAGGGTTTGAGGTTGGCCAGATCGAAGAAGCGGGGAGGTTCTGTATGAAGAGTTGCTATTTTCGGAAAAGTTTCGTTATGCTATCGCTGAAGTATGTTCTGGATATCGTCTTTTCACTGAGCTCCAAAGGTATGACTCTTCAGAGAAGACAGGGATAAGCGCCACTAGCGATAGCATCAAGCTCACCGAGTACTGATAGATCGAAGGTCTTTCTCGCTTCTCCCGCCTCATTCTGTGCAATGCACACATAACTGCCGGAATCGGACAGTCGCGCGTCAGAAATCTTGATTCGACGATCGGAAACCTGAATAAGTAAAAAAATTAATCATAAATAATAATTAGGCATGGCTTATCATAACTCTTAGATGATTCCCAAAATCAATGATGCGTTAAAACGTACCTCAACAGTGGTGGATACACTGCCATTACCGACGGGTTTCCCATTGACCTCCCAGCTCACAGAGAGATTGCCTAAAAAATAAGCAAAATATCTATATAAAAAATAAATAAATAAAACATACCAGACCCAGCGGTGACCTGGCACGTTAGCGTCATGGTATCTCCCACACTCATATCGAGCATCTCCATTCCCTGATCGAGCACGGGCGGTCCTACAATTACGCCTTTTCAGAAACATCGCCCACACCACGGCTTCACACCACGGGTCTCCGCTACACTGCTCATTCCTCTACAGAACTGCTCTGCGTGCGAGCAATTCTACCATTTGGGAAAAGGTGCTCACTCACCGGTCAGACGCACGACGAAGTCTTTGTGCACGGCGCCAGCCTCGTTCGAAGCCTCGCAAGTGTACCTGGAAATGAGAGATCAAAGGTCAAAGATCAAAGATCACAGATCTCACCTTCCTGCATCCACATCTCTTGCTCCCTTCACATAGAGTGTTCGGTTTCCGGGTGAGAATCCAACATCGTCGCTCTCTCCGATCGGTTCATTGTTCAGTTTCCACGTGATCTAGAAACAAAGCCTCTTAGCCCCGCCCATTTTCGAATCACTCGGGTTACTGTAACGTGTTCTTCCCTACTGTGTTTACTCGCTCACCTGCCCCGTGCCAAGTAATTGATCATCGCTCCATTTTATGCCAAAGAATTACTATGCTTTCTGTGTTTTGCGATAAGCCTTATGATTCCTAGGGAACTTCCGAGCCGAAATCAACTGAAAACTGCCCTTAGCCTCGCATTAATTGGCCGATGTGATATTATACTTCCGCTATTTGTGCATTCTTTCACCAAGTCCCGAGGTCGGGAATAAATCTTTCTTTCTATCTCCTTTCTCCGTATTTTCTCTACGAAAAGGGCCATTCTCATGCAGAAAAGGAATGAGCCCGTATATTTATGGACTGTGTGGCAAGAGAGGGATTGGAGTCAATAGCGGAAATGAATGGGAAGAATCTCCGAGGGGTTTTCGGAGAATAAAGTCAGTCATCAATGCCAGATTGCCGTGTTCTTACCGTAGGCGGAGGGCTTCCGGCGACCTCGCAGTCGATGGTGATCAACTCGCCAGGAATAGCAGTTATCAGTGAAGGAGTCGAGAGAGATTCGTCGATTCGCGGAGGTACTGTAGACACAATCAGTTAATGATTCGCCAATTCGAATTTTGCATAATCAGTTGTATATACTGATTTTATGCAACTTGTGTTATTTAGGAATTTTTTTAAGCAGAAACCGTGAAATCTATTCGATCATGTCTTGGAAGTCTTTCAATTGTCGAAGCTCACCGAGTACTCGCAGATCGAAGGACTTGCGAGACTCTCCGGCTGGATTGCGCACGATGCATGAGTACCTGTAGAGATCAAAGATCAAACAACGAACTACGATTTTAGATCAAAGATCAAATTACACTGGCGCACCTTCCGGCGTCTTCCGGTCGCGCTGAAAGGATGTGCAGGCGGCGACCAGAGTGAGGAATCTGCAGGGATCGGGGATCAGACTACATACTATAGACAGGGATCAGGGCCAAACGTAAAGTGACAAATGTCATCAGAGATCAAAGATCGCACCTGCAGGTAGGCGTCTCCTCTGAGTGTTTCTGGTGTGATTGTCTCTCCATCTCTCTGCCACTCCACTTCCATCTGAGCCTCTGCGTCGTTGACCTATAGCAATATTCAGAAAAAATATTATATTACATTATTATATTAAGAAATATAATATTATATTCTGTCTCATCTTCGTTATCACAAGAAGGAAGCTTATGAACGTTGTTAGGAGCGACTCATGAAGAATAACTCTTCCTTCTTTCATCTCCTTATTCGAGCCTACCCGTCCCACCAACAGAATTTATGAAGAACGAGGGATATGCATTATAAGATCAAAAATTAGCGTACCTCGCAGACGAGGTCGATTCCGTCGTTGACGACGACCTCTTGCTTCTCATGAGGAAGACCCACGATGGTCGGGATGTCTGCAGGATTTGCATTATGGTGAGTTGTTCGAGAAATTTTGTAGTATTTTCTGAAGTTCTTGGTGATTTACTGATGAATGTTGAGTACAAAATAATCTTTTCATGATCCAACTTACTGATGACTTCGAGAGTCGTCTCCAGGTCATCCGATCCCACGGAATTCGTGGCAATGCACGTGTATCTGAAAGTGATCATTGCCAAGCCTCTTTCTCTTTTCAGAATTTTGATAAGCCCAATTAATTTATTTCTTTTTTAAGAATAGAAGATCAATTCTTGTTATTGGCTTCCACTCACCTCGCTTGATCCGTCTTCTGAGTTTCGGATATCGTCAATTGCTTTCCTCCATCGGTGAACACATGGCGGGGAGAGGCAGTGACAGTCTGGCCGTCGCGAAGCCTCAATCAAGGATCGTTAGGTCCAGAAATCCCTTCTTCTATCATTGAGGCAGCGTTCTATTAACAGAAATGGGCAGAGGCAGCGTTCTATTAACAGAAATGGGCAGAGAAATGAAATGACCGTAAGATAAGATTAGTCACGTCATAGGTTTAATTATGGTGTGGAGAATTTGGCAAAGTTAATGTAAACATGATACATACCAAGTGATGGTAGGAGGCGGCGATCCAGTGGCGGGGCAGTTGAGGATGGTCGGCTTGCCGGCATTGACGCGCTGTTGACGGACGAGATTCGGGCCGGAGAATGAAGGAGGTTCTGAATTGGGTCGAAGCTTTTAAAACCACCTTTGCTTTGTATTTATCATTTATCAGCTATTTCATGTGTAATCTGTACTAAGACTGAAAAATTACATTAATATTTGTCTCAAGGAAGTTATTGGTACTTACCCAATAGCTTGACGGAGAAGTCTCGTTTGCTCTCTCCTGCTGCATTCTTTGCGACGCAAGTGTAGCTGCAACAATTTCTTTTAAGACGCGCTGAATCGATTTTTAATGCATCTGCCGTTCTAAAGCTCGACACATCGAACGGATTCCATCACGTAATGAGTGAAGAGGTCTTCCCTTCACTGACCTTCCCGCGTCCTCCTTGCTCAGCTTGAGCAGATACAGTTTCTGTCCATTAGCCGATGTCTTCACATGCTCGCTTCTCTCATCTCCATCAAGAGGACGACCAGACTTGAGCCAAGTGACCGTCGGCTGAGGTTTGCCTGCGAATCAGGTGTGTGTATTGTGTTAGTTTTCCGGCCAGTTATCAACACGATAATAACCATAAACGGGGCATGCGAGGGTGACAGTCCTGTCCGCGACTTCAGCTACTTCAGATGGAATTCCGGCACGTTCGATGCGAGGAAGCGCTGTGAATATTTTTTCTCGGAAATCAATACTTTAGATAGATACTGACTGGATACGGTAATGATGACGTCTTGTTCCGCGCTTCCTGCCTTGTTCTTCGCCTCGCATGTGAAACGACCAGCATCCTTGGACTGAAATTGTCTTTCTTTAGTTCATTCATTCATCTTTCTTCCTATTTGTCTGAAAGTAAGGCTATCCGTTCCTCTACCATCCATAAACTTGCTATACAGCGACTGAGAAGGTATAGAAGAGAAAAGCATACGCTGATTCTTGCGATCTTGATCTCGTTTCCTCTGATGGAAGCAGTGGAGACGAGCGATTCGATGTTCTCCTCGGTGAGAACTTCTCCGTCCTATAAAAATGATTGATTATCAATACTGTTACTTTTATGTCACCATGAACAAGCTTATCAGTGCCTGTGGTTCGATTTGTTTTTAATGCCACAAAACCTCGTCACATTGCATGGTTTACTTTGAAAACTTAGATACCTTGAGCCAGGTGATCTCGGGCTCGGGCTTGCCAGTGGCAGGGCACGAAAGAGTCACGGTTGAGTTCTCCTTCACCGAGCTGAAGTGTGATTTTCTTACATCCATTACTGCCAAATGATAAATGAAGATGCGAATATAAAAGATTTTTCTACTACTTTTTTAAATGTCGAAATAGTGAATGAAAGATTTCGCACCGATTCTTGTCCTTATCAAGCATGACGATCTCAGGAGGCACGAGCACGACCATTTTGTAGTTGACCTGTAATTAAAAACATGCTTTAAAATACTGTTTTCAAAAATCTACCGAAGTAACTCCCGCATCGTTCTTCACTCGACACGAGTAGGCACCCTCATCACGAAGAGTCGAACTGAAATGTTTTATTTACATATAATGCATATTTCACATGAATTGAAAAGAAAAAAATAGGAAAAGAGAAAATCGCCATCGTTCTAAAAATCAACTCACTTTTGAACATGGAGTTTCCGTCCTTCCTGACTGAGTGTGTATCGACCAGACGACATGTCCAGCGGCTTCGATTCGTACAACCTGTTGTATTTTTTATTCACGTTTCTTCGTGTCGGATAGGAATACACTGTTCCTACTTTCAGAAACGGAAAATAAAATGGATAAAAACAACGAATCACACCAATCGATCTCCTTGAAGTTCCTATCGGCAACTGGACACTTGATGAGCGCAGTCTCGGATTGAATGACCTAAATTTAATTTATAAAGATCAAAGATCTGAGAGAAAATGCTCACTTCAATCGTCTCCTTGATTCCCTGGGCGACTGTGGGGCGGGCTGAAATATTGTTGTTATTTTCATGGATTCTAAAAGTGGTAATTAAAACCAGCTCACTGATGACGTCGACGTCGAAGGAGATCTCCGCATTGCCGACCTTGTTGGAGACATGGCAGGAGTAGGAACCCTGCAATGATCCATTTTCAAGTCGTCATGTATTCATTCAGCGGTGTTATCTCTCGTGTCTTTAGAGATTCAAGGAAAGCGAATTAAAGACTTAAATGTGCAAACACAACTGAAATGGTGTTCAGAGGACGTGATTTGAGGTTTCTGTTCAATATCTATAATACCTTGTGTCCCAGATCCGCGTGCGAGATTTTGAAGTGCTGTCCATTAGAGAGAACTGTGACCGAATGAAGAGAATCTGCTGGGCTACCGTCCTGAAATCAGAATATAGTCGTACGTTTCCATTTCCGTGCTCTGATTTTTCCTTTTTTTGTTTCGATGCTGTACCTTGCTCCAAGTGATGGTAGGATTAGGAGTTCCTTCCACTTCACAGGGCAGCACGAGTGAGTTGTTCTCGATCACAGTGTATTCCCCTCCAGGGTTGATGATCGTAGGGGGTACTGTAAGAAAAATCTTTTGGTACTCAAAGAAATCCAGTAGAAAAATAATTTCAGGAATGATTTATGTTTCTCTGGAACCGAAGCTCACCCAGGACGACGAGTTTGTACTTCTTCTTTGCCTCTCCCGCTTCATTCCTTGCCGCGCACTCGAATGTTCCCTCATCTTCGACACGGGCAGCAGGAATGTGGAGATGACGACCACCCGCCAACAACTGTATTAAATTTTTTAAATTATAAATTATGGAAAAATCTATTCAATAAGAATAAAATATCGCACCTGCACGTTCTCCAGTCCACTAGTGACTGGCAGTTCGTGTCTCGTCCAAGATAGATCCACTCCGATGGGATCCTTGATGGGACACTCGAAGGTGATAGGACGAGTCACCAACACCTCAAAGAGATATTTATTGAAAATATTTTTCAATTGACTCGACTGAAATCATTCTTATTGTTGTTTCCCCAATGATCGAACAGAAAAGTAATTTTCATAGTGAAGACAGAGAAGCTTGTATATAAATGAAAGATTCGAAAGAATCTCGTCGAGAAAGAAACAGAATTATGCGTGTAGAATCACCTCGACAGTCGTAATCTCATCGGTCGCTCCGAGGTCTGGTTTCTGCACGACGCGCACGTTGAACGTCTTCTCCGCCGCACCCGCCTAAATTGTAAACAATGCTTATTTTGATTATTTATGATATTTTCCCGCGAAATCATATGAATCCTGCAAGATTCGATATCAAAAATTCAAACTGAAAATGAAAAATACCTTGCTGCTGAGTGCGCACTTGTACACACCCGAGTGTTGGCCGCCCACGTTGGGAATTGAGGCTGTCTTCAGCTCATTCAGAAGCTGCAAATTCGTTATATTTATTCTGAAACATGAAATAATATCGACCATCATCATGGTTTGCTCTCGCGATAAGTTATCGCGAATCATCAATAATGCCACTAACCCTAGCCTCCTCGACCATGGCAGCTCCATCCTTGGTCCAGGCAACATTTGGAGCGGGCGATCCATCGTGTTCACATGACAGCGTCATTTCCGATCTGAAGTTTACGATTGCAATCCAAATTTTTTTTAAATAATAGCTGACCCCTCCACGACTTGAACGTCTTCGACGAGCGCTCCACGAATGCGAGGAGGTTCTGAAAAATAATTTTATTTACGGAAACATTTGCATAAAATACTCACGAAGAACGATAACATCGAACTCGCGGACGGCCGATCCGGCTTGGTTCTTGGCAATGCATGTGTACGCATCCTGGAAATGTATTTGATTGTAAAATTATCAAATAACGCATTGATTTTTTCATAAACATTGAATTGTTGAGAAAAAACTGAATCTAGAATCTGGGAATGGAGGAAAATTCCCTTCACTGCCTACCTCGTGTTCCTTCTGTGCATTGACGATGACCAGACGAGTTTTGTCGAGGGCAACATTCACATCCGAGGACTGGAAATAAAGGTAAAAATAGACTTTCCAGTTAGCTGGACAGACACGCTGCTCAGTGATTGAAGTCTGGTTCTGATTAAAACTATATATTCACGGTGATCGATCGGCCCTGTCTCCTCCATTCGATCGTCACATCCGAGTTGGCAGCAACTGAAAATAAAATTTGAAAGACGTTCGAATCACACCAAAAATACTCATGATCTTGTTATCGTCCTCAGAGTGCTGCAATCGAACCTGGACAGGTAAGTGTGGCAGTCTGTCCCTCCATCACTTCAACCAGAGTTCGATCTCCGTCCTCGTTGAAGACTGGCTTCGCGATGGACTGGGATTGTTTAGTATTTGCTAGTTATTACACAGTAGCTATCATCTTCATGGAATAATTATAAATATTTTTTTAAATTACCTGAACGAAGAAGTCCCTGGAGATGGTTCCTGCTTTGTTCTTCACAATGCACGTGTATCGACCACTCTCGGCCGATTCCATGTTGATCAGCTGGCCGTCCTCGCTGAATTTACAGGTATTTTCTTTAGGTTTACATTAAAGTGGAACTCTGAATAATCTTCTGTTTTACCTACAGATAAGCCGAATAATATGCATACCTGACTGTTCCTGTAATCACTTCTCCGTCCTTTTTCCATTCCACGATCGGAGCGGGCGATCCGGCAGCGCGACACGCCAGTGACAGAGGCTGACCGGCCGTGACCTACCAATCGATTGCTGATTCTACCGTAGATAATAAATTGATAATGATGATTTCATTTGTTCAATTCAGTGTTCGTAGGGACTGGTTTTGAATAAAAGTGAAGCACTAAAATCCCTACCTGGACATTCTGATCGAACTGGGCCTCGGTGAACTCGGGAGGCACGAGAACATCCACTTGGATCTGCAATGAATCAATTCTCATGATATTTTTTAAAAATATTTTTAAATCGAAATAACCTTCTTGCTGCTATCGCCGGCACTGTTGCGCACGAGGCACTCGTAGAAACCTGCAAAAGGTCGGAATCCGTTCTCGATAGATCGTGAACGTGCCATCAACGGATTACGGTAGTCGACATGCTGCTCACCTGCGTTGTCCGTGTTGGCGTCCATGATGAAGAGACGGCGGCCACCGAATGGCACCTGCGCGTTCGTAGGAAGCGTCGGTGAGCCGTTCTGCATATAGATTACGGTAAGGTTACGGTAGCAGAAAGTCAGTTCGCGATCGATGGTGTGGTGTGCACAATAATCGTCGACGGGTTACTGTAGTCGACTCACGTAGCTCCAGACGACACTCGTCTTCTCGTCCTCTCCCTCGTAGTCACAGGAGAGAGTTGCCGGCTTTCCCTCCACGATCTCGATGTGCTCATTCCCACCCACTTTGGGAGGAGCTGATATGAGGATATTGAACTCTTGGCACTTTCCTCAATGCCGCCCTTGTTTCGTTCGGAAATTGTTCCGATAGTGTCATGCCCTTTTCGTAGTACAATCCAGAGAAAGGTATCACATGATTCCGATTGCTTTTATCAAATATTCGAAGCGAGGGGAGAATGGCAAAGTGCGGCATCTATTCAGATCAAACGTTATGGGAGTTTAGGAGGGAGGTGGGAGAGACACGCTCCTTCTTCTCTACCACACATACCCTTGTAATAGATGCGAGAAGAGCGTTTAGAGCCAAGAGAAATGAGAGAAAATCATTCTTTTTTATCTTGAAACATATGTTTTTTTTATTTGAGCGCAATTAGATGTATGTACCAGATGGTAATCCGTGCTTGTCGGAACGTGATTATGCAAATTATTCATACTCTTTAGTGACAACTGGCCATGACATCTTCACAGTAGCGTACTATCCACCCCGACAGAAAAGCAATTGGGACAACTCACCCCTCACCCCCCTCTTTCATCCTCCAATCCCCTCGGATAAGGGAGGATTTGGGGGAACACTCTGAGACTCTTTTCGTCTTGTTTTCGCCTGCTTTTTTGTTATAAACCCCTCTGAAAGAGCCTCTAAACCGCGACATTTCTCTTCGCAACTTTTCTTTACTCAGAGTTAAGAATCCTTCGGGAAAAGATTCTTTATTCTGCGCAACATCTGGTGTGTCAGGCGTGTGAGGGAGATTATTGATGAAGTTAGTCATTTCAAGCGAAGCCATGGCGAATCAAACTATGAATCGTCGAATGAAGCGATATTTCTTTCAGAATAATCGCATGCTGTGACTTATTGCCAGCTGAATTCCTGCGTGCGATTTCTTTTAGAAAAAAAGATAATTATTGGTGTTCCTCAGAACATTCAATCATTTCTCCCTCGTCATCTCCCTCCCTCTCTATGTGTAATGGTTTAGATTCTCGATGACATTCGCAATCGGCTAAATCATTGCTGTTCTTTTTGTGCGGACGATAGATTTCTGCCAATATAAACCTTGTGCTTTTCAGAATGATGTGAATTTCGACGCTCCGCCATTTTTTTCAGAATTCACGCAGCTCTCATTTTTATGGTTGTTCTCGATGCTCTAAATGCAGAAGATGCAGAGACTCTTTCGTCTCAAGGGATACTCAAACCGCTGACAATTTGCAGTATTCACCAAGTGATAAATTGCAATACTCACGATGATAACCTGCGTCTCTCCCCCTCTCTTTCCCTCTTTGTCTGCCACTCTCGTCAGCTACCGTACCCTAATGTCGTCCCACGCGCTCATTAGTTATCATTAGCGTGGAGAGCAGTCAACGATCGTCAAAAGGTGATTCACTAATTGCTTCAAATCTGACAGGACTCTCCTCAATTTGCGTGTTCTCTCACCGTCAGAGAAACTGGAGAGCACGCAAATTGAAGATAATTCCGATTTGTCATCACTATCCAGCACCATATCTAGAGCGAATATCCATTCCGTCTCTGACAATGAGGCTTGGAAGATGCATTACGCACATCTTTCTCCCCAATGCGGGATTCCGGCCCTTCTCATTCGCAGAAAATTTCAGTCAAACTCTTAATTTCACCCCAGCGCTGGCCTGATTCAGTCTTGTTTTCTTGGTGTTTCAATTTCCTTAGCAGATGGAAAAAAACTCCCACTTGGGGGATATCAGAGAAGCGAGAACGAGTGTTTTCGAGCCTATCGTTGGCGCCTAGGCGATAATCACGAGTTCTCACTTATTCTCATGACTTTCTGCCTTGTTTTCTGGCATTTCTATCCCACGTAGGTAGCTTTGTGTTGTGCAGATTTTATCTCTCGAGAAATTCTCGCTCTCCAGTTCTTTCTTTTCCATCTGCAGTCTTAGATTTTCTCTGCACAGCAGCGCGGAAGTCGCGGAATGTTGCATGAATGCTCAGTTCGTATGGCATCAACCTTCCGAACGCATTCAACCCGGAAATAGGGGGCGAATCCGGTTCACGTAGCCGAAAAATGATGGCTAATACAGGCCTTATTAGCCCTTCTCTTCCTTCTCCGCCACATTCCCATCCTCTTCTCTCTTCTCTTCAGGGGAACTCTTCTTTCTCTCAGTTTCCCCGCTGTGTCGGATCGATTTTTGCCTCGAGGCTAGGGGAGAAAGGGGGGGGGAGGACTCGAGGCCCCGCCCCCTCCCTTCCCTCTCTTCTCATTTCCAATTCATTCACGCAGCTCCTTTTCTGGAAAACAACTCTGCTCCGTTCCCTCTTCCTCCGCTTGCACGCTGTCAACTTTTCCGAGATTTTTTTGAAATGTTCGTGTGAGATTCGAAAACAAAATAGTATAGCAGGGTAATGAAGATGGGCGTTGGACTCGGTGGGAAGCCTCCTGAGGGAGCAGAGGATGGAGGAGCACCGCCACTCGAGAAGAAAATTCCCATTCCGGAAGAGGAGGTGACCGTTTTTCTGGGATCTCTCCATTCTGCGTACTCTTTCGCTTTTTCTGCCACCCTCCGTAGTCTCAAATGCATTGCGCTGTTAGCACGCGCCACTCCCATTACTGCCTCTGGGGAAAGTTTCGCAAAACAGCTGCTTGCTCAGACGCCGTTGTTTCCCTTGGATACGGTAGGAAGAGGCTGCGAATCGATCGAGAACTGAAAAAGCGAGAAGAAAAGTGAGAGGAGAAACCTCGAGCCGTCGTATCCATAGGGACGGAGAGAGATGGGGAAAACAGTGTGAAGAGAGATAGGTTGAGATAGAGAGATAGAGATAAATTGAGATCTTCTCCATCTTTCGGTAACTTCTGGCATGAGAGTTGTAAATTGCCAATCCTAATGACCCGACTTCCCCATTCGAATGCTTCTCGGATGCCATTCAAAGAAGAATCGTTTTTCATCGTTAGTCGAGACCGTAGTCAGAATAGTCATCATTCGTCTAAGAAAAGCCATAGCATCGAGGCGCATCAACAACTAATTGTTGTGCGAAACGCCGTGCGAAACGAGAAAATTGTGAAAATTGGCGTGAGAAATGAAGAATTACTTCAACAATTCCGTCGTATTCAGGGATGTTGACAAGATACGAGAAAACTAATCAATATTTGCAGCCTGCATCACCTCGTGGAGGGATCTCCTCTCGTCTCTATGAAGGTATAGTCCCTTGCCAATCGATTGTTACTGTGACCAGTCAATGAGTGCCTACGCTTACAGTAACCTTCGGTCTCGCCATCCGCCCAGCGGGCTATGAGGGTACTGTAGCTCGCAGCTGATCGACAACTAGTTTTATTGATTTAATCGCAGGCATCGACTGGCACTTCATCTGGCGCGTCTCACACGCTCAGTTCTTCCTGAGCATGGTACGCTGAATTCCGGGACATATCCCGGCTCCGGCTTCCCGATAACCGGAACCGTCATTTAGATCTCGTCGCTGTGTCTGCTGCTCTCTCTGCACTTCACTGGCTTCAATGTCTTCCGCTTTACTTCTTCCGCCTGGGCCACCTATCTGGCCTGCGTGTCCGTCGTCGGAATTCGCGCGTCAGTTTCCGGCTCTCTATTTACCGGCTCCGGTTCAGGCTTTGAAGTTCCGGCTCTCCAATCCCCCATTGCAGCGGTCGCTACCGCAACTACAGCTACCTGGTGGCGTACACCGGCATGGTCACCTTCCAGGTACGGTGTGGTGGTGTGGGGCTGTGGTGTGCTCGGTGGTGACGTTTCCGAAACGGCGCCTAATTACAGACGGTGATCTACATGTCTTCGCTGTGCTGGCTGGCGTACTCGCTGTACGCGCTCGACTACCACGTCAACTATGCCGTCCGCGGCCATGGATACGGTAAGTGTTGATGTGCACAACGGTGCAGTGAGTGCAGTGGTGCAAATCGACGTTTCCAGTGTCGTTCGGCATCTCGCACGACCTCGCCATCGGTCTCATCATCATCGAGATCGTTGCCCTCCTCTGCACCATCTTCACAGGTATACTGTAGTCAATAAATATTTGAGTTTACGGTATCACCATTGATCGATAAATGACTGATTACGGTAATGTTCAGGCTTCTTCGGTCTGGTGACGGTGTGCCGCGGCATCGGATCCATGATGCAGGAGATGGAGACCGTGATCATGGTGAGTGGTGCGACTCGTGGTGCATTCGTCGCCGACATTTCTCAAACGTCGCCTTGTTGCAGGACGCCCGCAGCCCGGCTCCACAGATTACCGTCCGTCCACTCGTCTAAGCGCGTGCTCCGAGAGCCGGCTACCCCCCCCCCCCCCCCCCCCGTCTCTTCGTTTCACCTGAGAGTTCATGTGTTCGGTCTACCCTTTCTCAATTTATCCCTGTATTATTCTGTACACGTTGCTGGTTCAATATTATTTCCTCCACGAACAGAAAAAGGGCCGTCGTCGTCGTTTTGAATTACTCTTTTTGTTATTCAAAACAGTCTAGCCAAAAAAACTCGAAAAAAATCGCATATTTTTAATCACGGCTCGCACCAGCATAAAGCTAAGTGAAGGTTGTCCATTGTTTTGAATGTTTGTGGAGATGATTGTGCCCCCTTCTCCCCTTATTTTGAGATGATTGTGCCCCCTTCTCCCCTTATTTTCCTGTTTCTTGAGAGTTCATGTGTTCGTTCTTCCCTTTATAATCACACTATATTTGTTCGTCACTATATTATTGTGTACACATTGCTGGTTCAATTTCCCCTCCCGAGACTAACCTTCGCAAAAGGGGGCGTCGTCGTCAATTCGACGGTCGGCGTTCCCTTTCAAAACAGCTAACCCAAAAACCTCGAAAAAAACAAGCATCATTTTATAATCACGACTCGCACCCGCATAAGGCTAAGTGAAGGTTGTCCATTGTTTTGAATGTTTGTGGCGATTAAATGTGCTCTACCCCTGACCCTTCCCAGTAATGATTAGGGTACCGTAATCCTGCCCAATCATGGATGAGAGGCGAGCGTAGCGAGTCTCGGAGCGCCTGGACACCCCCCCCCTCCCCCATATATATTCGATATTTGTATTATTATACTTTAGTTAGATATTATTGTGGACAATGCTTGTGCAAGCGGAGCTTAGTTGATCGACCTGGCCGCCACAATAGTTTATCTTGGCGTGTCTGGTTGGTCGAGTGACCGCCTCTCCCCCGTGTACCTTGTCTCTCCTTTCCGTCCAGTTTGCGCCCCGATAAAATCTGTCGTAGCCCGAAACATGTTGTACGACAGTGGGGAAACATCGGGCTAGAGTGAGCCAGTGTTCACATCACTGGTTTGAATGATGAAGACGACTAATCAAGGCGACTCCATTTCCATCAATGTAGCAACTCTAATACACAGAGCCTTAACTCACGGCTCAATGAACACACATCGCTAGTTAACACCGGATCGCTAGTTCAGAGAAGGTAAGATGAGACTCACCCAGCACACTCAGATCGATGTCCACATCCAGTGTTCCGGCTGCATTGTTGGCGACGCAGTGATGTGCGCCCTCATGCGCAAGCTCCGCACGCGCGATGAACACCTGAGACATATCGGCATTGAACGAGGAGCGTGGAACGGAAAATTACGGAACTACAGTAGCGTTGCCGGATCGCATAGTAGCATTATCCATTTTTCGCTGCTCTGAATGACAGTACAGAATGCATACTATTGGGGTGTTCCGAAAGTTCGTTCACTATTTTTCTATATTTTATTTCTTTTGTACTTCAAAGCACAATCATGAAAACTTTCTTGTATGTATTACAGGTGTTGACGAACTATTTTAATCCATATCTTGATTTCAGAAAAATTGCAGAATTTTACCTCATCGCTAAATGGGAACTTGGTATAGGTGATTTTAGTGAGGTCTGGCCTGCACAGCGTATTTCTTGGACAGTGTATTGATGTCACTGGCTCAAGACTAGAAACTGAAGAGTAATGGTTGATCCATCCAGCGCCGCTTTCCAGGACTGTATATGTTTCTTCACAGTTCAGAAAATAATTTTCAAAAAACAGTGAACGAACATTCGGAACACCCCTATAATGTATCAGAGATGGTAATTCACACAAGAAAAAATTTCAAAAGTGTTATGCTATCATGAGAACTCAGTGGTTTCGATAATGCTAGAATGTTTCTGAAAAAGGAAAATCTCACGGTCTTTCCATCGTCGGAGATTCGAACGCCGCGCGTTTCCTGGCCCTGAGATGTTACGGAACATAATTTGATTGATAGAAAAATCCAGAACTCGATCACTGATGCATCTATACCGTACCTTGTTCATCAGCTGGCCTCCGATCACCCACTCGATGGAAGGGGAAGGTACACCGGAGACGGGACATCCGAACTCCAGCTCCTCTCCTTCCTGCAAAAGTTTATTTTCCATTCAGAAAGTGCGCCAGAATCAGCTGTTTTCTTTTCGTTTTTGACAAGTTTTGAGACTAGGAAAAGATAATCAAGTATGATACCTTCACGGAGATCTTCCTCTTCCATCTCGATTCGTCGAGGAATGGAGGTTCTGAAAAAGTGCATTATTTTTTAAGAGCTTTGGTTTTCCAGTCATTCATTCAAAATAAATGTGAAACATACGCAACACGTCAATCTCGAACATCTTGCTGCTCTCTCCAGCCGAGTTTCTCGCCGTGCACTTGTAGACTCCGGCATCGACTGTTCGTGCTCTGTTATGAGTATTTGAATGATCAACATGGACAATCTATTCGCTTCCCCGCCCCAAACCGTGTGTAAGGAATATGTCTGAATGTTTTGAACATTTTTTTAAAAATCGCTCGTTGTGAAAGGATGAACTCACTTGAGTACACTGAGTTTCCTTCTGTCATCAGAGAGATGGACGTTAGTGTCACTCTCAGCGATCGGAGTGTCGTCCAGGAACCATGTGATCTGCATTTTGAATTAGTTATATCAATAAATAAAGAATATCCTACAAACATGCTTAAATAAGTTTTTATAATTTCAACTCGCGTTTTTTGACCATTTATTGTAAAAGAGACCTTTCACGATATTTCGAAGCTATTGGGAGGGGTCGACGGAGGACTTTTTAGCAACCCATGACAATAAGTTCAGGGTGAAGTCCCCATACCTAGAGCTGATAGCTGGCACAATATGAGATGTTGGGGTGCACTCTCCGTGAAATGCTGTGCATGTCCCAAAAAAAGTCGAAAATTTCATCCAGTAGAAAAGTAGGTTCTTATACGGGTTTCTAATGTATTTTTTTTTCATAAAAAGTAACGAAAAAAATATTTTGGAAGCGATTGGACATCGATAAAATGTCGAAAACTTCGAATTTCGTCATTTTTGTATTATCGTGAAAATTTTTATTGCGTTTTCGGATTCCACGTGCGAAACTACCTATTATGGTAAAATTTCACGCTTTTTCATTCGTGCGCTCGGATTCTACAGCTTCCCGCCCGAGGCTCTCACTGACGGTTTCTGGAGAACGATGATGAGAGATTTCGAGATTTCGAAATGATACGCTCACTTTTACATCAGATTTTCATTCCATTTATCGTTATTAAGCATTTGTGTTGATGTTATGGGGTTGTGATATCGCTAAAAACACGAAAAAAAGTGAAAAGTCGAAAAATCACTTTTTTCAAATCTCAAATTTTCAAAAATTTATAAGTCATGTATCTGAGCTTTAAATGGTTTTTTCTCAACTGATCATAACTCAATTGTTCATAACTCATATCCGAGTGATTTTCAGTTGAGAAAAAACCATTTAAAGCTCAGATACATGACTTATGAATTTTTGAAAATTTGAGACTTGAAAAAAGTGATTTTTCGACTTTTCACTTTTTTTCGTGTTTTAGCGATATCACAACCCCATAACATCAACACAAATGCTTAATAACGATAAATGGAATGAAAATCTGATGTAAAAGTGAGCGTATCATTTCGAAATCTCTCATCATCGTTCTCCAGAAACCGTCAGTGAGAGCCTCGGGCGGGAAGCTGTAGAATCCGAGCGCACGAATGAAAATGCGTGAAATTTTACCATAATAGGTAGTTTCGCACGTGGAATCCGAAAACGCAATAAAAATTTTCCGATGACATTAAAAACTTTTCACGGTAGTACAAAATTTTTTTTTAGTTTTCGACCTTTTATCGATGACCTATCGCTTTTAAACTATGTTTTTTTGCTATTTTCATCGCAAAATACGTCAAAACACCTATAAGAACGTACTTTTTTGATAGATGAAATTTTTTTTTTTGTGACATGCACAGCATTTCACGGAGGGTGCACCCCAACATCTCATATTGTGCCAGCTATCAGCTCTAGGTATGGGGACTTCACCCCGAACTTATTGGCATAAGTTGCAAAAAATCGATCCGTGGGGTAGGTGCAAATATCGTGGAACGTCTCATAAAAAAAACAGGAATAGCGAACCTGGGGTAGGGGCGTGGAGATGACGGGACAATAGAGGGAGAAGGGATGGTCGATCTTCACTGCCTCTCGAAGGATATCATCCGCATCACGGAGGATAGGGGCAACTGAGGATATTGGATGTATTCGGTCGTCTGTATCTTTCATTGCGATAGTAGTGACGAATGCACTATAGAGACATCAGTCTTCCATCTTATCGTTCTTTTCGAGATGATTGTGCGATCTTCTCCAGAGATTCCCATTCTTTTTTCTGTTAATTTAGATACTCACCAATCACACTCAATCTGATGACCTTCTCCGTTTTTCCGGCCGGATTCTGTGCGCGACAAGTGTAGAAAGTAGCGTCGTCCGCGGAGACAGACTCAATGATGAGAGTTCCGTCTGCAAATGATAAGATGAATAGATAATTGAAAAGATGGCCTGGAGACCTTAGTCAATTACGATTTGATCCCTATCCACGACTCGCTCACTTCCATTTAATCACGGGGGAAAGACGAGTGTCTTCACTTACCCTCATCAATTCTCACTCCATCGATATCTCCATTGGCGATTACTTTTCCTTTCTTCGTCCATTCGATTGTCGCCGGTGGATTGGCAGTGACGAAGCAACGGAGTTCCACCTAACATCCACAATAGCTTTTTTGTTCTCATAATGTAGTGTGAGCGAAAGTTTCGTAAGTGGAAGGCAAGGGTCAGAACATCCATTTGAATAGACGTCCGCACGGTACACAAAGTCAATTCGTTCAAAGGATGATCTCAATTGGTCGAATTCGATTCACAGACTTACCTTATCCTCTGCGACTGCCGTGTAGTTTCCGAGTGTGGTGGGCAGAATGGTTGGCGGTTCTGAGAGAAAAAATAGAGATGATCATTCTGTATTTACTGGATTTACCGATTATGCAATTTTTTAGTCATTCGACCTGTATAATCTGTGAAAAAGTTGGGAGAAAACCTCGTGACAAAAGGTGCGAGCTTTTTCGATGAGAAATAAACTGTTTCTCTTGTTTACATACGCTATTGTCTTTTTCTCTAACCAGCTCGTCGAAAACCTCGTCCGAAAAGCGAATTGAGAGAGCGCAGTAAACAAGTTGTTACTTCCTCTAACCTCTCCTCAAACACACGCTCTCTCAGTTTTCTCTAACTTTACTGCCACCTTTTCTCCGAGCTTTTCTCGCAGCTTTTCGGACGAGGTTTTCGACGAGCTGGTTAGAGAAAGAGAAAATAGCGTGTGTAAACAAGAGAAACAGTATATTTCTCATCGAAAAAGCTCGCAACTTTTGTCGCGAGGTTTTCTCCCAGCTTTTTCACAGATTATACAGGTCGATTATGACGAATCCTTCTAATCATTCTGCACACTTTCGTCCGACGAAAGACTGAACAGATTGGCCAGTCGGACGTTCCTAACTGATTCCTAAATCATGCGAACCTTGTACGACGACAGAAGTGGATTTGGAGTCGGATCCCGCCTGGTTGAAGACCCTGGAAAGTTGAGCCTTGCTTGTACAGTTGTGTAGTCACTTCCTGATCATCAGTTTACGTGATCATACCCAGGAATGAATCGAATAATCAGTAGAAACGTTTCGTGATGACGTCCAATTCCACAAGCATACAATCATCAATGTGAGATTTCACCACTTTCAGCCTATATTTACATACTAACGAATCAACCATCGTTGATGAAAGGAGACTCAGATGTTTTTCTCGTTTCCTCAAAGGGACCTTAATTCAGGCAGACGGATCCAACCAGAACTGCGCGACGGCTGGCGTAATCAGAGGAGCCGCCTCCAGATTACGGCTCGCTTTGTGAAACATCTCTTTGAAACTTCGACTCTCGGCTTTTTATCCTATTTTTTTAGAAGAAATGCACGAACGGCATGCAATCCAACTTTCGTACGGCATTCCCATAATTTTGAGCTATGGTATCATTTTTTACGCTATGTACGGCGTTCGAAAGATGCTTAGTCGAAATTTCGTTCATGTACAGTATCGGACATAAGTCACCGTCCAAAATTTCAAAGTGTTGTAACTTTTGAACCAGATACGCAATCGGTTTGATGTTTTGGCAGGATACATTAGACCTATTGATGCATTGCCACCGATAGTGACGTCATGCTACGATTTCGCAATATTGCATAGTGATGATGCAATCATATATATGTTCTTCACTTGTGATTTTAAGGTCATTGGGATTTTTTCTAAGTCTTCTCTCTTTTTGAGATGATAGAAGGCCTCAGCATCTACCGATTAAAAAATAGTACTCATGGGGCGTTGTCGTACAGAAGCAGAACACAGGTTCAAAATAGGGTCCCGAAAAAAAAAATTACCATTCATTGACGTGCTAGAGACTCGTTCAAAGGCTCAAAATGACCCTTACAATAATTCCTGATTACCCACAAAGTTCGATATTTATATCTCTTAATTTGACCTCAGGGCACGAATTTTTCACTTTTTCAAAAAAATTGTTTTCTTCCTATTTTGGATGATCATAGTTCCAAGGCCGATTTTTGTTCAAATGTATTTTCTAGACAGGGTAGTTGCAAATCCATGGAATATACGATTCCCAACTTTTTAGAGCATTTGGATAACTTTCCCGCCCGCGGCAACCGAAAATCAGAGGTCAATCGATTTCAACCCAAAAAATGACCATGATACCCCCATCATTAGTCGAAAAAAAGTTTCTCTCAAAACTTCCTGACTAAATTTTTTTTTGGGATATTTTTGTGTGCTGAGTACGAATTTCGGTATGAGAGTCCATGATATCATTAATGAAAAAAGTTAAAATTTATTATGTCGAAACATAGCCGATTTTTAAAATCTTTTGACCTCTGATTTTCGGTTGCCGCGGGTGAGAAAGTTATCCAAATGCTCTAAAAAGTTGGGAATCGTATATTCCATGGATTTGCAACTACCCTGTCTAGAAAATACATTTGAACAAAAATCGGCCTTGGAACTATGATCATCCAAAATAGGAAGAAAACAATTATTTGAAAAAGTGAAAAATTCGTGCCCTGAGGTCAAATTAAGAGATATCAATATCGAACTTTGTGGGTAATCAGGAATTAATGTAAGGGTCATTTTGAGCCTTTGAACGGGTCTCTAGCACGTCAATGAATAGAAATTATTTTTTTCGGGACCCTATTTTGAACCTGTGTTCTGCTTCTGTACGACAACGCCCCATGAGTACTATTTTTTAATCGGTAGATGCTGAGGCCTTCTATCATCACAAAAAGAGAGAAGACTTAGAAAAAATCCCAATGACTTTAAAAACACAAGTGAAGAACATATATATGATTGCATCATCACTATGCAATATTGCGAAATCGTAGCATGACGTCACTATCGGTGGCAATGCATCAATAGGTCTAATGTGTCCTGCCGAAACATCAAACCGATTGCTTATCTGGTTCAAAAGTTACAACACTTTGAAATTTTGGACGGTGACTTATGTCCGATACTGTATATTCATTGATGGCTGTTGTAGTGAGTTTTATATTACAATCTATCAATCTTTCGGAATATTCAAAACCCATCTGAACATTTGTTCAATGTATCAAAAAAGAGAACCAACATGATATTTTTGTGATTATAAATAAATTCAGAATATTTTAACGTGGCTCAACTCATGGATTGCTATGCGATTGCAAGAAGAACCTTTCTTCTTTTTCTTCTATGAATTCATCACAGAAAGACCAGTTTTGATGTTTTCGATTTCATGGAAATTAATTTAATTGATTATTTCTTCAGCGACATACTAAGCTTCTTGGTCCTCCATTTTTATTACACTCAGAACATAAGTGTTCTGCTGCTTACATTCGATCGATTTATGGCAATTCAATCGATGGTCAGAGATACAAAGGTGGGCTTCTTCCTAGTTTATATTTTCAAAGATGTTTGCAGTGGTGGACAAAATATTATCTGTACATAACAGCTGTTATTCATGCTCTATGTCTCGCATGCAATCTGGCGTTGAAGTGACGTTTGATAATCTCAAACCCATTATAAAAAAACATCTCCAGGTTGCCAATAGTGAGCTCCATCGTTTTCAACCGTGTGGATAACAGATACGAACTTGTTCAGCGCTCTTCAGAAAATTATGTTTTTGTTATTTGTCTCATTCTCAACGTTAGTTCATGAATTTTCTATTATAATTTAATATCAGTAATTTCAGGTTTGGTCCCTGATACGTCTATACCGATTGAAGAAGAGCAAACCCACAACAACTCTAATTTTCTAATATTTTCGTGTTTGAATTATTTCCCATTTCTGGGAGTGTCCTTTTTCGTCATAAGTTTTTTCATATTTCTGACGCAATTCGTGAACATTACAGTAATGGTACGTGGATCGTTCTAGTATTTGGGAGGCCAAAAAGAGAGGCCTTCTAAATATATTTTTATGCATTGCACTATTCATTTTTGAATACGAAGACGTAATTAAAACGATTTTTTGAGTGAATGCTCGGGCTCCTGACCACGAACTCCTGACCATTTTAGTCCCTTCTCGCTCTTTTCTCTTCTCTAAAATTATTCGAAAATGATCTTCGCACCATCTTTGAAGTGATGTATTATGCTTCGGATGCCTTCTCCCTTTGCCCCGCAGTGTAAGAATCTTTCCGAATTATATAAATCTATCGCTGGTCCTAGATATACTCTGGTATTGCCCGGACCAGTTCAAAGATTTCTCAAGCACAAGATCTTGGATAATTTCGTTTTGCCTATCGGAGTAGCTCTGTTACGATTGACATCGCATTGAATGGCCGAGTTCATTCCATTGGTTCCTTTGATTGTTATGAAACCAAGAAATAAATTGGTGTTGTTGGAGTCGGTCAGAAGTTGTTGTAGTTCACGCAAGACGTATTCTTGTAAATGTTCACGAGAATGTCTCACTTGCAAGTGTACGTTCCAGCGTGATTCGGGCGCGAATTCATGATTCTCAGTGTGCCTGAACTGTCGATGAGAACTCCTTCGTCGGAGAGAATCTGAAGGGAATATAGTACACCTTTCTGATTGATTTCCAATGCTCCTGCTACAAGCAAATGAAGGCATTCGAGTTTCCTCAAAAAAGGCGACGATGATGCCAACCTGGAATCCGTCCTTCTCCCACTGCACTGTTGGATCGGGAGTGCCGATGGCCTTGCAAGGCACTTCCAGGGCCATGTCCATCACGACGTCGATCGTTCCTGAATTGGGCATAGAAATTGGCACATTATTCATTGCAATATAGCCAAAATATCTCTTAATTGGTTCAAGCAAAAAAATCCAGTCGTAAGTGTAGATACTCACCAGGAGTGTCAGAGATGATCTTGGGGGGTTCATTCACCCTCAGATCGTATGAGATGTAGTCCTCGCCCGCCAGATTACTCACGTGGCACATAAAGTGACCTGAAAGAGCAGATTCAGGATGTAAATAGATCAAATCTTGATAGATGCAAGTATTTGTCAAAGCTCACCAGCAATGTTCATCAATGCATTGGGAATGTTCAGTGTTCCATTCTCAGTAATCTCGAGCTTCTGCCCGAAGAAGTTGTTGGGGTCGATCTGGCAATGATAAGCCATCAGAATTTATTGATTTTCACCGGAAATCATTCAGTAACATGGAGTCCGATATCGTAATGAAGAACACAAGCAACCTTGACTCCCTCGTAAGTCCATATTCTCTCTGGGGGAGGATGGGCACGAGCCGGGCACTCGAGAGACAGAGATGTGTTGATATTGGCAGTGATCAGGATCTGGAACAATTGATCTTTGATCTCCGATATCTTGTGAAAAAGGGTGATCGATTATCGTAGGCATTCATTGGTGAGATTGAACAAAATGGCTAGCGTTGCATGATGAGCTTCATTTTCGCAGACACGCAAAGAATCCCTGGCACTTCATCAACTCTATAACCCGGCTCTAACCTCTTCCGGTCCGGGAATATCGGGTGCGATGTGAATCCTGACATCGACCACTCGCTCGTCTTTGCCCGCGTCGTTCTCGGCCACGCACTGAAGCAATTTAGTCAGGAATTGAAATTACGAATGTTTGTGAAGATCGAAAATGATGATGAAATGACATTGCAATTCTGAAGTTCCCAATATTCAACAAAGAATAGATGAGGAATTTGGTTAGCTCACCTTGAACTTTCCTCTGTGTGCTTCTCCCACGTCTTCCAGATGGAGGGCACCCGTCTCGTCGATTTCACCGCCCTCGAAGATGTCGTCGTTGAGATACCTGGAACTCGATAATTACAAATTATGTCTCTCAACTTCGCGAGATGCTTCGATCAAATGGAGAATATCTATATGATAATCAACCTCCACAATGCTTTGCAGATAATACTTGGAGATTCATTCTTGATTGTCCGCCTCTAATACTCACCAAGTGATTTTCGGCAGTGGCTCGCCCTCGACATCGCAGGGAATCACCAACTGAAGTTACAATTATTATTTTGTAATATTTGCAACAATAAATACCTCTGCTCCCTGCACGAGGTTGTACATGTTCTGAGCCGGCTGGATGAGGGGTGCGGCAATCACCTTATAATAGAGATAATACAATTTATTCGGAGAACCTATTTTCTTGTGATTTTTTACAGCAATTTCCGACCGACCATCTCTCAAGGTTTAGAAAATAGCACGGTCCGTAGATCAAGCCGTTTTCCCATTGAAAAATGGTGTTATGGTCCATTCTATCTAACGGCATAATTAATCTACACACCGTGAGCGTGTAGTCGTATTTGTCCTCTCCGGCCGAGTTCACTGCACTACACACATAGTGGCCAGCCGTTACTCGAGATGGATTGTGGATGAGCAGAGAGTTGTCCTCCTGAGCAGTTAGACTATTCATTTATCGATTCGTACCTCTTTTGAAAATTATCTAAGGTGCTAATTTGTAGAAGAAATATATTTCTTCAAGTATAATTCAACAGGAGTAGATACTACACTAGTCTGACTGGGACAATCGTACCGTGACTCCGAATTCTCCAGTGTTGAGAGAGATGGGACGACCATCGAGTGTCCATGTGACCGTAGGCGGGGGATTTCCCTCCACCTGGAAGTTCATTTATGACGTCTCTCAGTTCAATTCTCTTCTCATCAGGACGTAATGAGAATAGACTATCGATCACTCAATCAAATGATAATGAGATAAAACTACCTTGCACTCTAACTGCACCGGGTTTCCCTCCTTGGCGACGATCTTCTTGTCCTTCTCCACTCCCTCTGGCGTCTTCGGGGGGAGGATCACGGGCCGCTCTGCAATGCCTCACTCGCCTCTCGGTTCTGCGCACACTTCGAGAGTTAATCCACCCCTTTCCTAATCTGCTCAAATCGTCACGAATAGTGTGCAGTGAAGGTCATGCGGTGCGGAGGATGAGAGCCAGAGTCGAAGCTACACACGTTTATTGCTGCGAAACATGGAGAAATGGCGCATTTAGAGCAAGCAAAAGGCACACGAGCGGACACTGTGTTGATCGAATAGATTTATGAAAAATAGGATTTTTCCATCAACACAGAGCATTCGATAAAAAAACATCAACATTCGAGTGTTTGTACAAGCAGAAAAGGGAAGATCGATCGGTCCTGAGCAATGTTGATCACGGGCTTTGGAACATATTTTAAGTTCCAACTCCGGCAATCAATAACAAATAGCTAGCGAAGCAATTATGTACAGGCAGCAATCTATAGGCTGTTAGTGTAGAGTGAACGAGCAATGTATTCGGTGCGTCTAATCATGACATTCAGGTGCGAGTGCGTTTCTCAGGTTGCACTATGTGATTCTGTTCCCATTCCTCTTCAGTTACCGTATCCTCCCCTTCACTAGCTCCCCTGGCTTCTATCTGAGCACGCGCCGCCTCTGATACTACAACCACCGGCAGGATCTCTAGACTCGAAGACCCGATCTCGTTGGGGTCCGCGGTGCCAGGCGGGGTACCGGGTGTGGTACCGGATGTGGTACCGGGCACCGGTCCGATACCAGATCCCTTCCGGTTCCGGTGCCAGTACTCACTGATCAGCTGCACGGCGACGTTGATGGTGGCGTTTCCTGCTGGAGACATGGCCACACACGTGTATTTGCCCTCGTCGGCTGGATTTCCAAAGCGAAGGAGAAGAGATGTACCTCCGTTCTCGATCTGGAGATATGATAGTCAAGTGTTTGATCGTGATTTCGACGAAAGTTGAGTGTGTGATGGCCAAACATATAGTCCTAGTGAAGAAGCCGATGAATAAGAAAGAACAGACAATGAGAGAGGAAGTTTCCTCGATTGGCTGTCCGTCTTTGTACCACTGGATGTCCGGTTTGGGGGTTCCCAACACGACGATGCACGAGAGTCTGAGAGTGATCTTTGATCTCTGAGCCAATGATGCACTTTACTAGACGTTTTGCAGCATAAATACATGGGATAATCTTTGACATATGATCCGCGAAGTTCAAACCTTAGATCCTCTCCCTCGATGAGTTGCTCCTCGGGAGGAACCTGACCGAGTACGGGGGACACTAGAACGAATTTTATTGTAGAATTTAATTTCTTTTACAATTAATTGCATTACATTATTCGTGAAGCAATCATTAACTAAACAATGATGATGTTATAACCAACCGAGTCCAGTAATGATGACAGTGGTTGTTCTAGCCTGCTCTCCGTAGTCATTCTTGGCCACGCAAGTGAAACGAGTCTGATCCTCGAGAGTTGCATCTGAATGCGAGTGAGTTTATGGATATTTACTTTCCAACACATAGTCTCCTCTTCATGCACATCGCCTGTTCAATTTTTTTAATAATTGTTACACTCACTATTGATGAGAAGACTTCCGTCGACAGTGATCTGGTATCTTCCCCTTGTCTCATCGTCTAGATCGGCGATATCCACTCCGTCTCTCTTCCATGAGACCTTCGGGGGAGGATGACCGATGGCGCGACAAGGGATGTTGCCCTACAATATTTGAAAATTCTTTTTTTCTCGAATCGGCTAACAAATCAAGCAAATAAGCTGCTGAAGGGTAGAAAACCAAATAGTGAAAAAAAAACCTAATAGTGTGAAAAAATCCACAAACCTGTCGTTCAATACCAATGCGTGAAATCTCGGGCGATGGCACGATGGAGGGAATACCTGGAAATATTTAAATTAGTTCAAATATTTTAGTTGTTAACTCACTTCCGACCTGGACCTTGACCACCTCGATGTCTCTACCAGCCATGTTCTCAGCTACACACGAGTACGAACCAGCATCCGCGTCTTGAGCTCCCTTTAATTAATAAAAATATTTATTTATATTTCATTTGACTGCTGATCTGAATGAAATGATAATTTTACAAAAATACCGAGATATGCAGTCTGTTTCCGTCGATTCTCACGTACTCGTGGCTGCTATGCATGACCTGATAAATTACGAAATTTAATTGTTTCAGTCTCAAAACTCACTTCTCTGTTGTTTCTGAACCAGAGAATCGTCGGTGCTGGCTCGCCGCTCTCGACCTTAAATTTTTTTATATAAGCAAATCATTTTTAAAAGTAACTTACAATGCACTCCAGCGTGAGATTGTCTCCTCTACCGATCATCTTCTTGCTCTGCTCAATGCGGACGGAGGGAGCCTCTGGAAGGATTTACCTTAGTTCCCAATTTAATTATCGAAAATGTGTGGTGATTATTCCATTCAAAATTCGTCGCTCGCGCATCAAGATAGTGAAAAGTTGATTATTTCGTCGTTTTTCTTCTTGATTATCGATTATTCCCCTTACTCGCGACTTTAGCCGTGGCGAAGTCGCTGGCGACTCCAGCTGCGGATGTCGCACGACACTCGTACTGCCCGTCGTCGGTGTCAGCAGGATCACGGATGATCAGATCATCTGAGAGGGATGATCTTTGATCTCTAGTCGATATCAAAAAGAAATGAATGCTATCGCCAACTGACTCTTGAAGGTGATGTAGTACTTGCGATCGGGCTCGATCCTCTTGCCGTTGTGGAACCACATCGGCTCGGGGAACGGATCTCCTGAATTTGTTTCCTTTTTCGAACATTGTTAAGGGAGCTAGAAGCAGAGTGAGGAGAAAATTTTCAATAGAAAACAACGAACCAGAAAGAGAGCAGGACACATTCATGGATGTTCTCGGAACGAAGAAGAACTCTTTGGGAGAGATCGTGGCTCGAGGCAAGTCGAAGATCTGAACAGACGATTTGTTCTGTGTGGTCAAAATTATATTCGCGCATTCTATTTTTAAGTGTTCGTAGCTCATCCACTAGGCATATCACTCACCCTCAATATCATTCCCTGGGTGGTGACTCCTCCAGTGTTCTTGGCCTGGCATTCGTATCCTCCAGCATCAGCCCTCGTCACTCCACTCAACCAAAGGGTGCCATTGGGCATCAGACGCTGCAGTAATAAAAATCAGATTATGGAATTGAGGTAGCAGAAAGAAATCATAGACAGAGTCAGGATCATCAAAAGACACAGTGAAAACATTGTCCTCACCGCTCTCGGATTGCTCATCACAGGCTGGCCGTGGTGCAACCAGCGGTAGTCAACCTGGAATAGGACTTATTTGAAATTGAGAAATAAGATCGCATAATTTTATGCAGTTGTTGCTATTACTTGGTGTTTGAAGAAAACCATTCCGGAAAAAATTGAACCAAGGATTCATATTATTCTCTTTGGAGTGTTTAACCTTCGTATTCGAGGAAGTCTTGCAGTGCAGGAAAGCATCCGCTCCCAACACGGCAGACTCATTGCGAAGCATCACGATCTGAGGAGGCGTCTCTGGAAGAAAATATATTTTAATTTCTTATCAAAAATAAAGATTCAAAAATCTCACCTCTCGTCTCCAGGAAGGTCTTTCTCGTGGTATTGCCGTGCTCACTGACAACCTTCAAAGATCAGAGATCAGTCAATTAGTAAATTATTAATTAATCAACAAGATTACTGACCATGCACTCGTATTCTCCTCGGTCCTCTTGCGAAACACTGTTCAGCGTCCACACGGAGGTGTCGGAGGCGCTGACATATTTTTATATTTTTATTATGTATTTGTATCTCAATCTGACCCATAGAACAGCGGCCCGGTGAGTACTTCTCCCTTCCTCTTCCAGTACAGCTGGAACTTGGACGGAGACTCCACAGAGCAGGACAGATTGACCGCCTTGAAATAAATTATTTTTTTAATTGTTATTATATTTATTTTCAATTACCTGTCCAGAGAAGGCAGCCACACGCTCAACCATGTAAGCGCGAGGTCCCCCGATCTGCAATAAATTAAATTATTTCAAAAATCTCAGAAGCTGAGCCAGAATGAGATCAATTTATTAATAATTGACAAACCTGCACGGATCCAATCGCAGTGGGCGCGATACGCTGGTACTCGAGTTTCTGAAAATGGACATTTAAAAAATACTTTTTTTAAGTTTGAATTTTCAGAAATTACATGATCGTCCTGGCCGGTAACTTTGACGAAGAAGAGTCCCTTGGGGGGAATGAATGGACCGACGAAGTACATGTGCTCGGAGGAGGGAGAGGGAGAAGCGGCTCGACTGTAAATGAATCATTTGACGCTAGATGCAAACGACACTGCAACTTTCTTACCCAGTCAGGATCAAGTAAATTGTGCCCAATAGACTGACCTGTACAGCGGGCGACCGTAGTAGTCGACGAGCTCTATCTGATCCACAGTTCCGGTTCTGAAGCACAATTAATTGATTATTTAATTAATTAATTAAATAAATACCTGTTCAATCCAGTCATGTTCACCATCAGGTAGGTCATCTGCTGGGCCGTCGGACGAGGACTTGCCTACAATTATTTTGTTAGTCGTTTGAGCTCCAATAATATTGGGGAACGATTTCGAGTGAAGATCCGGGCGACCCCATCCAACCCCATGGCCTGTGTGGCTTGAATACATGAATAATATGGGGGTTCTTTGTGAAAACCTTTTCATGTGTCCCATCTGCATCGATTTACGTACAAACGGTGGATATTGATAAACAATCGTATCTCAGAGAACGATTCTTAGCAATTTGAGGCAAAAAATCAGACGCGTGACAAAGCCCCGTAACTTGCTTCGTTCATATTTTCTCAAGCTCTAATATCAAAATACGGTCTCTACGCATTGATATACGCCAGAAACTCTATTCATTTGATGATTTTGAAAAAAAATACTTTTTCGACCTTGGCCATGGTGAGAGAAAAAATCAAAAATCTCAAAATCAACCGACTAAATGTTGTTCTGCTTTATTTCAACGCGTAAAAGCTGAATTTCGATATTAGAGCTCGAGAAAATATGAACGAAACAAGTTACGGGGCTTTGTCACTCGTCTGATTTTTTTTCTCAAATTGCTAAGAATAGTTCTCCGAGATACGATTGTTTATCAATATCCACCTTTTGTACGTATATCGATGCAGATGGGACACATGAAAAGGTTTTCACACAGAGCTCCCATATTATTCATGTATCCTAGCCACAAAGGCCATGGGGTTGGATGGGGTCACCCGGGGTCGCCCCTGGGCGCGCGCGTTCACAGGGAAACCTGACAGGACTGTACTGAGAGCTGCAGAAAACGCTTTTGATCGGCTGATTCGATTGAGAATTCGAATTGTGCTTGTCAGTCGCAGGTTTTGCGGGAAGTCAATTCCCCTCAAAGTGGGCGGAGCTTGCGGTCTCTAATCAAGTGGAAGAAATTCATCTATGAAATTTTGGAACCGAAAAATTCAATGTCAGTCAATTTTACAACAATCTCACCAGTTCTACTCTATTCACTGGTCTCGTGGAGAATCCATACTTGAAGTCGATGGCACCGTGACCGAAGACGCGCAGAGTGTGCTTCAGCGTCGATTTAGTGATCACCTTGAATAATTCGAAGTTAGAATTTCATGAGCACGTCAAGTGCGTCAACTAAAACAGTAGTTCATACCTGCCAATTTCCGGGAGTGGGGTCCTTCAGTCTGATCAGCTTGACGTTCTTGAGATCGATCGTTCCACCCTCTTTGTTGTACTGGTTCTTGTCCACGATGCGACCTGCACATTATCAATATTATTTTCGAAATAAAATAATGTAGAACATTTTTAAATGAAGTTGTGATCGAGAATTTTTTAAATATTCTTTACCAGTGGGATCCTTGAGCACGATATCGAGTGCCTCGTCATCGGCCTTGTCTCCAGATAGAGACAGTGTCAACTCAGTCATCTCACTGAAAGCATCATTTTCCACATAAAGTACCATACAATTGTCGTTGCGGGCCAGAAAGAGTCTCAAATGGCGGAAAAAAGATACATTTAAAGGAGGAGTGGCAGCAATATTTGGTCGGGGAAACTGAGACGATAGCCCGATTGGTCCCTTGAACCATAATGGAAATCCATAATTTGAAGGTTGTAGGTCAACCCTGAGCCGAGATAATCGCGTTTGAAGTTTGAATTCCCGCCCGTGAATCCCAGGGAAAAGGCTGCTAACTGTTTGCGCAGCGCACTCCCTCTATCCGCCACTATTTGGCCCTTCCCTGTACTCCCTTTCGCGAGAGGCTAGAGTGACAGAGAGACCAGAGACCGTAGGGAGAGGGTGCCAAAGGTCACGTTAGACGGGTAGAGACGGGTAGATCAAGGGAGGATACCTCTCTCACAAGGGAATGGCCCCGCCCCCTCACACTTCGTTTAGCGAGTGTCCTTGCTAAACAGAGTAATGATCTCCGGCTAATCGTGGTGGGAGTCGCTATCAACCATTGCTGACAGCACTTCTTTAATAAAAAAATAAAATTCATAGAGGTCTATGACTGACCGATCCACTGGGATGTAGCGGGAGAACTGTCCTCCGTGATCACGAGCCTCGTACATGATGTGCACCTTGAAATATAGATTTACCTCTCTTTCCTATATCTACCTCTCTTATTTAGTTTTCGATTTCGCAGATTTCGTTGTCGCTAGTCAATAATCCTCTAATTAATTCTCCCTTCTCCATACCTTCTTCTGCACGACTGCGTGCTTGACGTACTCGAGGACCTTGGAGACGTCAGACTTCTGGAGATGGAACACCTGAAATGATTTATAATTTTGTTCCATACTTCGAAATTATGATAATTTTCATTTGTGTTCTCATTCCATTCTACTCTGTCGTAATCTCCATCAGTAACCGAATCAGTTTCCTCTCAGTACCTGTCCGAAAGACGCCGCAGCGATCTTCTCATACGTTCTGAATCCAGCGTGCGTGCGATTACCACAATCACCAGTCATCACAAAGACAACCTGGAATTAATTTCAGATCGTCAAAATTCCTGGAATTGAATTTATAGCGTTTGGAATGTGCTTCGGACCCTCTTTGATGCGCACACATTATTTACAGAGAACTTTGGTAGAAGAGCATTATAAATTGCCTACCAGAAATCCCAGCAAGTATTGCCTATTCATCAAGACAATTGATCAGGAGAATTCGAAGAAGTTGGCAATGTGAAATAAGAGCAAAAGTGGGTCCGACTGATAATTAATTGCAGTCACGCGTCGAACAAAAAGCTGCGGAATTCCCTTGTGATATATCATCGGTCAGAGAGGATTAGAGAACGTGGAGAATTGAGATGGTCAGAGGCCGATCAGGATGATTTGGCGCAAAAAAGTTGAGTGATTGCGCCTGAGATGAGGAAGTTCAAGTTCGATAAAATAAAATATGAAGAAAAATAAAACGTACGGAACTCTGCTTCTCTTGGATGAGATTGAGAACCTGAAGAGAATAGACTTCAATTCTACTTTCACTTCGGTTTGCCGATATTTATACATCACATCGATGCATCGATACATCGATACATCGATGATCCACCCTCAAATCATACCTGCTCCTCCAGATGATAATCCTTCGATCTCGCATCAGTGAATACGTAGATGAAGGAAGAGGGAAGGGCGATTTCCAGGGCCGTTTTGATTCCTGCAATTCGATTGCTCAGTTTTATTTTCGAAACACAGTAAATCTGTTCTTTGCAAACAAAACTGAATATGTTTTTTTTATTTCGTCTTTTCTACAACTGTTGCAGAGCAATGGGATAAATGCGTGCTAATGCGTTCCGCTTTCTTCTCTCATTATTACTCTTTCTCTCTCGGACTACATCTCGACTTTTTCTAGTGAGAAGTGCATCTCCAGTTCCTCACTATCTCAGATTTCAAAGCGAAATGCGATCTCGAAAGGGTATTTTAGTCGATAGCCGCCCTAGGGGGACGATAGAGAGAAGGACAGTTGCGACATGCAATACAGCTGTTCATTTGTTTGATCAAAATACCTAGAATACTCAACGAATAATAGGTAATACCATTGCACCGAAACATTTTTAATGCGTATCCATTTCTGAGCAGCTCCTATGCAATATTCAAGAGCCCTGACTCATCGACTGCACTTTCTCTGTGGATCAAGAGGCACAATGAGCGATCAATGAGGCGAGCCATCGTAAAGTAACGAGAGCGAATAAAGAGTAAAGAGGATGGCCAATTGATTTGCAAAACTAGAGATTGAAAAGAGGAAATAAGATCAGATCTTCAGCTTTTGTCACAATTTGAAATTTAGGATCATGAAGACAAGCGCAGGAGAAAATCGCTTCAAAATCAGTGGGAACTATTAAAAATGCTGAATAAACTATTTCATAGTTAATTGCACAATTAATTCGAAACATACCAGTGAGCGTCATCTCGGGACAGTCACCACCACCGAAGACATGCACCTGAAATTATTTTTTAACGTTTGAAGAGGATACTAAGTAATTCTCGTCATGGTTGAACATGGTATGATGTTCTTCTGACACGGGAATGACCGGAACTCACATATCCCGATTCCCTTCTATTTACCACCATAGATAGGAGCCCCCAAGAGAGTCTAAATACCGTTTTCAAAACCTGCTAAATGTTTCTGGAAAATGATATTTTCGATAATTTCTTCCGCGGGCTCTCTTCACGAGCATTTTTTCGGTTAAGATATGATCTAGTTCGAGCGCCTCTTGAGCATGAACATCAGTGGTTGAATGGATAACGAGTTGGGTTGTCTAACGGAGAGTCTGCGGATCGAATCCCGCTCTGCTCTATTTTGTTTTGCCAATTTTTGCGATTGATCTTTGATCTTTCCTCGTTGTTTTGCCATCGGATTCGTCAAGATTCATCCAAAAACATGTTTATTGAGCTAAAGTTGTGATGTCCAGGAATTTTTTCTGAACTCTTTCAAAGCATTACGACCGATCATAGTGAGGACAGAGAATATAACTCATAATGTTCGATAATGTTCTGTTTCTCATCTCGCTCTCATTCATCTTCTTGCCTATGACCTATGGATTGTTTGGTGGGAAGGAAAATATGATTCCAATTTGATAATCGAACATTCTATAGTACATAGTTGCAAGGAACCCTTGTGTGGGACTTGAGATTCCCAGTCTTCTCCAGTAATCCCACTTCCCTTTCATTCTTTCTCATCCTGAATGACTCGCGCGGTCACATTAATCGAGTGCGAGAATGAACGGTTCGGTCCTCACTGGTCGTAATGCTTTGAGAGATCAGAAAAAAAAATTCCTGGACACCACAACTTTTGCTCAATAAACATGTTTTTGGTTGAATCTTGACAAATCCGATGGCAAAACAACGAGGAAAGATCAAATATCAATCGCAAAAATTGGCAAAACAAAGTTGTGGGGAGCGGGATCCGATCCACAGACCCTCCTTTAAACAGCCCAACTCATTATCCATTCAACCACCGATGCTCATTTTCGAGAAGCGCTCGAACTAGATCATACCTCAACCGAAAAAATGCTCGTGGAGAGAGCCCGTGGAGGAAATTATCGAAAATATCATTTTCCAAAAACATTTAGCAGTTTTTGAAAACGGTATTTAGACTTTCTTGGGGGTTCCTATCTATGGTGGGAAATAGAAGGGAATCGGGATATGTGAGTTCCGGTCATTCCCGTGTGAGTGGAGCCAGCAAATGGGGTTTTAACATGATTGGTTTTCTATCCTATGCGGGAAATTTTTAATGTTCAAAAAGAACTTTGTTCAGCTGACGCTGGAAGTACATCGAATCGGTCGTGTTGATGATCTCACCGAGATCTGGAAAAAGTGTTATCAATTATCCGGAATGAATTATCCAAAAAAATCTCTTTTTGAAGTGCATGTTTCGATCTGTTTCTCGAAGCCTCTGCTCCGTTCAGCGTGACTTATCACAGATCAATAAGACAAAAGATCAGTAAAACTCTTTTTACCCGGATCGTGGAATGGGACGAGGACGTAATTGTAGATCAACTTCTCTCTTTGGGCCATCACAGTACGGAAGATCTCCTTCGCACCATTTCGGACCTACAATTCGAACTCTAGTAACTTCCATCTTCCATCTCCAATTTCCACAAAAATATTATTTTAAATAGCATTAGAATACCTGTACGAGGTCATCGAACATGGACCCAGTGATATCGAAGACGAAAGCGAGAGAGGAAGTGCCAGGAGGAGGACCACCCTGAGAGATTATTCATCGATTGTAGATCAATTATTGAACGATTTCCAATAATTTCTGGTCATCAATTGTATATTTACAGCTGATTACAGATGCACCAAATGATCTGCACTACCCTACTCAATATATTGCTTATAGCTTTACAACGTCTGATCTCTGGCTCATGGAACCCATGATGAAGTTAGTTCCTGGATATTGCAACTGCTGCTCTCCCTACTATCAGTATACCTTTCAACCCCCGGAAACGATCGCATTTCACCTTTGAGGTTACTTCACACACTGAGAAGTGAGGGAGTCGCTCGCACAAAAACTCCCTCGCGGGGGCTGAGCATGTCAATCTCAGTCTCACTGACACGAAGCAGGTTAGGCCTGCTTCGTGTCGAGAGTCATCGATGATAGATGAGGATGCTCTTATGTGCACATGGAAGATTTGAGCAAACCGGGGAAGATTTCTTTTTAGGTAATTGTATAATCGGATCTCGCATTAATTCGCCTGGGATACTTAGAAAATGTTTATAACTACATTTTTCGTGATATAAGTCGTGTGTATTCTCGACAACTTACACCGTGAGGGTCTTCATCCTGTCCAATGACAGTCGTTGAGAAGAGAAGGAGAGATATGAAGAAGAGGAAGGTCGTCTGAAAGACCAATTGGAATAATTCGAATTGGATGACGAAATCTGCGGAATGCTCACCTTCCTGAGTAACGAAGACGGACCTCCTCCGTCGTCCGAGAATCGCATCTTAATGCGTGTACATTATTGTTTCACGATACAATTCACTTTAGAAATCGCAGTAGAAAGATAAGTCAAGACAATGGAACATCGAATCAGTTCAGAGTAAGCCTAGTAAGGAGCAGAGAAAATTGATCAGATTGCAAGTACAGTTTTGTCCAGATTTATGTAGAAACGCTCAAAAAGCAACAGATGCGTTGGAATTGCAACAGGAAGGGGGGGAGGGGGGGCTGATCAATGAGAGATAAGATAGGACGTGAATCTTCTCGAGTCTCTCACACACTCGCGGGCTCATTAATTACCCCCGTCGGACAGGAGCGAAGAGAGGCGATAGGACTGCTATCTCCCCCTCTCCCCCCCCCCTCCCTTCTCTCTCTGACTCACTCTGATCCCACAACCACACGCTACGCCAGTTGCAACAGCGATAAGCGATGAGGAAAACATAGTGAAGAAACTTTGAGATGAGTAACAGAGGTTTCCGGGTCCTACGAATCACTGCAGTGCTGCATATTTTTCAGAATATTCTCAAACTTACATGAAGATAATCAGCTTCAAAAGACATTGATCAATTCGAGCTAAGGTACAAAGATTCTAATCGTTCTGGAAAGAGTTCCTCTTCTCTAGCCATTGATCACTCAATCAGTCGCGTTTTTGCGGGTCCGGAATAGCGGCCAACTTATCACGCGGAAGATGAATTGGGTAGAGGAGACGAGAGAAGGAGAGGAAGAGCGAAGACTGAGATTTATGGCGCATAGGATTCCCTGATTTTGAGCAATCAGGTATAAATGGACAAGACGAAACCTCAATCAAAAACCTTCAATCATGCAGCATTTCTTTTTTTTAAATGAGAAAAGAGAGATGGCGGCCTGGTACTCTTTCGGAAAATAGAAAGAGACACCTCTAGGGATTGCGCAAGGAGGGTCAGCGATGGATCGTAAACTTATCATAACACGCCCGCGCGATTCAATGGGAAGGAGTGGATGATAAGGAGGATGGAGAGGGAGACTGGACCAAAACTAAATGATCAATAGATCATTTCATCCATCTTATCGGACAGATTAATGGCAATTCTACGAATTCTGCATCGTAGAAGAAAGCGGAGCAGAAAATTTCATTGGAAATCAATCAAATCAGTAAAAGCCGGATGAAATCTAAGTGAATCCGATCCGGATAAAAGCAGAGCCCGCGACCGGGCATTGTGCACTGATCTATCCTCCTCCCTCCACCTTTTCAACTTCCGCCCTCCTTCAGGCTCTCCCTCCCCCCCCCCCTCCTCCTCCCTCCCTCTCTCTCTCCGATCTCTCCGCCCTCTCTCCTCTGTAAGCCTGAAAAGAGAAGAGGGTGAGTAAGGCTGGGAGGGGATCAGGAGTGTATCGGGGGAGGCCCGAAAGATGAGAATACGGAACGCGCAAAAAATGGGTGAACATGTGGAATGAATGGACGAGCAGATTGGCTGAAGACTGAGGATAAGCGGGCTGTTTTTGATGTAGGTTTTGTGATTGATGAGGCCTTATGTGAGCGTGAATTGCCATGGGAAGAGGGGATGAGATCATCGGATATGGATGGATATCCGATGAATATAGCCCTTATTAGATCTTCTGATCAATCATGCGCCTGCTCAAGTAGGTAGGACAAATCAGTATTATATCGCTTGAAAGTTCTCGTAGGTTCTAAAGATACAATACCTTATTCATTTTGAATGTATATCTCGCAGACTAATGAAGGAATTGCTAGCTTGACTCATCCCCGTCTCATCATGAATTATTGCGAGGAACTAAGGATAAATGGGCCCCGGCTAAATGTTTTTGCACTGACTCAGGGAGTGGTAGATGATTCGCAGATGAAATGGGTAGTTCAAAGAGCAATGAGAGATGGATGGTCAGGGGACGGAAAGAAACAAACCCCACGATGTTTCAATGTGAGCAACATGAGAGAAAACAGCCGAGTGGTGGACCAATCACGAGTCTTGGTTTTCCCATCCGATAAATCAGAGATAAACGAGGGCTCGTAAGAGAGAATCTGATTCAGAGAGGACTAGAGATGGGAAAACAGGTGGAAAGCGGTGAGTAAGCCTATTACTTTTCTGATTTTCTCAGTAGGATGGGATGACTACTTGAGTCAATTATACTGTGACCTTCTGTCTACACAATAGTCTATGGGTAGATCACCCGATAGAAACTAAAGGCGATTTGCGCGCCTGCTGTGAAACCGACGCGGATCATGAAGAAACGAGAGTGAAATCGGAGATGAGAAGGAAGCCTGAAAAGTGATCTGACGTCCGCCCGTTGTACCCCCCCCCCTTCCCCTCCCTCTCTCTCTCTCTTTCAAGTGAAGATCGGTCAAGAACTGATAGTTTCATGCAATATCTACAGAATCGATTAATTGTCGACAAATTTTCACCATACATAATCGTAACAATAAGAGTTCATAAAATCAGTCTGATCAGTGGTGGAAGTGTGCAACAAGGTCTCGCCTGCCAAGTCTGGAGTCCTGGAGTGTAAAGACCCTTCCCCTCCCCTCCTCCCCCCCCCTCCTCCTCTCCTCCTCGTCTCTTCATCCCATCTTGTCGTCTGTCACAGAGATCAGTCACTTTTTTCACGAGAGAGGTCAGGGGTGGACTCTCCTCTTGCAGAAGTCACGTCCTTCTCAATGAGAGAGCGCGGCCAAATTAGCGTGAAAAAACTTTCTACGAAGTTCATGTTCTTCCTTGTTTAGAGAAATGAAGTCGTCGCACTGGCCTGTCGACTAGTCGGAGATAAACCGTGTTTTAGAAAGTGTTGTGCCTTTACCCTTTCTGAATTTCGTACTGTTTTCTGTGTTAATAAATGCGATAGATCACTTTATCGTAAGATCACAACGACATGGAGAGACTCTTTCACTGCTCGTCTCTCTTTCTTTCTGTGTTTACACGCTGTACAATAATAATCACCGACGACGATGATGGAACGTCGCGGCGTTGAACTACAAACTACGGGATGGTGGGCGGACGCGGGTATGGTAGTCGACTAGGTACGGTAGACATGTTACGGTATACTTCAAGCACTCGCCGAACACGAGATTGTGGAGATCGATGGGGCGATTCCCTGCAATCGATGCGATAAATACGGTAGATTACGGTACTCGATTACCTCAGCCTGATAGTGCCAGTGTATATCCGATCCGCAAACGAGAGTGATCGTCTGATTGCCATTCTCGTTGATTCCACCCAGATCTCCCCCATTGAACTGAAATATTCGGTTGCTGGATGAAGACTGCTGATTTACTGATAGTCAATATTATGTGCGTGATTCTAGGCGTATATTTCGACCGGAATTGCAACAATACTCATTGTTGTTTAAAGACTTCAAGGAAACGAAAGCATGAAGAAAAAATGCGCCATATTTGCAAGTTTGAGAGAGTGTGCGAATCTCCGTGTGACCGCTATTCTGACGCAAGAGGGGCGAGATATACCTGCACCTCTTTCCACCTGTCTCCACTCCCCAACCCCCTTTTCAGTCAAAAATGAAACACGCCGAGCGGGTCGGGCTATCTACCATTCATTCCCACTCATTTGTCGAGCGACCATTCGTAATATTGTCTATTAACTGTCATTCAAATCATCGTCTTGGGAGTCCACTCAACTTAAGCGCTTATCTCCCATATTTTAATATGTAGTTCTATATTATTCACCTCGACAAAAGTAGGCGCTCGCTCGCTAGTGCCACTGCACGTGATTAGAAGGGTCTGAACATATTATTTAATCATTTAATCATTAATCATTATATTTAATTATTACTGACCGCGCAACCATCATCGTTGACCGATTTGACTTCAGCGTGAATGCCAGACGCGGCCGTTTTAGACCATGTAACACCTGTGCAGGTTGAGCAGGCTGGAAATGAGATAATTAGCACGTTTCACCTATTTCTTTGCGAAATGTATCAGATTCATTGTTTTCGTGTTTAGCAAGAATAATGATAATTACTGACCCTGTTTAGGTGCCGCCCAACTGGCCGCCACAGCCACCACAAGCACGACCGCTGCAGCACGACCCATCATCATCATCCAGCGGCCGGAGGAACGGAGCCGGAAATTAGGAGAATCGTCGTCGTCGAGGGAATCGGTGGGAAGCCCGTCCTCCTCGCTCAGACGAACCCGCTTTATCATCACGCCCAGCCCTAGGAATAGCTAAGATTTTTTAGAATGACAAAGCGTCGTTCGATTCTGCGTTATTATCAATGCGTTTGAGAATAGTGATAATGATTCTGTAGCCCTAGACTAGGTTCAGAAATGTGCCAGGAACACGTTCAGCTAGCGAAAACGCGATTGCAAGCAAAGGAAAAGACGGGAATTTATGTTGGATGGGGTATTTTATCTGCCGAGCTCCGACTGCTGCGCAAATTCCTCGATATTTTGCACGGATTCCGGCTGAGACGCGTGGTTGGAGGGACGAGAGAGTGATTGAAATCGAGAGAATGCGGGGAAATGGCAGGCGGAATAGTGGAGTTCACGCCTTATCCTTGGGAAATTTGCTCAGGCGCCATTCGATTCTCGAAAACAGAGAAGGGAGAAAGTGACGGTGGAGAGGGAGAAGGAAAGTGGCTAGCACATGAAGTGGATAATAACAAGATGGTAGCGCAAAACTCAATCAAATCGTGCGATTTTTTTAATTTAACGATATTGAAATGAAGGCAGATGAAAGGTCGTCAAATGATTCGATGCGCATCTGTGGGAGAAAGAAAAAAAAGCATCTTCATTCATGATCTTTCAAATAATGTCCACAATGCCTCCCCTTCTCTCCTCTACAGCCCTGTCAGAAGAGGACGCCGTGCCTCTCTTCATCTACACTCTCGAAATGTTCGTTCTTTCTTTTTTCCCCAAATTTTATCGATGTTTGATTTATTTTCATCTTCGTGTTTGACTATCAATAAAAACCTGAACGCTCTAGCTACAAGTATAATTTACATGCCTCCCATCAACGTAGTCGTCTCAGCTCAAATATCGTTTGTCACAGGTTCCTCCTATGGTTCTCGGTCCTTCTCTCCGCCTGTATTCTCACTTTTCTGCTGCGACTCAAGAAGTTCCCACTTCTATTCAGGTATAAAAAGAAAGATTGGGGAGTCAACGAAGAACTGTTCGAATACCCCCCAATTGATCTGTTAGAGCCAAGGCATTAGCTAAATATAGTGACGATGAAATTGATGATTGACGAAGACTTGTAGAATCTGTGATATTCTGTCCCACTCTATTCAGGGTAATCTACTGTGTGTGGAATTTCCGTAATTTTGCTGTGTCGATTGGAAGAACGACTGCACTCGTCATGATCATATTCAAGGAGCAGACCACAGGCGGAGAGGTTCGTTGGGATTAGGGGTTGAAATGTCAGTCGATTGTCTATCCACGTGATCAGAGGATTACTACTGACAACTATATTGAGAATTAAAATATTCTTCGTGAGGAGAAAGGTTAGGAAAACTGCGTAGAGAAAATTGTGAGAGATTTTTTGATGAATGTCATGGAAGGATAAGAAATACGTCAGTTTTGGGTGAGATTGAATGTGCTTTTGCGATAAATCTCAACAATTCAGTATGTGATCAGTCAATTGGACGAGGCCATTGACTTCATCTCTTCCTTCTCAATCGCTGCCCTCGCCGTTGAGAGACTCGTTGCCAATAGGTAAGAGAGCTTATTTATACATTTATTACTCCGAGAATTGCATTCAAATGAAAAAAAATATTATTGAGATTGGGTAACATATGAAGTGAAAGCTATCTTATAAAGGTGACACACATACGAAAGAGGACAGACACTAGTTGGATCGAAGATTTTTATTTTTTTTAAATATCGACGAATTTGTCTCGAATTGATTAGTGAAGATCGTTGGAAGAAAGGAAGAAGTTCGCCATGAGATCCTCGTCGAATGTGAACTCTGCAGTAAAAAAAAGCTTTATTGATTCAAATAAAAACAATTCTTTAATTATAAAATAAACACATACCAAATTCATTGGTGACGATCCAGTTGGCGACTCTGTTCATGCGAGAAATGCAAGTGATCTGATCATTAATCTCTTTTCGATCTTCCCTTCCATCCTCCCAAATCAACTTTAGCCTCATCATCTGGAAATATAAAAATATTGTAATGTCCAAATCATATGATCGTTAGGAAATCAGATGATTGTATGATTTGAAAATATTTGATAACACAAATACTAGAATAACATCAGAACATTTGTGGTCAACAGTTGTCGTTTGCGAATGAATTAAAATAAAATAAATATTTCACGATGATAGTGCACTCTTCCTCTGCGATGAATCGATTGGAAGGATCCTCCTTGATATGGGAAGAAGAGGCCTGGCGAATGGCATCAACGGCTTCTTCCTCCGTATTGATACCGAAAGTGGGAGCAGAAAAATGCTTGAAGAATGCAGTCACACTATCGGGAGTGACTCCATGATCGATAGAAGTAGAGGAGGCCTTCATGTTCATTAATTCATCAAATAATTAGTAAATAAAAAATACCTCTGGAGAGGAAGGCGGTGACAGGGAGGGGATCACAACTTGGTCCCACTGATGGTAGGTGAGAGGATTGAAGAAGACAGTGGTGGACATGATGGAATGAGTGATTGAATGATGAGGAGAGAGAGTAGAGATGAGACCTCACTAGCCTGGATGCCGGGTGCCTCCGGTTCCAGGGGAGAATAGCGTCTAGTCAAGGGAAAAGGCAGAGGCAAGCCAGAGGGAACCCATGCTAAAATGGGTAAATTGATCCATGTGAACTTGATCTCATCATCTTTTTCGTCGCTATACCAAAGAAACGGGATAATTGCTAAACATTGTGTGAAAATATCGGAAATCCTCTCACTAGAATACGAAGTCAACAATTGGCCCTTGATAAGAAAATATTCACAAGAGTGATAGTCTAAAAAAAACCAAGGATTATTTTACAATGGTTTTTCAAATAATCTAGCGGAAATGGTTGTCATTTGCAGGCTGCAGAAGTCGTACGACTCATGGAAGCCTGGCTGCGAGCATGTCCTTATGGTCCTCGGCATTATTGTAAGCATTTTTCTTTTTCGCCAGCCAATTCATTCTTTTGCAGACTATCCCAGCGCTGTGTGCCGCCTACACACACAAAAATTTGAGTAAGAAATGTGAAACAATTTTTCACTCTAAAAATAATATTTTAGCGCTTCCTCGCTTCGCGTTCACTGGCTTTTCTGCTTGTTTGTTCGGGGCGACTCTCGGTGTGCGTTAAAAAATACTTTTATTCGGTGTTTAAAAATGGTACTTGAAGCTCATCCTCACCGGGCTGTACTACAATCGCAAACGGGGCATCACCTCAGGCCCTACGACAGGCAAATCTGCACCTAGTGGCCGCTCCAAATACAGTCTGCAGGTAGGAAAAACGAACTCCCCTTAAATAATTACATTCATTTCTCTCTTTTGCGGCTTTAAAAAATCAAGATCTTTCCCAGTAGAAGAAAAGGTTATCTGGTAGTTGTGCAGAGTTGTGTTGGGCAGTTGTTCCTTTCTCGAAAGAGATCTGGTGATTTTTGCGTCAGCACCGTTTGATCAGCTGCCTTCCCCCAGTGGAATCTCAATATCCAACCAGTTACGCGAAAGTAACAGCTTAGCACCTGCGCTCAATCTGGAGCTGTTTCACGCGTTTGAAATATGCGAGAATACATCCGAATTGTGTGTTACACAATGGTCTCTCAAAAAATTGAGGGGGGAAAGCTTCTTTTCGGAGATGCTAACCCCGACAAAGAAAAGTTTTCTATTCAGGCCGCACTGATCTTCTTCCCTCTCGCACTCCATGACACTGCCGTTCAACTGATAATAGAGGCCGGAAAGCTCTATCTGAGCTATGGGAAAGGTTGGTCTTGACATTTCGGGACACGTCTGCATTTTTTGCTGCTATGCGTAGAAACCACAGGCACTTGGGAGGGAGAGAGATTTGCCAAAAGTCCGCAAGAGCTTATACACATCCAGTTCTCAATCAATTGAGCCAATCAAAAACGTTTTATGTAGCTCTCAGTAGTCTTCACAAATGACGAGTGGAGCAGCCTGATCGGTAAAGTCTAACTATCTCAAAAATCGATGAATAGGGTCGAGGTGAGGGAATTGAGGCACTTCCAGTGAATGAAACACGCTGCTCCACTCGTAGTGTAAGAATTATATTTTTATATTGATTTTAGAATAAAAATAGAGGGGAAAAATTAAATCCTCGAATTGCACATCCTCGGCAAAAGTTAGAGTACGCGCGTATTCGTATTCCGACTTCCGTTGTTTATCTTGACAACTAGCAAAACTGGCTGCAAAGGATGGGACTCGAACATAACGTTTCTGGTTTTTAAACTAGCGCGCTACCGGTTGAGCCATAAGACCATGGGTTTGCTCGTCTTACGTGCCCTACATGATTGTGCGAGCGTGGATTAGGCGAGTAATGCATAGTGGGAGCGTCGAGAGCACCTTTTCAATATTTTCTCGACAATGAGCTGAGATATTGACAAACGGCCAGAAGTATGATATTATTCGGTCCCAGAGGGGTAGTTTGGCACTGCTTTTCGCCTGACTGAGTGAAATCGGCTCTCGACCCTGTGGTCTCCAGCTATGCGTAGGTGCCACAAGCCCCGCCCACTTTTGGTGCACCCGATTTCCCTCGAAAGCGATATCGACAGAGCACAACTTAACTACTCAACCAAATCACTCGCCCAAAAGCTTGATCGGCAGCTATTGACCTCCTCCATGCATTGAGCAACCCGCATGCAAGATCAAACTAGTTTTAATATGTCTATAATCAATAAATTGTTCGAGAAATAGCGATTTATGGGCTTTCCAATAAAGTCACCACGTTTGCGGGAAGATTTTCCGATTAGTTAGTATTTTAGAGGAATTTTAAGCACAGAATTTTATTTTTAATAATTTCCCTGATTTTGTGCTCGAATTAAATATGAGCGCAGGAGGAGAGCGACGAGAGAGCGCGAGGAGGGAGAGAGACGTGTGCGAGAGGCTCCGCCCCTTTCTCTCTCGTCTCGCCTCTCTCCCATCTCTGGCGGGGGAGTCGCGCGCGCTTCTGACGCTATCCCGGTCTTTAGAGAAGAGCTATCGACATACGTCCAAAAGCAAAGATGCTATTGAGACCCTGACGGTCATGTTGAGCCTACTTTAGACCAGATTCTGCAAAGTCAGAAACCCACGTTGTGGCCCCTAGCTATGCGCGGCCCAAAAACAAGATAAAATAAAGCATTTCTCAATACGAAAATTCAGGTGAATCATTCGGTACGGTCGTCGATATTGTGCACATGGTATATTTCAATATTCGTTATTTATAAATCATGATATTTTCGTCGAAACTTGGTAGAATAGTTCCAGTTTTCCAATACATCCACTCAGCTGAAGATGCAGAAATGAATAATTGCAGCTCTCTGCTTATCAATGTCTATCGTACTCCATCTATTTATTCGCAAGGCTACACAGACATGTTCCGAACAGAAATAGGTGAGCGATTCGAGAAATGCGTTTGCCAACATCGGCAACCATCTCATGTATCTTTGATATACATCGTCCACTTTCGTGTGTAAGGATATTCAATGAAAAAAACATTCGTTTTTAGTGTCGCTCCGAATTTGACGAACACTCAGAGTGCGAATACTGTATCGATTTCAGAGAAACCGCCCTGTGTGAAGGTTAGTTTTACATCTTCCGTTGCATTAGTTTCGAATGGTTGAGATGTGATTGAAACAACACTACGCATTTCTCAATAAACAGAATGTTGTAATCATTACGGATTATTTTCAGAAGCTTTCCATTCCTATGGAGCGACTCGAGGAGCGGAGAAATTCATCCAGAAGCATCGAATTCGAGCGAGTTGTTACCACACCCATAACGACTGTGATTGTAACATCACGAGTCGAGATACGATAAAACGAGATTAACTATTCACTTTGATGAAGATCCCGTCTCTTCATCATTTTCCATGCGTTCCGTAGGCTCGAGAATTCCATCTCATTGACAATGAGCTCTTGCGGATTTTTGGCAATTCTCTATCCCTCCCAAGTGGGCGGAGCCTGTGGTCTCTACTCATTGTTTTTGAAATGACCCGTTGAAAATATAATTCCACCTATATTTTCTTGTATTCATCGGAGATAATGGTCAAGATAACATCTGATGTCGATGTTGTTGTGAATGAAACTTATGACTGGTAGCAAGACTACAATATTCTCTGCTGAAACATCACTCTTCTTCTTTCAGACAAGGGCATCTCTCATTCGCTCTTTCTCACTACAATTGTCGAAGGAAAGACAACTCCTTCTCAAACCAGACGTCAATGGCTCATGCAATCATAGATTTTCTCCTCTCCTCATTTGTCATTCCTATTGATGCATTCTGCAACACTTTCCCACTGAAGGAAACCCAGAAATAACTTCGTATTCATAGTTCTGTTTCTCCAGTGCGAAATTAGGTTTTTTTTTCTTTCTTCAACCCACTTCTGAGATCGGAGGAAATTGGATGATTCTCACCATTTTCATTCAATTTTTTAGCATGTCTGGGCGGCATCCCTTCAAGGATGCACTCATTAGGCTTATTAGATGCGCTCGAGTAGATACAATGCTGAGATAAGCGAGAAAAACATTTGTGTTCCGTGTTACAATTAGATATATTTGTAAAGCATATTTCCTTGTCAGATACAAATGTAAGTTCTACAATCTCTGATGCGCGTTTTCGTACTTTTGATACCAATGTTTACCCGCATATTCGTTCTCTCATCCATGACACGCAACTGCAAATATTATGCACGAGATCATATCAGATACGCGAAATGGGATGGGTGGAAGAGCAGATTCCGGACTTTATCTTGATGACGTTGTACTTATACACCATGCTTCGAGTCATAACCTCCTCCGATCCCTACTTCCGAACGACATTCTTCATTCTCTTCCTGTCCACAGGTCAGCTAGAAACATTTCTTCCAGAAGTTTCATTAGCTCAGCAAGCCGATCAAACTTCGTATAATCATCATAATTTCCAGGAACCTGTCGAATTTTGACAGTTGTCACTCACATCCTCGAGGCAAAAATTCCATATCCCGAATCGATGGTAGTCCTGTTCAATATAATCTGGGTGAGTTACACAAAGCACACATCGTTGGTTCTTAAACCGAGTGAAATGGCAGATTCTGAACCTGGTTGGTGCTTTTGGCTCGACTCTGGGAAAATTTTTCATCACCTTTCATCGATATGACGTCTTCCGAAGCGTGGACATCGTTGAGAATGTATGGTTTGGACAAATTAGTCGGAGAAAACGTCCTAATATTGTAGAAATGGACAGGTCTCTTCCTCAAAGGCCTCTTACTGACTCAGTTTGTGCTTCCACTGGCCTTTTCTGTGCCTGTCATCTTCGCTAAGTTGGTTACGAACGTCAACATCATTCAAAATCTCGATAACGAGGCTATCGTGGTTAGTCTTGAATGTAGATTACCATGGTAAAGGGGCAATTTTCAGATCAATAAGCTCATAAATACGCTCTTCTACTTTGCCTATATCATTCTCAGTCTCATCATCACTATTCTCACATGGTTTAAATTGGTTAAATTCGCCAGCTTAGTTGACGTTCGTGCCGTTATTGAACAAGAATTTTGTCAGATTATTCTAATTAAGAGATCTCTGATTTAGGACAGAATGAAGAAAGATATCCTTGGTCAGCAACGGAGGATGTTCCTTATCGTTATATTGTGTACACTTGGACATTTAGTGAAGGCACTTCATCAGGTCTTCTGTTATTTATCGATCTGGCAATCTATGTTTGTTCAGTTTGTCTGGGCTCTCACAACCTACATGAACCTCGTCGAACTCGCTAACAAGATCTGGCCATTCGTGAGAATTCTGAATTTAGAATAAAAGATTAAATAATAGTTACAGTACCCATACGCCAATGGGTTGGCCACGTACACTGCTCCCATCACTCTCATTCTCTTCTCTCCCAAAGTCCGTCATCTACTCATTTTTAGGTAATTCTTATGTTTAGGATTCAATAGACGGAGAAGTCTTAATATGCAAACGATTAATGTCAAATGAGTATTCGAGATTGTTTCAGAAACACTCCCCAGCACTCATCCACTCCCAAGTCTGTGGTTCTCAAAACCGGGCTCCCAAGCGATTCTGATTTTTGAGAAATATCAATCCTGTATCAATTCTTATTCTTGTTTCTCAATTAAAGATTCTTTCGATGGTCGATTCGATCTCTCTCTCTCTCTCTCAATTATACTAGCTCTCTATCTTTTCGTCCAAAATGAAGCGAGCCAAATGGCAACCTCACTACTCCTTGATCAATACAAGCATTTTGTCTAGCCATTACTGAGACTCTCGTCATTCAAATTATTTTATCGGTAAATTGTAGCCGGGAAGTCGAGTTCTTGTACTCTTTCTGTTCGGCAGCATTAACAAACCTGAGGAAAAAAACGGCCTCTGCAAAATATCTAGATGGCTTAGAATATCTAGACTGTCCGAGACTCCTCCACTCTGTCTTATTTCCCCCGTGCTAATTCACATCTGATGAAGTCAACGGAGGGACTTTCTGTGGAAGAGTGTACGGCATTACCGACCCCAAAGAACCATGAGAACTAACTTCATTCATTCCCTCAAATCAGTAATGCAATGTAACAAAATAAATAGATTAGAAAAGTTATTTATTAGCAACGATTATTATTCACAGAATATTCGGGGAGATAAAACAATTAGTTCCTAATACACTATTTCAAACTGACAAACTTGCACAATAAGCTACAGTATTAGGAAGGTAGGTCAAGCAGCTAAGAGTTCAGAGATCATTGGCAAACCAACTACAACATATCACAAGGGAGATTCCTACAACGTATTGCAATCAAGGAATGATCAGTGAGATGTGAGATCCAACAGGGCAAGATTATTGACTTAGATTGGCAATTAATGGACTGGCAGCTATAACATGGAGGGACAATCAATAGTATGGGGGATCAAACATCAATTCTTCGTCTTCTCCTCATCAGAATAAACTTCTCTCGAGTGCCTTCGCCGCACAGAACAACTTGTCCACGTGAGTCGCATTCGGGCACATCGAGTACGGAGCACACACCGAATCCCTGAGGAGATAGAGCATAAGGATACGGTAGGACGGTTACTGTAGTTCAGTAAGGGTACCGTTACAGTAAAAAGGAGTATGGTAGGGAGTATATCGGATACGGTAGTCTGGTCTACTCCTCACCTCTTGAAGCAGTGGCGCGACTTCTCACACGCGTACGTGTCCGAATGGGCCGCCGTGCACTCTGCAAGTAGGATATCATCCCTTGAAACCACGCATCTGCTAAGCCACGCCCCTTCTAGACTCTGCCCCCTCATCATCATCATCATCATCAGATACCGTACCTAGGCAGGAGCAGTCGGCTTCGTCCGAGCCATCGGCACAGTCCGCGATGCCATCACAACGAGCGATCGAGGGAAGACAACGCTTGTCGGCCAGACAGTGGAGGGAGGAAGAGGGACACTGAAGAGGAAAGGGATTGGTTGGATGGTGGAAAATAGAGTGAGGGGACCATCGCTCAAACAAACATTATGGATCTAAGGAACACATTAGCATCAGCCAGCTACTGTAATCTACCGTATACCTTGGGGCAATCCATCTCGTCGCTCTCATCATCACAGTCTCTGACTCCATCGCAGCGTGCCTCCACCGGGATGCACTTGCTGCCCGACGCACACCTGCAAATTAGTGCATTTTCCCATTGCGTGCGCCGCTTTTGTGATATCCCAAACGTCGCCCTCACAACACTACACCACTCACCGGAAGATGGGACGGGCGGCGCTGCACGTCTCCTTGCAGCCAGTCTCGTCTTCGCCGCCATCACAATCGGGAGAGCCGTCGCACACCTACAAGAGAGAGTGGACCGTAACCGTGTATTAGAGAGAACCGGGTACCCCCTTCCGATAAGCCGGTTCTGGCCCCCTCACCCACATTCTTCTTGCTGATGCACATGCCGTCGGAGCAGGTGAAGGTGAGGGCCGGGTCGCACTTCTTGCACGAACGACCACACGCAACCATCTGGCCAGAACACGCCTCCGTCTCGGGGTAGCTGAGAAGGGGAGGATTACGGTAGATGGAGGGAATTGGTTACGGTAGGTGGAGGCTGATATACGGTAGAGGGGGTTACGGTAGTGAACTGACTGTCGTCCGTCACTGCACTGGACAGTCTTCACCGTCGAGGGAACCGAAGAGGAGGAGTCGTTGGCGCGGCACGTGCCCGGACAGTTCTTCTCGTCGAGACCACCCTGACAAGGTTACGGTAGCATAGAGAACATGTAAGAATATGGCTACATAGACTTTATCGGGGAATACGGTAGTATACAGTAGGTCAGCCTTGCTACCGTACCTCACAATCGCTGACGCCGTCGCACACTTGGTTGCGAGTGAGGCAGCGGCCGTTGCTGCAGAGGGCGCGGTCCGATCCCGAGCAGAGCTTGCACTCACAGTTCTGAGCGGAGAGTTACGGTAATCAAGAAATATCGATTGCTCAAGCCGGGGCTACCGTACCATTTCGTCGCTTCCATCGGAGCAGTTCAGGATGCCGTCACACAGTTCCCTGCGGGGAATGCAGCGACCGGTCGCTGCACACATCTGAAGAGGATACGGAAAGGGTTACGGTAGTCTACAGTAGGCCGAATGGTAACGTTCGGATGGCAGCATACTGGCAGTGCACCGTCAAAATGTATCGTGCCTACAGTACCCCTCCACCTCCCCTCCCTTCCCCTACCGTACCTTGGCACCTCTGTTGCATGACTTGCAGCTGGCCTCATCGTCGTCACTTCGACAGTCTTGTACTCCATCGCAGTACGATTCCTCCGGCAGACAGAGGGGCGACCCCTCGCATCGACGCGTATTCTCCGGGCAAACTTCGGTCGTCGTGCCTGCACACCATCTCACCACGTCGCATTTCCGACAAGCGACTTTTCCCACTGCCGCACACCACACTCACGACAGAAGGAGGTCTCATCGACGCCGTCGGGACACTGTCTGACGCCGTCGCACAGCTGGTCCGCCGTCAGGCACAGTCGCTCGCGGGCCGGACTCGTGCCCGCGCCCCTCAGCTCGCACCACATCGGCGTCTGGCACTCTGCAAGGGCGTGCTTGGGGTGATCTCTGACGTGTGTCGAGAGTCCCGCTAACCTCTGCAGTTCAGCTCGTCCGATCCGTCGGCACAGTCTGCCTTGCCATCGCAGCGACGGGACGTAGAGATGATCATCGACTGCAAGAAGGACGATGTTTCCAAAGAGGGGCCTCACCACGTCGTATTTTGGACAGGCGAATTTCTCAATCCCCACACCACACACCACTCACCGGCTGCGAAGTGCAAGCGAAGCCGAATCCGTGGCAGAGTGAGACGTTGGGCGGGAAGAGAGCGGCCGCAGAGATCGCTCGTAGTTCGTCCTGTAGTTAGGAGTTTGATCTTTGATCTCTCTTGTCTGATCACACACCTTCTCCTCCTCCCCGTCAATCTCCTCGTTGTAGCCGGGCCAGTCGGCGGAGCCGAGTCCGTGGCGGATCGGCTGAAAGCGATACGGTGATAGAGCGAGATATCGATTGGTTGTCGTGCGTCTACCGTACTCACTAGGGGCTACTCACTATTGCCAGAAACAAGAGGGATTAGATTTCCTATTCCTTCTTTTCCTCCATTCCTCTGAGGAATAGAGGGAGGGCGACTAGGGGGTCTAACTCACATTGGAGAAGGCTCCGTCTCCAGGTAGATCAGACTTGAGTTCCTCTGCTTGGCCGCCCGCATTCGAGATGAGCACGAAGGCCACGGGGACGGCTGCGATCGCCAGTCCAATCAGCACCAGAATGCCGATGATCAGCACGAGAGAGGGCATCTGGCAATACGTCGTCCTCATCCGATGCACCCCGCACCACACCACGGGAAACGGCGATCTAATGGAGAGCACTAAGTGTCACCACACACAACTCACGTGATGGAGGCAGCGGCAGCACTTGTCGCCCATCGCGTCCCGAATCGAGTCGGCGCGCATTGTGACCTTCTGCCAGAAGGTCCTGCAAAGGGAGGTAGTGTGAGCGAGGACGACGATTCCTACCAAATGAAGGGACACTAAAAAGATGACAATTCGAAACTCACAGAGACTGATTGCGGCCGTTACCGTGGTACATGTTGGTGGGAGTGGTGAATGAGCCCTGACGGAAGGCCTGAAGGACCAGTGGTGTGAGATGGGAAAGGAAACGTCATCTTGTGAGGCAACTAACAAGAAAAGAGAATGTGGTGATACCTCGACTGCCGTTCTTCCAGTAGAGTAGTTGCCGTGTCTGCCGAAGGATGGTTCGATGGGATGGGCCATGCGGCGAGAGCCGGAGAAGAAGCCGGCCTGAGCAAGGATTATCGATTAGACAAGCCAAAAAACGGGGACATCGAAGGGAAAGCGCGAGAACAGTGAGGAAAACAAGTGAAACGGAGGAAGTGACAAGAAAGGAAGGGATCGGGAGGTGTGAAGGCGCGAAACAAGAGTGGAGGGAAAGGTAGATCAAGGGAGGGAGAGATGCCCTCTCTCCCATATCGATCGACGGGGCAATCAAAACAGTTCAAAGTACGAACACTTGGCGCGCACTGCAATCTCGTGCAGTGCTCGATTGAAGTCTATCTGATCTGTAGAATAGATGTACACGAAAAGTTTGAATAAATATAGCATAATACAGTCATAAAACTGTATTAAAATATTATTAAAATAAGCACGTAAACAACAGCCAATCAATGTGACATGGATACCGTATGCCGCAGAGAAAGCGGCAATTTGAACCCGAAGAATGATTTATCGTCAAATTGAAATATTAAAATTTTCATATAAGTTTATTTCTCCAAAACAATGTAGCAGTTTCAATGAACGTTACAAATAATTTTTATAAACATTTGGAAACAGCAAAAAAGTAATACATTCAGTGAGCAATTCGAGTTGACCCTTCCGCTTACAGTAAGACAACCAGCTCTGAAGTCGACTCGGCGTTTCTGTAAGACATCTTTAGCGTCTTTAGTGCTCTTTTGCATTCCGTTCTCGATTTTAGCATTCCCGTCGTTCGAAAGTCTGTTTTGCATTTCATTCTTGTGGCTTACCTATCGCTATTGCAGTGGGAAGGGGTGGTTTCGTCCGACGCCAACATTTCCACGACTTGGTAGAGGAGAAACCGGTCGACCGTCCGTCCTCTCCATCGCAAGATGACGTCAGAAGCGTCCTCGTCGGTCAATCTTCTCGATACAGGTGAGCCATACTATGTGCTGTTCGAATCAATCTTTTGACTTCAATCGGTTTCTTCGATAATTCTGACAGTGAGTGACTCCCCTTTGTAACTTTGTTGCATTAGAAATGGATGCGCTAGTCGTAGATGAATAAATAACAGAGGTGTCCGGGAGGAAATAGTTCTTGTTAATAGACCGGTTTCGTTCCCTTTATCTTTCGCTTGCGGCTTTCCTCTTTGGTTTTTCTCCTCTCGATTTTCTCCCCTCTCTCTTCTCCACTGTTGAATACAAAAACAGGCACAAGTACATTCTCTGTTTGGACGGCGGAATTCAATCAATGAAATGCACACCTCCTATCCATTCTGCTTGAACTGTCAAGATATTGGCGTATATTTGTAATTGAATGTGCTAGTAGATGTATAGACAATAGTCTGGGTTTTTTTTATCCTAGTCTCTGACCAGTTCTCTTGCATTGTAGTTTATTGTGCGGCGCCAACTGATAATAGACTGTTATCGCTCGCAGAATGACAGGAGAAGAGAGGGCCAAAGTCCCAATCAGCGAATTTCCCGCAGAAGATTGACGTAGAAAAGTAGTTCTTGAAAACGCACCAATGTTTATGGTTTCACGCTAATTCTGATCGGAGATATAGGCTTCAATTCATTAGCAGCCAAGCGGAAGTAGTGTAGTTGCGTTGATGCAAACATGAAAGGACATTTCTCTTAGCGTTACCCTGACAGTTGGAATTCCTTCTGTCTACCCATGCTAACGTGGCGATTTTCCATCCATCAACCACTCGGAGACCAAAACAAAAACCACATTCCCGGCCCCATTTGATGTCTCTCCGCGCGTATCTCTGAATACACAATACATTTGGAATAATATTTTAGATCGTTGGACTATGCTTACTGCAGATCCCCTATTTCTTTCTTCTAACTTGATTCTGAGTGGCAAAGTGGATGGGCCAAAAGGGAAGAAGCCTCCACTTTTGAGTGCTGATCACCGCCTTCTAATCACCGTGTGAGAGAATTTGAGCGCTAGATACACTCTTGCGTAGAGGATTAGCTTCATCAATCCGTGGCTGTAAACATCTCTGACTCCTTTTTCAATAATAACATTGATTGTGATTGCAGTGCCTCTGTCTCAATCGATGGCCTCCTCTCCATCCGGCTGTTCCATCCTCTCTGACGTCGATCGGCAGTCTCCCTTCCTACCCGCTTCCGCCCTCAATTCCTCCCCCAGCAGCCCCTCCCCCTACCTCAGACAGATCGACTTCGGAGGTATTACCCTAGTCAATTGGAGGTTCATCGGGGATTATTGGAGACTTATTCGGTTTCTGGCTCAGAGTATAATATTACGGAGTGGAATGAGAGGGGAAAATATTATGATAGATAGGGCAAGATTAAGCTCTTGCGATATGGATAGTGCAAGAAAGACCGAAGTGATGATATTGAAGGTTTTGATAGATGATTGGATGTAATGATGTTCATGTTCTAATTCTTCTCCCTCTTCCAGCCTCGACCTCTCGCTCTTCGCTCGACTCTACTCGATGTGACTACGTCGACCAACTAGCACAGAACGTGTGTTGCTTTCTGTGCTTCTTCGCCATCTAGTCGTCGGCGACCGAACTGCGCAAGAATGAAGAACCCCTAAGAACTGATTTCCCACCCTCCCTAATCGATAAAAGTGCATGCCTACAATCAGCGAAAAAAAAACTGTTGTTACTTACCCGTGTTAGACGCAGAAAATCAAAACATTAAAATAAAGCCAGCTATCGGCACTACTGCAGAAGCCCAGATTATATTTATAGAGGTGGATCCATAAGACTTACTTAGAGCCCATAGACAGTACTTAGTGCACAAGATCTGCTTTAGGCCCTTCTAAAGAGCTTCAGGTTTGATGAGGCTCCGGTTAAGGACAGTTGTTCTTAGAATTTTTATTGACTTGTCTTAATGGATTGTAACCACTAAGTATCCAATCTGGGCTTCTGCAGTAGTGCCCAGTTACCGATAGCCATTCAGGTGGGACAGTACCGACGGCGACGGCGCACCAACTCGTCCGACTCCTCGGGCAGCGATGAGGGCAGCATTGGCGCCGCCTCGCATGTGTCATCCATCGGTGGTGAGATTTGAGAAAAGTCGGCGAGAGAGCACACACTCGATACATCATAAATGCCCCCTTCTTCCCAGGCTTCTCCCGCAGCCAGGACAACGATGATGATCCCGAGGGCAGCAGGAAGACGAGCGTGGTGAGGAGTGATACGGTAGTAGTGTGGATCAAGGGGATACGGTATCTGTCTATGTTAAATCGATAATTCGCTGCAGGAGACGCCTATCAGGCAAGCAGACATGCCACGTGGTCGATTGGCGAACATCCGAAGGGAATCGAGCTGCACTCCCAGTGATGAAGTGGGTTTGAAACAACAAAAGATATTAATTATTTAGCTTTGAAACAAAAAATATCATGTTATTTTTTCCCCCTTTTTTCAAGATTTAAAAAAAATGATTTTGAGATGGCTCACGAGCGTCTAACGACGGCGGGCATCCAAGTGTCCACTGGATGGGACGACGCCCTTCGCATCGGAGGAGGAGCAGGAGCAGGAGGCGCTGCTGATGAGGGTGCTGCTGCAGCAAGTAGCAGCAGCATCTCGACTGCTGCTTCCCCTTCTGCTGCAGGAGGAGGAGGAAGCAAGGATGACGAGGTGAGAAAGAGACAGCCAGGAATGAGATGATTCTATTATGAAGATCGTGGTGGGAAGTAGTGAATGCGAGGCTCGAATTCACCGGGAGATAATCGCTGATATGGTTCGGAAATGTAGATTCAAAACAGATAATTTATCCGATTTCGAGCAACGTTTATTATTAGGATTAAGTGTTGGGTTACGGTACTCTTACCAATTATCGATTAATTGTTCTCTATCGGTCAGTTGACGATGCGTCGTCGTGCTCAGTCTGCCTCATCGACTGTCGCCCTCTCCGAATTGTCCATCCTGACTCACGCATGGATCCCCCATTCCTGCTCGCCCTCACCCACGAGGATGAGCGAGAGCACAAAGGTACGATAGCCAAGGTATCTCAGTCATGGATTTATATTAAATTGCATCATTACTAGTCAATGCCACAATAATCTCTTGCTCATTTGCAGCAGTGCTACTCTCCATCGACTCAGAAGATCGTCCGTCCCAACATCCCCTACTCGCCCTCTCCCAGTCCGACGGCGTCCCCGACGAGGAAGAGACTAATGACGTGAGTGGTGTGGATGGTGGTGCGCAGGGTGCGCGGGTGGAGGTCGACGTTTCTCATGTGGCGGTATAGTGGATGCAAAGTCTCGACCAATCGAGATAGTCGATGATACGCTGGAGTATGTGATCTCTGGATGATGTAGACGATATGTTGATATTAGCATAGTCCGGTGGTGTAGGTGGTGCGTTTTAAAGCCGACGTTTCCTACCCTTCTCGTTTCAGTGCCCGTAGTCAGTCTCCGATCGCGTCTCGTTCCACACTGAAGCGTCGTGTCGACGGTCTTCCCTCATCTCCGGTCTCTTCATCCATGGGAGGAGGAATTGCAGGCGGTGCAGCAGGAGGAGGGCTGCAGATGCTGCAGGGTTAGTAGCTGTGACGAATGTGCGGAAATGGGGAATGGTGTTTGGGAGATTAACGATTCCTCGAATAAATTCACTCGAGAGCCGCTTACATCAGTTGTGATAGGCCGAATAATGTAGATTTATTTAGTTGCGAATAATGCGCAAACCCTATTAAAAGGGACTAAATCAAGGTAATCTCGATCTGTTGTGGGAAGTGATTCGATTGATGGGATGATTTTACACCGTCTTTGCAGGTACGAGCAATGGCTCTTCCTCATCGTCCTCTTCCTCTTCTTCCTCCATTCAACCTCCACCCGAGAAGCGTTCCTGCCCAAGCGGAGCCATGTCAGGATACGTGAGGAACAGGTGAGAAGGGAATCTGATGGCATCACCACTAGGTAACCGAACAAGCATCATCTCGTGCTGTCTGTTTAGTCTGATCTGCCTACCATATTCGAGTTTGATGAAATAACGTAATCGTTTCCCCAATTCAGCACTTCTCCTCTGGTGATCATGGACGCACGGGCTGCAGCTGCTGCATCTGCAGCCGCCATCCGTCGTCACAGCCACTTCCTTGTGGATCCGGAGATTAGGAGGGCGAGGTTTGTTGAACTACACCAAGAAAACTACTCCCATTAAAATTTTGTTGTAGTCTGAGCTGGCTTTCTGCTTCTACTGTTCCAATATATCTATAAATCAATTTGATACCGTAATCCTCGCTCTCTTGCAGCACGGAATCGTACTCCGACGTGGACCCGACTGCAGGGATGGGCGACGGCGTCGACTCGATCAGCGAGCCGAGTAGTGTGCTGGTGAGTGCATTTCGAGAGGCAACGTTTCCCATCCCGCACACAACATTGATAATCGTTGACTTGCCTCTTTAGATGCCCAATGGCGACGACTCGTTCGACCCCGACGCCCTGCTGTTCCGCGCTCCCAGTGTTCCGCCCCCTCTGAGCGTCGGCAGCAACTGCAGCAGTGTGAGTGTGGTGGTGTAATGGATGGTGCACCGAGTGCAGTAGGTAGGACGACGTTTCACACATCGCCCATTGCAGAGATATGAGCCTGCAGCGACGGATGCCGATGACACGAAGAGTACGATAGATGGAGAAGAGGAGAAGATGGGCGAGGAGGACAGTGAGGTACGGTAGGAGATGAATTGACAACTGAGTTTTTACGGTAACTTATCGAATTTTTTTCCTCAGATCGACCTGAACACGTCCTCTTCCTCATCGTCCCTTCTTGATAGCTCGAAGAAGGACGATGAGATCACACCACCGGAGTGCAGCGAGAGCAACGACGTTTCTCAGAGAGAAGAAACGCCCACACCAGCAATGGAGGAATGACGGTGATTTGATGTAGAATTTCCCAATTGATATAATCTTTTCGTTTGTTTTAACAACAGTATTGTTTGTAAAATTCTTTCTATTATCTTGATTAATGCTAATTTTCGGTTTGTTTCATACTTTTTTCACAATCTTATAACCCAGTAAACTTTCAACTATAACACATAGGAAATTCCTAAACTACAGGTCACAGTAGATTTATATATTCTAAGTATGATACAATGACACTTTCCACTTCCTTCACAGTCTATTACGGTACACATTTCGATTGATGAATTGATGATTGTTCACCAGTTACAGTATCCGCTTTCCATAGGTATCTGAACTATGCTATGTTATGTTCCATCCAATACGTTTGCTGCTAATTCTCCTTTAATTCTTCATGCATTGTCATCCTTTTTTTCAATTTATCTTCTTCAAATTGTTCATATGAACACGCAAATGCCTTAAACAAACATTACGTTGTCTTAATCTCAGATTTTGATAAATATGATTGAATTATTGTGTGGAAGGATTATTGTCATTAAACGTTGTAATCGTGTAGTGCATTATCTTTATCGATCGAGAAGGCGATATTACTGGCTACTCTACTAGACAAGAAGGGGTCAGCTAGGTCAAGGTCATTATTCTTAGCATTCATAGTCTCGCTGTTTATCCAAAGTTGTCTCACCCAATCAATGCTAGTTTCACGAGGCATTGTATTTATCCGGAATATTTTAGTTTATCCATTCGGATTCACATCCGTAATGACACGTCCAATATTCAGTGTCAGTTTGATAGTAAAAAGTGTGGCAAATGCTGTGCACACATTGATCGCAGCTAGCGTCATCCATCGGCACTACTGCAGAAGCCCAGAACATGGCTCATAGTATTGGAATTGATATTAGCGATTTCCAATGAATCTCATCTTCCTCCCTATTTTACCCATTGGCCCATTCTCTCCTCTGTTCTTGTCCACCACTAAAAGTCCCTAATCTCTTCCTCCGTGCAATTCGTTGCTCAACACTATTTCCCTCCGCATGTGATCATCATCTTATTGCTCGCTAACGTGAAAAATGTGCGTGTACGCCGACCTCCCGTGATAAACAAATAATCTGCAAGTCTGCGCGCTCTCTTGTCGTTCTGAGTTGTGATAGAGAGCGTGGTGACTGAAGAGACTCCTGACCCGTTATCTTGACCCCCTGACTCCGCCCCCTTTCCAGTCTCTCTCTCCTCGATGAGATTTCCCCTACTAGCATCACTCGCCTTCGTCGTCGTGATGTCCATGGAGGGAGATGAGTCACAGAGGGCACGAAGGAAGGCTCCCGCCCCTGAGGAACCTGTTATCGTCGTCGGAGGTGAGGAGGGAGGGGTACGGTAGAATACGGTAGATATGGAATTGAAAATTGGGGATGATGATGAATGATGATGAGCCAAATTTTTTCTCTCAGATAGATTGTATAGGATAAATATTTATCCGTGCCTTATTCATGGTATTCCGCGTGAAACATTTCTAGTGCATTCCTTCTCACTAACCGGTTGGTTCACATTTAAAACTGATAATAATGACAGAAGGTGGTTTATCTAGGATGTCTGTAGACTAGGACTGTGCTAGGACTGGACTGAACTATCAGACAAATCCCCTTTCGGGAACGCATCCCGTCTTCTATAGTAAAATCGAATCTAGTGCTGATTACAGTAATCGCAATGATTCCGTTCAGGAGGTCTGGCGGGTCTCTCGGCGACTCTGGAGGCAGTGAAGCATGGAGCGACCAAGGTGATCCTCATCGACTCGGAGAAGGCACTCGGCGGCAATTCGGCCAAGGCCAGCAGTGGTGAGTGGTGGTGTGCCAGTGGGAAACGTCACCCTCGAGATATGAATTGTCGCACCAAACACACCACACCCATACTGCAGGCATCAATGCGTGCAACACGCCGACACAGGAGAAGATGGGCATCGAGGACTCGACGGATCGATTCCGGGCCGATACCATGTCTGCCGGAGACAGGGAGAACGATGAGGGACTGGTGGAAGTGCTGGTGAGCGATGGGTACGGTAGGTAGGAAGGAAACGTCGCTTTTGCGGTGGTGTGCTTGGTTGGAAACGTCGCCCTCGCTCAGGTGCAAGAGTCTGCGGCTGCGATCGAATTCCTCGAAGATGCGGGTGTGAATCTGGGAGATATCAATCTGTGCGGAGGCCACAGTGTCCCGAGAACCCACTGGTGAGTACGGTTGAGCTGTAAGAGTACGGTAACAGATGAGATTACGGTATAAAATGAGAATTGGGTCAATATTTCACTATTTACATTGGCTTATCACAGTGGTAGCTGATACTATCAACTATCTAGAGGAATCCAGCTGGTGAAGTTTAATTTTAAATCCTTTCAGGATTCCCTCGCCCAAGGAAGGCAAGCCGCTTCCTGTCGGATTCGGTATCATCAGCGCTCTCAAGAAGCAGGTGAGAATCATGATATCTTTTTAAGAACAGCTCTGCATCAGCCGCCATAGCTCAGTCGGTTAGAGCATGGGTCTAATAAGCCCAAGGTCGCAGGTTCGACCCCTGCTGGCGGCAAATACCTTTTGCTTATATTGATTTATTATTTTTCAGATCGAAGCTATCCAGAAGGAGGATCCGGAGAGAATCAAGGTATTTTGTTTATTTTTTTTGTTAATTAAATCAATTAAATTATTCTTTAGATTATGCTGGAGAGTCGCGTGCTCGGTCTTGTCAGCTGGAACGAGTTCATCACTGGTGTGAGAGTGAAGGGACCCGACGGAAAATCTGGTGAGTTTTTGCGGGGTTACGGTAGTGGTGGTGTGGCGTCGACGACGAATCCTAACTGTCGTTCATTGCAGGAGAGATCAGCGGAAAGGCGGTAGTTCTGACGACGGGAGGATTCTCAGCGGACAAGGTAGGATGAGATCTTTTCGGATTTTCGACTAAATTCCCTGTACTTTCTTTTCTCTCACTGCTTTTCACTGAATAGATTATCATAATTTCATTTGTTCATTTGATTCACTTAGTGACAATGGAACTGAAAAACGATCAAAATCCGCTTTTCTGAACTGTCAACTTTCGATGGTCATCTAGAACATTTCTGATTACCTATCAATGACGCAATATCCTCTCTGATTCAGGGAGAGGACACCTCTCTGCTCATTGAATTCGCGGGTGCGGAGAAACTGAGACTGCCGACTACGAATGGAGCCTTCGCGAGAGGAGATGGAGTCAAGATGGCCAGAGCGATGGGAGCCAAGGTGGGGAAAGGGAGGGGGGTGGGGGGGAAGGTTGATACGAAGATATATTGGATATAGATAGGAAGGGCATCGTGCGTTCCAAGACGAATTTTCTTACAGAATTGCTATTCAAAGCTTTCGCGAGTATCGAGAACTGATTTCTCAATGTCTTGTATTTGAAAATAAATTCCGACTTTAATTGCATTTACTTAGCTTTTTATTTTGTCAAGTAAGGTGCCTCATATACCCGTTCGCACTATCATTCATATGGTTTACTCAGATTATTGGGAAATAAGCGTTATTCTTCTTGCAAACGTTGCACTATTTCTACAATCTTTATTGACCTACAACTTCCGTTAACGCTCTTCCCATCTGATAGCACTTTCATGGAACATTCTTGTGGACATAGGGTACCTTACTATCACAAGCATACGCCTCAGCTCTCACTCGGAACTACCGTTTTGCAGCTTTAAAACTCCATAATACACGTATTTTCGCTGTTTTCCGCACTTGCAGACCTGTAGCAGCTTTATATTTGCTTCCCATTCTTATTAGCCTTATACAGCTTGTTATATGGGTGCTGGGGACTCTTTTAATAATAAAACCAGGTAGTTTATATGACTCGGAAGCATCGTTTAGCGGCCTCGAAGACAACACATTATTGTTTTCGAATTTCATAGAAATTCTCGTTCGCACACAAACGTTTGCACTGTATTTCGCCCGTGTTCTACTCACATTCATTAGTTTTCAAACTGACATACCTACATTAATAATATTGTTTAAATATTTTTAAGACAGATTTGCAATTTCTAATAATAAATTCGCGCTAACTCGACAAAATCGATTACGGTAGATAGGCAGTCAATCAAAGATATTGTTAAATCGTCTTTTTTAATTATATTATCATTTTTAATGGCTTTTCTTTGTCGCTGTCAGATTCAGCATACTCGATTCCATAAGCGAAGCAAAAGGAATACAAATTAGGGTTTGTTGTTCAATACCCCCATTGCTCTCTCTAGATATAGATGAACTATCATAATTCGGAAATAGTGTGTTAGGTAATCGGTTCGGAAAAGTTTAATTCGCGTAGTTTATCTCATAATTTCCTGTATGATTCTTTTATTTTGTTTACAGTCGCTATAACCTTCTTCCAAGTAAATAGTTCAATACAGTGATCACATTAATTTGTGTTGATGCAATATTCTCTGATTGGGATGTGTTGAGGTGATTGGAATGGACCGAGTACAAGTGCACCCTACTGCCTTCGTCGATCCCGCCGCCCCCGCTGCCCTCACCAAGTTCCTCGCCGCAGAGGCCCTCAGAGGCAAAGGAGCCCTTCTGGTAAGTGGTGTGTCCAGTTCTACGTTTACCAATGAGTGTGGCCCTGTCGAAATTTGAACAAGTCCGAGGATGGTGTGGTGAGGTCGACGTTTCGCAGCTCTCTGCGAAGGGCGTGCGATTCGCGAATGAACTCGGCCGTCGCGACTACGTCTCTGCGAGGATCCAGAAGGAGTGCGCGCCCCTTCCCGAGGGATTCCAGGGTACGGTGAGAGTGAGAGGGGTACGATAGCTACAGTAATCTAGCTAGAACTTTGGGAGTTGTGTGCTGAGCTCAGGGTTATGCTAACGATTGAGTTGATTCAATCTCTAAACTTATACAGTTAATAGAAACAGGGAAAACAGTAAGATTACGATAGGAATACGGTAATCGATCGTTCTCTTCGTTGCAGGAGGTTCGGCTGGTCAGCCTGCTGCACTGCTGGTAATGAACGAGAAGTCGATCGACGACTTTGGACGCCCCGCATTCAACTTCTACGCCGTCGTCAAGAAGTTCTTCGTGGTGCGTGCATACACGAAGGCGACGTTTAGGAAATCGCACCAGTCATTGCACCACGTCCAAATTGCAGAAGTACGATAACGCGGATGCACTGGCGAAGGCACTCGGAGTGGAGACGGCAGTGATCAAGAAGACGCTCACCACCTACAATGAATTCGCCGCCAAGGTATTGAATCATTAATAGGAATTGTGGCACTTCTTCGCTATCTGGCCCAGATAATTCTGTGATTTTTTCCTCCCTCCCCTATCTCGATTTCCATTCCATCCCTCTCATTTCAACATGCGCGGTCGCAATCTGGGCCAGAAACCGAAGAAGTTCCGGAATTATTACCATTTAGCGAGTTGTGCTGAGAAGAAGCCATTAGAAAAGTATGCCTGTGGGAGATGGGGGATAAGAGTAAGACAGATAGATTGCTTCATCCTTACTCCTCTTCAGACGGCGTCCAAGCAGCGTGCGAAGGACTCGTTTGAAAAGACAGTCTTCCCCGTCGCATTCGATGAGGTAGGGTATTATCCAGTCGTTTCCTAAATAAATCGTGTTTTAAGCTATATTTCAATTGCTTTTCATCTTTTAACCGCTTAAATATGGCAGATCGAGCCCCTCCACGTGGCTCTCATCACCCCCGCCATCCACTACACTATGGGAGGACTGCAGATCAATAAGAGGGTGCGGTAGGGAGTTGATTACCGTAGTCAGTAGATATTGTAGTTATTATCCTGATGATTCGAATTCATGATCCGAAATATCACCTTTTCTTAGGATCTGTAAAAAAAAAAACTCTGTCCGTCTGGTTGGCCTGTTTACCTAGAACTAGGGTTATTGTATCTGTGTGCATTTCAAGACGGTAGTTACTGTAGATATCCCTGATTGATATCCTATCTTCAGGCCGAGGTCTACAACGAGTTCATGAACAAGTCCTTCAAGGGTCTGCTGGCGGCGGGAGAGGTGAGTGCGTGGTGTAGTGGTAAACGTCGTCTTTCTAAACTTGGCTGATCTCAAAGGGCTTTGCGATTATGAAACGTCGATTTCTGATAGTGTATCGGTGCCGTTTGAAGGTCGCGGGTGGCGTTCACGGTGCGAATAGACTGGCCGGCAACTCGCTGCTCGAGTGCGTCGTCTTCGGTCGTATCGCTGGAAAGACGGCCGCAGAGGTACGGTAGTTTGATGAGTACGGTAGTTGCTTGGGTACCGATCGATTGACCATGGTAAATCATAAATTGCAGACGGTCCACAAGGGTGACGGCATCCTGAAGCACCCTTCGACTGGGGCAGGAGAGGCCATCCATGGAGAATTGTAGATAGATATAGTTGGAGGATTACGGTATATGGTATTAATCGATTGTATTGCTTGAGAATATTACGGCATGATTGTTTTTGTTACTTGGATTCGAGAGCTTATTATATAAATATTACATTGTATCTAGCATATTTATCTCGATTCAGGTCTGTAGCTGGTTGTGATTCACTCTTGCACTTTTTACACTATTAATATTCGATTACGATGCCTTAATGTTATCTCAATTCGGGCGATAAAGTTAGCTTATAAAACTCACCTCGTAGAGTGGCTGCACAGAATAATCGTTAAACAAAAAAATGGTAGGACAAAGCAAAAAAACCTACAGAAACCATTGAAATCTCTTGATTAGAGAGCCTCGAAAATAAAGGTTTTGGAGGCAAATTCTGCAGAAAGTGGCGAGCATCAACACAAACTCCGCCCACATTACGTGACGTCCACCGTGCCAATTGATCAAAAAGATAAGGGAAGGAAGGTAGATCAAGGGAGAGAAAGACGTATACCAATCAGAGAAGATGATCTCACTATCGGAAGTCAATAGAAGAGAATCGATATCAAAACTGTACTCTCGGATACCATACTAGCCTAATGATTTCACTGTCAATTTGCTTGTATCATCAAAGTAATCATTTTTATTCGCATTTCATTTATACAATGAGCTTTCGCTTGGTAGCACGACCATTGTGTGTGAGTTGTACCTCTCTGAGTGGCGAGTAGTGCGTTAGATGGGGTACGGTACCCACTGGGCGACCGACATCAATCAATCGATAATCAGGATTAGCGATTATCGAATGATTGGAAAAATCACAATAGAACGTGGCTTCTTTGTGTATACCGTAGATCACAATAACTGGTGTCAAACTGGCAATGGGGAGCAAGGGGTATACGGTATCGAGAAAGAATCAATTGGAGGCGAAATGGCGAGAGGCTACAGTATCCCATAGATGTCTTGGTGGGATGTAGGAGAGGGGGCAAGTCTACATAGAAGGGTCTGTACTAGTCTGTACTAGTCTAGGACTGATGGTAGTAATTGGCGATAGGACAATCAATGAATGGCTACAGTAATCTACAGATTATCGATTGTTAGAGGGGAGGGGTCGATCTACCCGTGGCGACCGAGCGTGGCAATCAACTGGGCTACTGTAATCAGGAATAATAAAGTATCGAGGGACTGAGACAATATTGATTAACACTAACTGAAACAGCAATCATATATATTCGATCGACAATATGAGAAGTGTCTGTGTGAGTGTGCTTTGCATACGGTAGGAGCGATCTGGGCTTATTGTGTGTGGTGTGTGAGGTTGTACGGTAACGAGGCGACGAGGTATCTCTAACTACTGACCGGAAAATCGATATCAAGGAGCAATCAGGGAGGGGGGGCTACTGTAGGAACAAATCTCGGTGGAGCATCTTTCGTTGAAGGATTGTGTGCGTCTGCGATACTTACTGGACATAGCTAGTTACTCGTCTTTGAGACCGAAATAGAAACGTGTAGTATTGGGTGTAAGTACTGTAATCGAGAGGGAGAGAGGAGAGGGGAGAGGGAGATTCACAATCAATAATCAGTGGGAGGGAGAGGAGCAGTTAGCACCAAATGGCTGCGCGAGGCGCCGTCCGTGAGACGCACCGCCACGAGTCCGCGAGGGAGGCGGATGCGGTGCGACGGACGGCGTCGCGGATGGGAGCGAAGGGAGAGGTAGGTCACGGAAGGAAGGAGGGGGAGGGGCATCTAATGGGCGCTGCAGTCGATTCCCGACTCGGGATCGGCATCGGAAACACTTCGCTTGAAGTGAGACGAGACACGATCCAATGAGGCATCGATCTCCTGCAACGAACACTTACAGTAATCTCTCTTCACAAAATACGGTAATCATGCGTTAGTAATTCAAGATGTCATGGGAAAATGGTCAATCGAGAATACGGTGTATCGATCGATTATGCTCAACCGAACTTAATCTCCATCATCCTACCGTACCTGAATGAGACTGGAGTGACTACGCAGCATGCCCGCTAGCTGATCCTCATCGACTCCGCCCGTGCGACCAGAGGCCAGTGAGGAGACCTGGAGAGAGGGGAAGGGTTACTGTAGGGAATACAGAAGCTCCCGAGTTTACTGTAATATGTAGCTAGAAAATAAGTTGAAAGTATTTTAAATGGATTTCAAGTTGATATTACCGTAATCCCGATCAATACCCCTCATCAACCGTACCTCAGACGAGTCTCCGGATGCCTGACTGGAGGGAGGGGGCGTGCACAGAGGCAGAGAGGTACGGTAGGAGACATCGGTCTGCGAGTCGACGAGGCTGAAGATTCTTTAATGAAGAAAGAACATTATGGTGGGCACCGATATAAAAAGTCAGATTTCGATAGCCGAAGTTTGCCATCTACCGTACACTCACTCGAAATCTCGCTTCTCTTCTCTGTTCGGCTTGCCTCCCATCAACTGCTGTGCGATCAGGATGACACCAGTGCCAAGGGAACGTCTGCAGATTGCATCATTATTAGGCAATATATCGATTGACAAAATACTGTATCTTCGCATAATCGTATCCATTCCAAATAAATCGATAATCTATCGTACCTCGTCTTCTCCTCCCAATCGGCTGCCGTCTCTTCAGAGATCATCGAGAGCACGGGAGCGAGTGATTCGTCCTGAAGACATACGGTACATGTTTGATCTACCGTAACCTACAGTATCTCCTTATCTAACGCATCCCTCCTCCTACCGTACCTGATCGTCCTCCTCAAATTGGTGTGCATCGTAGGCGGGCGGGGCGGTGGGCTGGTAGGGCGGCGGGCCGGCTGCTTCAGACTCGGCCAGCGCTCCTCCTGCACAATCATGGTGTGAATACGTGTTGTGTCGAGTGTGGAACGCATTTCTGCTCTTTCCTGCTGCACCACACTACCGTACCTCTTTCCCTTCGTGCCGAGGAAGCGTTGGAGATGCCGCCTATGGATCGCTGCTCGTGGATCGAATCAGATATCCGTTCGAGGTTGCGAAGGGAAGTCGTGTAGTCGCACTTTTTCTGACGCACCTGAACGAAAGCATTGCGTCATCATCAGGCAATCTCTCCGCCCTGATACCGTAATCCATATGTCGCTACCGTACCTCTGTCTCCAGCCTCTGAATGAGGGCCTTCTGTTGTTCGAGCACACGGGAGAACTCTAACCGCTGATCGAAGTACGATCGACTCTTCTTAATCGACGATCGATGCTCCTTCTCCTGAGCGGAGATGCTGCCTGAAAAGTTATAATCAGTTCAGTGCTCGATCGTCTACCGTAACCCTTCGCAATACAATCAGTTATCGATCCGCGAAGCTCGTGCAACTATCGTATACCTGCCAGACTCAGCATCTGTTCGGCCAGCGCACGATGCGCGTCCTCGGCGCCCGCGCGCTCATTCTCGGCCTCACTCACTCGAAGAATGTGGTGGTTGAGCACCTGAATATAGGACGACTTTGCTATACGGTACTTTGCTTCGTTGTGTCAGTCCAAAGTTCAATCGGGTCAGACTCGTGATCGCATCCCTCATCACCCTCACATGGGCTGCGAATAGCACCAACTCCCTTCGCCAATCACGCGAAAGTTCTTCGATTGTCGTAAAAACGAAAGATGAAGAAAGGAACGAAGTGATCCCCTCCCCTACCTCTTATTTCTCCATGTTCTCTCATCGCCCTCTGACCTACTCCTTTTCTCTGCACTCTCTCTAATTCCCACTATCTCTCGTCCTTAACAATATCCATTCCGTCGTAAATCACTACTGTCGGCGTGCGTCCTTTGATAAGCACACCACTCCCTCCTACTGTATTCTCCATCAATCGATTGATAATCTACCGTACCTCGAGACACTCCGGGTGCACCGTGCTCTGGCGGTTGAGACTGTCCTGCGTGAGCGAGACCTGCAAACATACAGTAATCTCTAGATCAATATCATACCGTAATCCTCATCAATCGATAATCTACCGTACCTGCTGCTTGGCGACAGCCAGGAGATTGGAGGCGCGTTCGAATCGGATCGCCGCTCGCTGAGATTCCTCGCGCAGTCGGCGCTCCTGAACGGATAATTTGCGGTTACTGTGGTCCTCTGATTATTGATTTTTATTCGCCCCGTAAAATTATGTCAAATGCTCTCCCGCATTCCGCATTTCTTTCCTCAGGACCAGAGCCCATGCCACAATATAGTGCATAAACATTTCCTGCTTTTTTCGCTCCTTGCCCTTTACTATCTTCGCTTGCTTGCGTCATCAGTAGCCTTTCCTAATGGCACATACTACCATTCCGGCCAACGACTGAAGGTTTAACTGCTTTTAGTACGATTCAGCACACACTTTTTCAGCTAAGATCAGCGAAAAAATTTATGCATGCATAATATTCCTTCAGAACTCGACCAAGATCAAAGATCAGCGCTCTCTCCTTCTCGGATAGGAATTCCTCCACCTACTAGTTATCCCTCTCCTGTTTGCCATTCGTCACGCTGTTTGTACTATGTGCTTCTCGCACCTCCTCATCTCTCTCCAGTTAGTACGAAAGAGAGAGAGAGAGAGATGGAGAGAGGAGAGGGGGGAGGAAGAAGCAGTAACCTCACCCCTTAAGCTTTTCTTTTCTCGGGGGGTGCTCGGGTGAAGCTACTAGTCTAACCGGTCCTCTCTCTGCGCTCATCTGCACGTGATGACGCGTGCTACTTGAGGGGGAGGATACAATCCATTGAGAGATCATTAATCCATTCATCTACGCTTTTATTTTGATCACAGCATCGTTAAAGTTAAGTGAGCAATTTCCGAAAAAAAAATCAAATCATCCATACTCATGGTCAAAAGCATGATAAACTGATCATCATCAATCATTGATCACACTTCCGGGGGTGTCACTCTCATCAGGCTGACATCACTTCTCCCCTTCTCGGTTCCTCCTCGGTCCATCACGATAAGGCACACACTCGCTGTGCCCACTCTCTCGTCATTCACCTTTCGCCCCCTCATTCCTCCTCGTTCCTCTCCACCTTTTACAATCTCTCTCTTTCTTCCCATCCATGAACAGAAGGGAGGAGCATTCACTTGATTGCGCACGAACCACAAACGATAATCTCGCCCCATTGCATGAATTGAACGGAAGAAAGTACAGGCTAAAGATCGTCAATCATCCCAAACCAACTCCAAATTGCAGGTTTATTCAATTTCAGTTCCCTCCCGCCTACACTCACAGCGGGATGATAACACAGTCTAGGGAGGTAATCTTTGTTCCTTGTTTATAGTTTATCGATCGATTATCACCTATCTGGAAGGTTGAAACGGACTATCTCGAAAACTCTCGAAAACTAGAGTACTCTCTTCCCATCTCTATCATAACCTCGGATTAGCAAGTCTCTTCTCTTCCGATTTTTAATTCTCTCCCGACCATAAAAAATCCCACGGACAGAATAATCCGCCATTTCACAACCACTAGGCAATCAAAACATACAATTTCTCAATCCAAACAAACTGTCCCCGGGCACAACAGGGTCTGCATGCATGCAGGTAAATATTTGGACCCTCTGCTCCTCTCATCCAAATCCTCAGTTACCTATTGATGATGAAATCTCATCCGGGGATTCCCGCAGTCTTTCCCCTCTCCTCAATAAATCTTCCACGAGTCCTCCTCTCTCGAATCTCGTCCATTTTTCTATTGCCTTACACACCACATCGTCCCCTCAGAGCCCCAAATCAACTGCCACGGCCGAAGAAAAAAGAGATGGATTGCAGATTTCACGCATCTGTCAACCGCCTTTTCACCATTCAGGAGTGGTCAGACCATAGAGGGGTACACCTACCGTGTCTCCCTTCTTTGTTGCTCTCCTACTTAGGCTCTCGCGACTGCTAGCGTAGAAGGAAAGACAACAGAAGAAAGGGAAAGTGAGTGCTTGGGGGATCAGAAGCAGGAGAGACGCCATTGGATCGTTGCATGATCCCTACGCAATGGCCATTCATCGATGACTATCCCTCCATTTCTCAACTTTCAAACAACACAATTTGATCATCGGTAGACGATCGGGTCAGCGGCCGCCCAGCTAGGCAAACTACTGCCTGCCTTTCGCCATATTTTTGCACAGAAATTCGCTACCGTACTCCCGCCAAAACAAGTCAGTTGTCGATCGCCGTCCGCCGTTCCCCCACCGTACCTGCAGTTTGGCCTCGTAGTAGGGTCGAGCTTTGGCGATGGCCGAACCGTACTTCTTGCTGAGCTCTTTCAACTTCTCCGACCAACTGCCCTGGATCTCCCTGAAAAAGGAATAATCAATATGCTGCCGCACCATTCCAATCTACAGTAACCTCAAGTACAGCATCCCTCAATCTACCGTAATCCACGCTAGTTCCAGACCGTTCTTTCTACTTCCTGGTTCTACGCAACGTAGTCCTTGAATAGCCCGTCGCCTTCCCTTTCTCTGATTTCTTCTTCCAGTTTGCTCTTCTTCGCATGGAAGTCTCCCTTCTCTTCTCTCTCCCGTCTATTCCATCTCTCTCCTTCTCACGCTCTCTTGCACAGAAATCACGACGCAAACACCGACTACCTCAATCCACAACCTTACTACTCATTAAAGCCCCAATTAATCGGTGAAGATCATTCTCATTCATCATCTATTAGCCCCTTCTTCCCTTCATCCAGCAAACAGAAGTTTCTCAACAACGAAGAAGTGACAATGCGCTCTATAGCAAATAAAAGCCTAATTGGGACGATGAGTCCATATCTGGAGATCACCAAAGAACTCCCTCCAAAAATAGCCCGTTCAGTTTACTTTCAGTATAGTTGCTCTCCTGTCTCAGGGGTTCAAGTTGCCACCCTCCCTCACATAAGTCCACCAGGGGGAGAGAAAGCACGCGAAATTGAGAGGATTCAGAGGAGAGAAAGAGAGACAACAAGTACCTGCGAGACACAAACAAACGACTCCCGCCTCTCCTATTACTTTTCTCCCCCTAGCATGTCTATGTAGTATAACATCAGCAACGGATTGGATAGTCATGATGAAACATCCCTCCCCTTCCCTTCCCTAATTTCTTTCTGCACCAGAAACATCGCACCTGTAATCGACATCCGTCTACATTTCCCGATCAGAGATGATCGAAGATCAGCGATCAGGCTGCACCCATGGATCAAACTACAAGATCAAAGATCAAAGACCAACCTGAACGCGGCTCTGGCTCCGTCCAGTTGCAGTTCGAGTTTGTTGATGACGTCGGTGGCGATGTTGAGCTTCTCCAACTCCTCGTGGACTGCATTCAAATGACGAGGGTCGAGGGAGGGGAAGGTGTCCTCTTCTGCAAGAGATCAAAGATCAACCTACAGTACATTCATCGCCTCATACACAATACGCTGAAGCAGGAATTGCAAAATTTTAGTATGGTTATTAATGAAATATTAAGGAAAATATAGCATGGTCATCAAGCCAAAGATCAAAGATCAAACTACAAAGATGATCCCTCATTTGATAATATCTCAGGAACGAGATATCCCCCCGTTCCCTACTTTCTCTCACTAATTCTCCCTCGTGTGACTCACTCACTGCTAAATCACATCCAGTGTTCAGCTGACTCACTCCCTCCACCCTTGTGTCTTTGGCCCCTATGTCTGATTCAGATCACAGAGTGGAATAGCAGCTACTAATATCGCACTCTAAAGATCAAAGATCAGACTACAAACCGGACGAGTCGTCTCCCGGTTCCTCGACCTCCTCCCCGACCGACGATCCGATGTCGTCCAGGTCGCCGACACACGAATCGGACGTCGTGCACGAATCTGCAACAATCAATAATTAGATGATTACGGTAGGCCAGCAATAATAACAGATCTTTCATAATATGCATATTATGGTAGCTTTTAAAACTCTCGAGCGACTCCTAAACAGGATTATTTCGTGTAGGGACCAAAGCAATGTTTGAATCCCTTCTTCTCCTTTGCACTGGTGAGCTCAAAAGGGTGAATGGTCCGGGCTGCCCCAAAATTTTCGAGAAAAAGAGAGTCGGGCTGCCTCGAAATCCGTCAGTTAGCCCTTCCTTAGCCCGGGCTAGTAGCAAACCTTGCCTCCCAAACGTCCGGGCTCCCCCGAAATCGAAGCCTAACCCTTTCCAAGCTCACCAGTGCTCCTTTGTTGCCTTCCGATTCGAATTCGCCTTCTCAATCTCACTTCCTCATTCCTTATCAAACTCTCTCTCTCTCTCTCTCTCTCTCTCTCTGAATGGGCCTCCGAGTGTGTTTGCGCATCTCATCTAAATTCCTGGAGGGTGGCGCGGCTCTTGCGCGAGTCACGCGTCACTCTCACGCGCGCATCCGCGTCTCCACTTTTATCCGCACGCGCTCAAATTACGGAACCCACACGAGAACCCCGCATACCTCTCCATTCTATTCACCAGTCCCCTCATCTCTCTTTCTCTCTCACTCAAAAGTGTCTCGAGTGTGCATGCACATGCTTGGCTGAACACTTTCAATGGGCGATTGCTCGCTGAGTTTGGACTATAGCTGTGTCGATTGTGAAAGGAGAGGGGGAGGACTCATCGAATGGCGAAACTCGAGGAAAAACACAATGGAAAAAATGGATAAAGTTCAACAACAATCACAATAGAGCCTGCTTCTCGCTGTGACTCTCACAATATTCCCCCTGCTTCGTTTCTCGCCCCCTCATAGCATCGTCCCTGCCCATCCCCCCTCCCCATGGAAACTTCTCCCCCTTCTCTCTTCTCTCTTCATTTCCCATACTCTCTCATCGTCTTCTGACTACTCTCCTTTCCTCTCTCCTAACATAAACATCACCTGAGTCATCCGATACTGACTGCTCCTTTCCTTCCGACGCCTGACACTTTGCCATACTATAGCTTGAGTACGCAGAAATTGAGAACGACTAATCGATAACCAGTCAAGTAGATCAAAACACGGTGGCCACTATGACGTTTGCTCATAAAACATCTCGACTGAGAAGTTATCAGTTTTACAACCATAATGAGTTATTGTCCAATGTTCACTTTCCAGTTAGGAGTCAATTAGGCAGAAAGAGACACAATAGATCGCAAGCTAGATCGCAAGATTATTCTACACACTCAGTCCTCCGAGACATTCAAGTAAATGACAGTTCTCATTCTGGGGAAGCCGACTCAACTTGCGATAAACAACTTATTACTCTATTCCATGGCTGCTTTCTGTTTGCACTCTCACTAGGAGGGCCGTGCTTTTTCTCCTCCTTTTCTGGGAGATTTCCACTATTTCAAGTGGTCAGGGAGAGAGAGCAACGGTGGCTGAAGAGAGTGACAGAGAAGCTAGAGAATGATGCTCAGCTGATGCAAATCGCCTTAAGGAGGAGGCTCGCTCGCGGTAGCTTTTTGTGTGTTCCCGGAACGAAGAAGGGGGGGGGGGGGGAGGGGGCAGAGACGCATAGAATGGGACAATACCGTCGTGAGCTTAGTTCCACTCACTTGAAGAAGAAAGCGAGTGGATAGAACATACACATATGCTGGACATTATAATGCCTCATGCTATTATTGTGACCATAACAGTGGAGATAGAAGGGGGTATTTTTAGCATCGAGCAGCCGAGTGAGAATCCCTGGATAGATCGCTGCTAATATCGTGGCTGTTTTTCCACAAGCGAAGTCAGCTGAATCTCGAACCTACGCGTATACATGACGCCTTCTGCCTTTCAGATTCGCTCTCTAACTCGTTTTCACGTTACTACGTGCGTCAGTCAACAGCGCCTGGCAACCAGCAAATACATCTAGATACAAAATTCGCCATTTTTTTCACGAAATCGCGTCCACATCCCGGGTTTCGCGTAAATTGTGAATTGGAGAGATCAAGACTCAGCTGCTCACGTGATATAGTGAAACTTGAAACACTCAGCTCGGATCGCTCTCTTCCTTAGCAAAAAGAAGACGACAACTGTCGCCTGAACCCATCCATCTCCCTCTTACTCTTGGAACCTTCAACATTCCCTTCCCTCCTTCGATTGCATCATCCCTAGTCCATCACTGCCCTCAGGCACGCACACTACAGTGTACACTGCCAGAGGGGGAAGTGTCCCCCCCAGCCATTCCTGTTAGTCTCTATAGGTAGCCCCCCCCCCCCTCTTCACTGGGGGTATTCATACAGGCCATTGGTGTGCAATTCGATCATCCGCGGGATTTCCTCAGGAACTGCATTGGGGAAGGGAAGGAGAGGGGGGGGGGAGGGGGGCAGAGACACAGAGGATGATGCACAGATCAATCGCGCCTAGACCGGATCCCTCAGGTATAATGGCCAATGAGATGAAGAAGCGATTCGCGCTCTGGCTTCTCTGCTGCTCTCTTCTTCTACTGCACTCTAATACTCCGCGAAAAAGTCAGCGAACGCTGTTATGATGGAGAAGATGTACTAGAGTGTTGTACTTTCTTTCGCCTCGCCCTTATTACAGGAGTAAGAGGAATGAAAAATGGAGAGAGGGGGAAGGGCAGAGGCCAGAGAGCAATGAGAGAGCATGAGAAAGTGAGAGACTGTAGAGATTCCAATCGAGAAGTGAACAGGAATTAGTGTCGCGCGGACGAGAGAGCAGGAGAAATCGAGAGACTGCGCAAGAGTGAAAGACACAAGAGAAGTAACAAGAGCAATAACAAATCATCGATCAATCGATACCATAACGAGATAAACGGGGTACTGTACTCACCACTATTGATGGATAGCGCTCCTCGGGTGGTCGTAGGTTGATCTTTGATCTTCAGTCCATCTGAGGAAGGGGGCGGGGCCACTGCACCCACCAGCATCGAGGCATCCAGCATGTGCACGCCTGCAATTAGAAATATTCATGAAATCTGCGCGGCATCGCGGCTACGACCACAATCTCCTACAGCAACCAATCGAATGCTCCGCGAATAGTGCGCGGCGACGCGTCAGTCATATACTATCAGCTGGCAGGGGGCGGGGCTTCATAATTAGGCATCTAATTAGGCACCGCTGTGAAATGTTGCCCGAATGGGGGGGGGGGGGGGTTAAAGAGTGTCAGACGGAGGAGACAGAGGGGAGAGGAAAGACACGGGGGCAATCTTCTGGTTCCGGGTGGTGGCATACTAGAGAAGAGGAGATAGTGGACAGAAGGAGGAGAGGGCAGAGAGACCCCGGAAAGGGAAAGCGTGTCTTTCCCTCTCTTTGTCAATGAGAGGGAAAGGTGGCTGGTGACCGGGTGATCGTCACTAATTGCCCTCCCCCTCTTTAAACAACCGGAACCACAAGTGAAAGGAGGAAGAAAGCACCACTTTCGCCTGCCACTGGAAACTGAGAAATACACACTGATACAGTAATGAGAATATACGAGAAAAGGAATTGAATAGCATAGGATGGAGACCGAAGAGAAGCAGAAGAGGGAGGAGGGAGGAGGGGAGGGGGGAGGGAGAGATGCAAGGGGTGGCCAGGTAGGCGGGTTCTAGTATAGAGAGAGAGACGTGAACTCTCGTCGTCTGATCGACTCTCTCGATTCCATCCGATCTCTCTCCTTTCCTTTCACTACCTCCCCTCTCCTGTCTCTCTCCTTCTCGTGTTCCCTCTCAATTCAAGGACAGTCGCTATGCGCGTACTGTGTGGGAGGGTAATTGGAGGGGGAATGGAGACGGTTCCCTACTAAACCATCGACCATTTTAGGCCGACTGAGGTCAAATCGTTCTCTTCGTTTCATGATTCGAGCCAATCTTTAACCAGAATACTCGTAAATTCGACTCTGAGAGAGCCAAGACGAATACAGCAGATGTTTCTAATAAATTGCTTGGACTCTCAATAGCTCCACCTCATGCCATTAGATTCCCCGTGGTTTGGACTACCACAAGATACAGTATACCACCAAAGCATACGGTATCTCCTCCGTCTGACGTAAAGTGCGTCACACACTACAGTCGCTCACTCGCGCCACAACAATTACGAGGAAACAGAAAAGAGATAGACGGAGAAAGTAACAATATCGAGTAAAAAGAGAGAAAGATATAGAGAGAGAGAGAGAGATAGGTATACTCAATAACGATGTGTATTACACCAGTGGGATTACAATGGTCAGTAGTTACCACGCGCGCTCTTCTCTCTTTAACACCCTATCGCTTCCCAAAATGCTTATCTGATACACGATGCTTATCTGATACACGATGAGCTGTGATCTCCTCTAATCACACAGTCTCTCACTTCCTCTCTTTCTCTGATCCTCTATTTTATCATCCCACTCTCAACCTCTCTCAATTGATTTCACAGGTCACACGGGACACACGAAAATGATCAGAGCTGAGAATTGAAACGTCAGAATGAAGGATTGATCCTCCCATAGGTCAGGCAAACGAGATCACACGCATAATGAGGATTGTGGAGTATGGAATCACTTCATTATACGGCTCTATCGGGTGAGAATGAGGAGAAGAGTGGGAATCGACCCTAGTTGTAATCTCTCTGACAAACGGCCCCGTCTCAGAGTAGGAGATTCAAAACAATCATGAAATCGTCGATAAACTGGGTGAAAATTAAAAATTCTGGAGCGAAATCGAGCGCGGAATGTATGCAAAGCACTGGTGGTCGGTCGTCGTGTGACTTTTCACCCGGCCGATGCGAAATGTGAGGAGGGAGAGAGAGGGATGGAGGGGAGTCTGCCCCCTCTCCCGAGGGAGATGGAAGGGATGAAGAGAGAGAGGAAGAGACGAATCAGAGGGTAAACCGACTGATAACTTGAGGAAACAACCGAAAGAATAATAAGTAGATTTGCAATGAACTTTTTGGGGGATTGATTAATTCCAAGTACATTCTAACCAAAGTACAGTATGATTCGCATTCCTTATTTAATTGCGCGCGCTTGAGAATCAATACATCAATCATGACCACGCGAGTTAGAAAAAAATTTCCCTGGAGGGATAATTTCTTTGAAGAAGATAATGCTAGTGCACCGAGGGAATGGACTCGTAATCATCTTGAATAAATTGGATAGAGAAAAAAAGAAGCCATAAATTTGAGGAAAACAATCTATGAAAGAGAGAATAGCGATTGAGATTAGTCTCTCTCTCGTTCTATCTGGTTCGTCCCACAAATTTAGTTCAATCGCCCCGGAACAGCGGAGAATCAATGGGAAGAGAAGAGAGATGGGATAGACCGATAAACTAGCAAATGGTTGAGAGTACTCCATCTCAATCTAAGCTCCCCCCTCCCCCCCCCCGGAGGATAGAGGGATGAGCAGACGGAGGCTTCTCTCTCTTGACTCAATCCGGAAATTTGCTAAGAGACAAGGACCGAAATCGTCGAGGATAAGAGAGTGAAGAAGGAAGAGACAGGGAGTATCTGGGAACGACGACATACGAGGAAAACCACCGATAATCAGGACTCTTTCGTCTCATGTGGTTTAAACTGAGGCCAGACAAAAGGGCGAGAGAGCGTGTGGAATCGAGAGAGTGCGAGCGTAATGGAGTGGAGATAGTGGAAAAGAGGCAGATGCGAAGCATCACGAGAGGAAAAAAGAGATAGAGAAATGATGGAAGACGAGTGGAATTTAAAGATTATCAAGACATTCCTTCTTGCTAGGTCGATTTTTAAAGACCTCTAATTACCGTAATTAACTGATCAGAACTACAAGTAATTATCGTGATCAGCAACTTATCGAAATAGAATGTGAAAAAATATTATATCGTAGTCTGTTGTTATGTTGTTTTCGAAATAAAATAAAAACGGAACAGTTCAGCGGATCAACAAGGGTAATTGGGCGAAATCCAACGATAAACCGTTGATCGGACGAGGAGGGAACCGATTAAACTCGGCCCCCGATCGGTCACACTCCCCCCCCCCTTCCCCCTCCCTCCCTCCCTCCCCCATGACTCATCTCCTTCAGGAACACGAATGTCAACAGACAACAGATCACGAACCGAGGGAACGAAGAGAGACTAAAGCGCGTCGACGACGATACGATCTGCGTCGAAAAAGAGCAACACGACTTCACGGCAGTTCCGCCCCCCCCCCCCCCCCCCCCCCCTGTCTCTTCCTCCCGAAAACAATCGTAAATCATCGTGTGAAACTCGCTTCGTTCACCCAGAAATAGCAGGAAAAGCGTCGAACAGGCGCGTTCTCTCGCTCTCTGATTGAATTCTGATCTATCACTTCTGAGAGGGCAAAAGGGGGCGGGGGCAGAGAGGGCAATCCATTCCCATTGGCACGTTGCACGCCCATTTATCACCCATTGTATTGCTTGCAGACCTTTTTGTACGGACAAAAAGCCATGAAACTTGGGCAAATTATTACACCGCAAACACCTCTCCAAAAGGTGGGTTGAGGATGAGATGTGAGCTTTTTGCAGAATTTGGCAGAACTCCCTCATGCAGCGCGAAATAAGATTTAGCCCCGAGGCACTCCATTTCACAAGATTCGCCCATATACCCACCTAGTGGAGGGAACCCATCTAGAAGCGGAGAAAGAGCCCGGATATGGAAGAGGAAGGGGAGTTCTAACGGGGAGGGATGACCCGGTCATTCGGAGAGAGCCTCTAATTATATGACTGCTCTCTATTCATCAATCCATCTCTCCATCAGACCATCCCTGGCCTTGGAACTCGTGAACATTTCCATTTCGCCCTTGGCAATCGGGTTAAAACGCAGAATTATCAAGAATTCCTAAGCGGATTCGCTCGAATCGTGTTCACTTCCGGAACTTACGCTCTCAATATTTTCTGGTGCTTGGGAAAGTTGGAGGAAAGTGGTATGATTCACATGCGATTACTCAAGAGTAAAAAGGAAGTGAAAATTTCTGAGCAACTTCGCTGAATTTCACTGAGAAATTTATGAAGTTTTACAGTATCAAGTTGGATAAAAGAGGTAAGCGCAAGTGAAAATAATAAATAAATGATAGATGAAGGGTACAATAGTACGATTTCTTCATGCGAGGACGAGTATCTCAACCTCCTCTGAGATGTCCCAACCATCAATTATCACTAACGTTCTTCACACCTTCACGTCCACTTTCGCTCTCGCTCTCTTCATTCTTCACACTCTCTCGTTTCTTCTCTAACCACCTCTCGATCTCTCACGTTGATCTACTCTCTCGCCCATTTTCTCCTCCTTCTCCAGTTCTATTTACTGTTAGATCGTGAACTGGTATGAGGGAGGAGAGAGGAGTGAAGAGTGAGGAGAGAGAACAGGTTAGAGACCGAGCAAAACTAAGAGAGCTCGCGCGAAATCTGAGAAAAGTAACAGCAAACTAGAACAGTTTATGAGTCTCTACGGAGCAAAGAATATTTGTTCAGCTATTTCGAGCTTCCGCTAGCATGTTCACAGTGTCATCAACACTCTCAGAATCAATATTTTCGAGGAGGGAAGATCAATCCAAGACAGTCCAAACAGCGGAGCGGGAAAATAAAGGGGAAGTGTTCCGGAGCGAGACGAGCGTTCACATCTCACATGGACTGATCAAACAGAGCTCACAGTGAGAGATTTAAACAGAATGGTAGGTCACGGAGGAGAAAGAGCCTTTCGTAAATAGAGTTGTGACTCCTAAAGGAGCATTCCGATCTGATTGAATAGACCCAGAATCAGAAGAATAACAAAAGTGAGCATTTTCAGACTGTGAATTGAGAGAAAGAGAGAGAGAGAGAGAGAGAGAGACACTTAGGTTCTAGTCCAATTTCAACGGGAGCGAAGGCTGTCACTGCTCGTTTCTCGCTTCGTCGACTCATTATCTATTCATAAAATGGGGCTTGGCCCAGCGAGCGAAATGAGGTACTGCCCCCCCCCCTTCCTTTTCCCGTCTCCAAACGCTATATCTACACCGAGTATGGTGCCAGTTCGGCGTGTGATGGGAATTTCTTGAAGACGAAGAGAAAATGTGAAAATTACTGTAGAGAATTCTGGCATGTCAGAGACATAACAATTCAGCAGTAAATAATAAGCAAACTGCTACATTCAGTCTGGCTTCCGAGCAAGGAAGATTTTAGCGAAAGGAAGACTTGTATGGAAGACAAGAATAAATGGCATAACCCTGCAATTGTGCATGTCTTGCCTAACGGGGCACCACTCAACCGGTCCCTTCCTCAAGCAATACCAGACTAGTAAAGAGTAGTAGTAGCGTCAAGATTGGGCAAGACAGGCAGACAAACTGAGAGGTCTCTGACGGGATAATGGAGACGGGTTTGAATCGTCGTTCCGGTTGCATCATCACTATTTAACTGAGAGACAAGCGAGAGGATCAGACTTGGTGCCATGGCAAATGTCCATATTGAAAAATCTACAGATGGTAGGAAAGAGACGACAGTGCGAACAAAGGATCTGTTCGTTCTCTTTTTCCCTTGAAAGAAGGTTGAAATTCGAGCAAGGACTCTCACACCATCTCCCTTCGTTTCTCTAGAATCTCTCAGATTGCAATGCCCTCTCACCTTCTCTTGGAAATCTTTTCGATCTGCACTATCTTGCAACTTTAAATCAATGTAAAATATAAATCTTACTCCTCTGGCGATGACTCACGTCAAGTCCTTGAAACGAGTAGGGAATAGGAAAATCCAAGTCAAGGATAACAGCCAAACTTCGCAGATCACCAAAGAAAGCACAGGGAGGGAGAACGAATGTAATGGGGATAATAAGAAGAGGATGAGAAGAAGTGGAATGGAATGGACACTCACATACTTGTAATCTACCGTCGAACAAGTATCTGTTCACGAACCGCCGTCGCCACCCTATTAAAACGGCTATAAAACAGTGAAAAGTACGAAATCGTGAGGGGAAATACAAGCACTATTTCGAAAATAGCAGTTTGATTTTCAAGAAAGTCAACATGATGTTCTGGCGAATTCATCCAGAGAGAGAAAAATATCAGATCGATGCTCGAGAATTTTCATGAATGAAAGTTGGAATGCTGCCACAGCAAGCTCAGCAATCGAATGGAGAACATGGTGAAGAAGAAGAAAACAAGTTGTGGTAATAACCTCCGCCAATCTTTTGCCTCTCTTCCCCCTCTTCTCTATCGTCTTATTACATTAGATCGAATAGAGCGACAAGGTCGGAGGAGGAGAGAAGAGGGGGAGGGGCTCTCCAGTAACCATACTCCCTCCTCTCTCTGACCTACTAAACAAGGAGAAGTAAAAGAAAAGCAAGAGAGGACTAAATCGTAGCCACTCAGAGGTTTGGATAGGCGACAATAGACTACGCGACAAGATTGCGCCCTTTAACATCCAAAATAAGTACTGCCACTAGTTCTGGACGAAAACATTGGCTATCAGCTGGAACAGAGGGGAAATTGACGTTGAACGATAAGGAAATTCCACGGGTTATCATTCTATGAATCAGAGAGAAGCCAAATGAAAAATGCGAAAGAAAAATCCGCCAAGAGATCCTATCTACATTTGTGCAAGGAGTGAACTCACCTTGCGACACAGCTCGAAAGTACGTGATTTTCTTCTATCGACTGTACTCAAACTTTCCATATTTGAAACCCACGAAAGACAAGCAGACATACGCTCGAATTCTGCAGAGGGGACATCCTTATGTGAAATCGCCCTATGTATTCAATCCGTGCGCCGGTTCAAAGGGGTTTCGGCAGAATTTGATGAGACCAGATACGCAATGTGCAACAAAAACGATTACGTAGCGCTTACGTAATCTCGTCCCTGGGAGAGGAAGAGATCTCTCTATAGAAGAGACAAAGACAAGGGGCGATTGCCATCTCGCTGCTCATTCTTGGATTGCATGAGGAAATGGCAGGAACCGGAATAAGCAAGGCATCACTTTCACTTCCATCCTCAATCGAGCGAGATAGGGCATGATTGGCGCCATGTAACCACTTCAAGACCTGTGATTACGTCATCACTAGGCAAGAACTACGTCATAATGCCAGGAGCAGAGAATTGCAAAAGGGAATGAAGAGATGGTATCTTGAGCGTGCCACTCTAATGGAATGGTGAGCATTCTTTTGTTCCTGGGGCAACAATGGATTGCGTGTGTATTAGGCAATCTCTCCCCTTCCATTCTGCACGAAACTAAGAGCGACGAACTGGAGAAGTTACAGAGTTTTCGATGAGAGACACATGCCGAACTTCGATTATCGAACACAGAGACCAATCGCGTTTTTGTAAGGGGAAGTTGTAGTACAAGCACTTAATTAACTTTTCGAATGCACGTAGATAGCCCAAAATACTTGTAGTAGAGCAAGCGAATAAGACCAAAGATCAAAGATCAAAGATCAACTAACTCGTCTCCTTCGGCTGCGGCAGCGACACCGACATCGATGAGTCCAAAGTCTGCAATATATTATAATATTTTTTAAAGCATTAAATATTCAAACATTGTGAAATCAAGAAAAAATCCACAGAGTGTGAGAAAGGACGGAGAATCGAGTGACTGATAATAACTCCAAACAGAGCAAAACAGTGAGTGGGAACACTGGGAGTAATCAGACCAAACGTGCATCTCACAATGGCAAAAGAATTCCTTCGCCAGCAGTTCTCTATCTACACTAAGATTACGGTAGAAGAACGTCTACAATTGGATGGATATCGACCCGAGAAGAGGTGGACACGGGGGAGGAGGAGGGAAGGGGGAGGGGAGGGGAAGGGGGAGGGGGAGGGGGAGGGGGAGGGGGAGGGGGAGGGGGAGGGGGGAGGGGGAGGGGGAGGGGGAGGGGGAGGGGGAGGAGGAGGGGGAGGGGGATTGTGGCCGTGTCTCTAGAGCGAATTGTGGGAGAAAGAACGATGGAGAGAAGAGAAAAGACAGTAAATGAGAGGCGTTTACAGGTATTCCAATAGAAGAGAGAGAGAGAGATCTCACGTGAATGGCGATATCACTGTATGAGGAAGATTTTCATGTTTCACAGTTTTCTAAATTTCACGAAGTCTTCTATGCTGCTTGGAAAATAGAGCTAAAAACTCAATCATAAAGCGAGATGCGAAAAGATAAGAAGCAGCGGAATTGCTGGATAAGTGTTTTTTCTTCGAAGCAGGAAGGAAACTGATGCTAGATTCAGATGGAACAGATGTCAAGGAAGCCACAAAATATTGGTCTGTACATAAAAGAGAAATTTATCATCTCTTCCGTAATTTTCATTCAAATAGTTAACTATCGTATCACGCTCACCTCTCCATCCTCTTTGACTTCTCTCTTCTTCACATGATTCTCTCCCCTAGTATCTTCCTCGTGCGTTCTTTTCCTTGTTGCATCTGCTGCAGACTTTGACATCTGAACTAAAGAAACAGTTTCAACAACTGGTGAGCTCAAAAGGGTGAATGGCCCGGGCCAATACGAATTTTTTAACACTAATAGACGAATTCTTTAAAAATCGGTCTTCTAGTCCTTCCTTCAAGGGTTTGGTAAGGAAAATTATTTCAAGAATTGAAAAAAATTTCTGTTTTCAGATATGATTATTCTGTCGACTTCTTTGAAAGGTCTAGTCTCCGGACACCACAAAAATGGCTTTCAAGGAACTCTCGAACACGATCCTAGACCTTTTGAAGCTCACCAGTGGTTTCAACGTTTGAAATTGAACGGTTAATTGATTTATTTTTTTAAAAGCAATAAATAGCACGAGATATAGATACAATGATAGGTCAATGAAACCTTCTAGAACGCATGCATGCATCTGAATGGATACGAAATCATTTTTATCCATATAATGTTAGAAATTACAATAAGTGAATCAGTGAGTTCTTATACACAGTGGTTAGAAACAGTAGTCAAGTAGCACAATAGATTGAAATACACATTATACAAGATAAAACATGCATCTTACATCGATGGTAAGGAATAATGATTTTAAAAGATGACACCATTCATATGAGAACTGTGAGATAACTAGTAATTTTATTCCGGATTAAGCTCGATTCTATGGATCCATTTCCTATTCTTCGCTTTCTCGAGAGACTCTCGATTCTTGTGGAGTTCGATGTGGAATTCACTGGGTTCGTCTGCATTATTCCAATGGAAAAGATCGATTTGGATACTTCCATCGAAGATTGAATATGCGTTATAATCACTGTGACTGTCCCGATATTCGAATACCTGAAAAAGAGCATCATGTTAACATAGAAGACGCCTCGAACAAACCTCAATATCCCTGGATGAGAACACAGTTCCATCTCTGTAGATGATTCCGATGAGATTGAGGAATGCCGTGCATTTATCTTCGGAGAGATCATTGGTGAAAAACGTGGCAAGTTTCATCGAGCCCTCCATCATTTCCTGCAAATTACTATTGTGAGAGGCAAACGAGGCGCTGATGCAAACGCAAGATGAACTTTTATCCGCGTGTGGCAAATGACGTCGGTTGTCTTCCTATTACACCATCTGCTACGTATTCTATTCTCACAGTAAACAAAATTATCACAGATCATAAATGATTTGAAATAGTCTGGGTGATAAGGATAAATACAAGCTCACCTTGGACACTTGATGAACAGCCTCTGCAGTAATCTTCTCACATCTATACAGATACAGAAACTTGCATGATTTCGTCAGATCAATGAAGAACGAATCGCTCATCATCTCATTCAGCATCTCATGTTCGAAAGACTGAAACCGGAGAGTTGAAATAGTTTCAAAATTTTCTTAAATTTATAAATGAATGCAACTCATTCGAAGTAATTACGAGCTGAAAACCGGAATGTTGCCTTCAATAGAAAATACCTTCTCGTCGAGATAGATATATTCGACATTGAAGTCCTTGATGAGATTGTAGATTTCGCGATGAAACTCATTCGAGCCAGTGAGCTCAAATAAAGGCAACTATACATTAGTTCAGAATTGAGTAAATAACTCTTATCTCGAGTCTTCCAATAGATAGATTCTGGGCGATTCTTCTGATGGAATCGGAAGAATACGATTTCTCCTTGTAGAAAGTGATTCGCTGTTCGCTGAGAAATAAAAGAACATTGAAAATCAAAAAGAAACGACTCACAACTCCTCTGCTTCATCTTCATCCTCCTCTTCATTGTTTCCGTCGATGGATTTCTTTAAAGGATTTATTTTAATAACCTCACAAATAGTGACTAACCGCACAACATAATAACTAATTGCATGGATTCCCATACATATGACGCAAGATCATATTCAATACCCATTCTTTCTCTATGAACAAACCTCTTCAATCAACAGGTCCTTCACACTATACTTGGTCACAGATTCGATGGCGTTGAGTCTGTTGTTGACACGAAGTCTCAGACGATCTTCCATTGATAAGGAGGAGAAGATTAGGAAGAGAAGTTCAGTGGGCAAAGCGAGGATTGGGAACTGAAAGTAGAGATGATTGATACAAGCATTCAAGGGAAGAGTGCAGTTCATGTAACGAAAGGAAAATGAATATAAAATCAACTCACATAGTCGTCGTTCTTTCCTTTGATTTCATTATCACTTCTCACTGTCGGAGGAATTTTGCTGAGAGACATCTCAGTGGGGAAATTGAGTGAAATCGAAATGTTAACAATTTCAAATTTTGATGGTATCTGATCTAGTAAAGATGGAGATTGAAAGAATAACAGGATGGAAGTTGAGGGTGGAGAGAAATGGCAAAGAGATCGGAAGAGGAAGATATATTCCGTTACTGTTGATAAAAGTGAGAGCGATATCATTTAAAAATGAAATATGATTCAATCAAAGAAGGTAGTCCAGGAATCTAGTGAGAGAAACAGAAACACTTCCGAGAAGACGCGGTTGGATGTTTCGGTCCATTAGTTGTACATCCAACTGCACCGCGATAGATGAACCTCCTCAGATAAGAGTCAACACAAAATAACAATGGTAGGGATAAACGCGACGCGAAAAGAGACAAAAAACAACAACTTTAAACTAAATGAGAAGACAAGCATTCCTAGGCAGTTTTTCCTTATTTTCCTTCTCCAGAACCTTGTTTCATTGTAATGAGAGAGAGAAGGGAAGTGGTTATATCACTAAAGGTCAGGGGGTAAAAGTGGTGAGGGAAGAGGGGAAGTAGAGGGAGGATGATCAGGCTATGAGCGTTCAAGAGATCAAAACACATCTGATCACAGAGAGGATGAGGTGGATAGACTGAATAAAATAAGTTTCTATTAAATAGCTCAGGCAACTCTGTTTGAATCTAATCAGAACAGTCGCGATTTTATAATCTAATCCAACAGTTTTTAGAATCTAATATAAATTCAATTGGAATCTAATCAGAGATAATTCAGAATCTAATATGAATTCAATTGAAATCTAATCAGAGATAATTTAGAATCTAATATGAATTCAATTGGAATCTAATCAGAGAGAATTTAGAATATAAATTGAATATCCTGCGCATTTAGAATCTAATCGGAACCATTTTAGAACTTGATTTAGCCATGGTTATTGTTGATTTTGTTCGAATTAGATTCTAATTATTTTCTGATTAGATTCAAACAGAGTTGCCTGAGAACATGCTCCATGCTCCGACCGCACGACTCAGAGTCTACTTGCGACGGTATAGATTTCATTATTAGGCAGTTGGCAGTATTTCAGTGAGACAATTTGGTTTCTATATTACTAGACTAAACAGCCTGGTCACATAGAAACCGAATTGTCTCACAGCTGCGTGGTTCTAATTGAGACATCTCGAGATCAAGAAACGCGGCATCGTTTGGGTTTGTCTGCTCTAATGTAAGAGAATGATGATACATGCTCGATTTGAGTCTCACAACTCAGTGACAAAATAGAGTAGGTAACGCGATTACCGTGTTCAGGAAACGAGATTGATACTCGATCACCTGCGACAAACAATCATTGAATAGACACCTCCACCACACTCGAGAAATAATAAGGTTGATGGGGAAACAAATATTCACACTTCTTCACACAACTTGCGTATGCATCAATCTATTTATCATTTCAAAATTCATCACACGAAAAAAGCATGCAAAATCAACGAGTTACTGTAACAATCACGAAAATCTAACTGTCTCGACTACAATAGACACATCTTTATCGATCTCGGAAGTGAGCATCGGCAACAGTATCCTCGAGAAGAATCTGAAATCAATACGATCATAACCAGGCTTGATTCGTGTCCGGTAGATATATCAATATATATCTCTGAACCATCAACTCAAGATACTGAATACCTTCATCGGAACTGGTTAAACTTTATATAGTACCAACTACTGTATATCTATGATCAATATACCTTTGGTCGCTCCCTGAGGAATTTTCCTTTATCATCCACTCGGGGGGCATTCACTCCGTGTCGAGTGTGGTACGGAGAATACGGATCATTCTCGAAGTATCTGAAATGAGACCAATTAATCAATTATCCATCAAGCATAAAGGATCACCAAGTAGTGGTTGGAACCATTTCAAGAGCACAACCATTTTAGATCTCAACAGACTCAAGTGACCTGCAACCAAGAAAAGCCCCCCCCCCCCCCCCCCCCCCGAAAAGAAGTTTTTAAATGTGAGTGATGACAAACCCGGGCCTAACATTAAGAGGGAACCCACCACGTCTGAATCTATGTGGACTGTTTCGCTGCCGAAATTCGAGCTGATTATAATAGCTCACAATAACCCCATTCGTTTTCGTAGAAAAAATCACAAACAAGATTCAAGACAATGGTTTGGATCGTTTCACCTTCAATAACAATAAAATAATCCTTTTTAATTATAAATGATAGAGGAACTCGCCTGGGTCTCAGCCAGTATTTGGTCATCATCTTGTCCAGCATCCAGTTCTGTTCCTATAAACATACATGTGTTATCAGATGAAGAAGACCGATAGTAAATACAAAGATTCATTATCACCACATCAACGCACTTTGAAGTAATAGGATTTAGGGTAAGTAGCGTACGAACGAATCAAGCGAGCGCTTCTATTAATAGAATTATATTTGCCTCGATTAGCACAAGCGCCTACTGCTTACCTTGGTGCATGTTTCATAGTAGAGACTGGTCGTCTGGAAGTTGTCGTCCTTCGCATATCGGATCTTGTTCTTTCCAGGATGCGAGTGGATCCACATGCCGTTGTTGAGTCGCTTGAATCTGGAAGCACCATTGTAATTTGATGTTTTAATTTACTTCTTCTCACTGACCGGTTGACTGGGTATTACAATGAAACAAGGTTCGGGAGAAGGAAGATAAGGGAAAAAAACTGCCTAGAGGAATCGGAGAGAATATAATGACTGGTGAATCCTTTGGTCATTCTCACCAGTGGTGAGAATGACCAAAGGAATCGTATCGTGAATGTGACCTAGACGAGGACTAGGCTTAATTTGTAGACAAATCCCCTTTAGTGAACCAATCCCGTCTTCTGAAGAAGAGCCGGATGTTTAATATCCCCATAAAGGATATTTTCTACTAATAACAGTATACAACTGCAAGAAGAAAGCGAACCGATCGAGGACGTCTTGTGCGGGTCGCTTCCTTCCGTCCTTGGGCGAGAAGCGGATGTGGTACTCCCAGTGTGGGATGCGTGCGATGCCACGCGTCGCGGTCGTCGCAGCAACTGCTGCAGATGGCGCCTGCAGCAGACTGCTGCAGCAAGCCGCAGCCTTGCCCAGGCTAAACATGCCCTGCAATTTACAACGGTCGTTTGGAGAGCTCAACTGATAAAGTGATGTGAAACAACTTTCTCTGGAGAATCTAGAGTAGTTCGAGCAGTTATCGCAACGTGCAAACACTAATTATAATGCGAAATCAATTAATTTAACGAATAAACAAAATTAATAAAACTTGCTCAGAGAGGGCGCAAGATGCTTGCGCGGCCTTATGTACGGTATTTCCATTATAATTTTGCGTTGTATCAAATACGTGACTGAGGAAAAGGAAGAACAGTGTTCTATAATGTGATAAATATAGAACAACGCACTCCTCGGACATTGAAAAAATACATACTTAACAATCCCAAAATTAGCTTGATCGAGGAGAGGGTAAGAGAAAAATATACAAATCTATGCATCTACAATTTATAAACTTTATATTATTATATAAATAACAAACGTCTGTTGGTTGGTTGGTCTGTCTGGTCAGGACGTCCTGCAAACACGCAATCTAAGCCTATGTGAAGCGTGAAGCTCTGAACACCATCTCATCACATATTACCAGTAATCGCATTTGCTGATCTTTCCGCTGATATTCACATGATAATGAGGGAAATGAGAGTAATAATCATAAGATGTGATGACGCTCTATCGACCGTATCTTCCCTTCCCTTCCCTTCCCTTCCCTTCTCTTACCGTCCATGCCTTTCCATTCTCATTCATTATATCTCCCATTGTTTTCCAATCTGAGATACACCGTATGTTTCATAAGAATATCGAGATTCATTAACGTTATTTATCAGAGGAACTGCATTCTATTCACGATCGCTCGTGAAATCGTAGTGCCTAGATAATGCTGAGGATAATTATTGAGGATAATTATATAGATCAATCAAAAATAAATGGTATGGAATGTACGTTGTTGCATGTGAATTCGGTCTTTGTAGACAGGAGAAGGGGAAATGAGAGGGGGGAGGGGGAGGGGGATCCCTCAGTGCTTCTGTGCAGCGAGGAACTTGGCGAAGGTGGTGGGCTTGTTGCAGCTGGGATAGAGAGGATTGAGATATGAGAATAAACTCTAATGAAGGAGAAAAGAGTGAGAAGAAGGGATGGATTGCTTACCCATTGGTGCTGCACACGCAGCGGAACATGAACTCGGGCTCGGCCCCGAGGTTAGAATTAATCTTGGAGAAGTCGTACTTCTGAAAAGGCATTAATTTTATCATTGCGTGAGATGAGTCGATGTTTACTAGAAGGCAGAAAGGGACACACCAACCTCAAGGATACAGGTAGCGAGGACCTGGTAGAGGATGGAGTTCTGGCCGAAGAGAGACTCGTATCCTCTCAGATTCTCCGTGGCTGCTCCAATTCCACTGGCACGAGGCCCTCCATTGAGAGAACCGAAAGGAATGAAGCCACAATACTTCCAGTCAGCATTCGATTGAGTGCGGAGATTTCCCTGCAATGGGTACTTACACTTACAATGTTATCTCCAAAGAGCTGCTTCGAACAGCACATTACTACATCACTACTACCTTCAGATAACCTTTACTTTTTTTATTACCTTTACTATCTTCAGATGGCAATAAACGTTAATTGACGAACCTCATCATCATTGACGTAGCATGTGAGTGAATGAACTGTCCCGAAGAGAGCGATGGAAGAGAGGAGGAGAAGAGAGAGATGGATGGCCATCGCTGATGAGAGGAGGAAGAGGGAGAGAGAAGAGTCTAGAGGTTGACTCTGTCGGAGGTTACCGGAATGAAGATGTGGTACGAGGAGCAAGCTGTGAGATGCTAAGCCACGCCCCCTACCACAGGTTTCCAGCCCCGCCCCCTTCTACGTCACGTAACAGGGGGGAGGGGGGGGAGAAGATACTAAGATGCAAATATGCCCCAGATGTGATAAATAGATGCTCGAAAATTGAGATTTAACATAATCGAAATATGATTTCATCGATAACCTTCAAACACTAGATGCTTGTAATAGAATCAGATTTCTTATCTTATCTACTTACAATCTTACTGTTACGTTCCTTCCGATCTTGAAAATTTGTTTAAAAAATAAAACAGTCAAAAACATCGCCATGAAGAGGAGTAATGTGCTACGAAGACATTTATATCCGTGTTTGGAGATGGAACGTTTATCTAGAGACCACAGGCCAGATTACCGAATTTTTGGGTTCACAATGTGTCTTTCAGTGTCTCAATAAACGGTTTATCGACATAAGTGCACTACAGTCTGCACCGAACTATAATATATAGGAATAAGCAGGCCATGAACTCGAGGAGGTCCAGCGATGATTAGAGAAGACCCACATTTCCCAGACTTTGCATTATTCATATTATTTTTTATACTTCTTTCCTTCTACGTGATTGTGGCTCGACGCTTCATCGGAATAAAAACGCTAGTTATGCGAATCCATTCACTTTTTCTCTGCAATGGCCTCTACTAATAGAGCGTAGAGAGTGGAAAAGCACTCGGGAAAGAATGTTGATTGGGTGAGGGTCTTCGCTTGATACGTCTATGAACGGTTAGTGGGAGTTTGTGGAAGTGAAGCTGCATAAATCTAACCTTTTTTTGTCACTCGCCCTCCCCCCGATAGAGATTACGAATGATTGGACATTGGGAAGAAGAAAAAGGAAGAAGCCTGAGAACTCACGAATGGCTGATCCTATCACCATTAGTTGTCCCTTTTACACTATTTCCGTTGTTGGGTCTTTACATATCAGATAAGTCTATTTCAGATACTGTCCTGTTGCTAAGTCAGGTTGAGAATAATCCTGAGATTGTCATTTGATAGATCGACACTTCCTGATACTCCTAATCTCTTACTCAGCCTTCAGACATTCCCTTGTCCCATTGTGATCATCGGATTGAATGGAAATGTCAGGGATGTATTCCATTAACGTAGATATATATCACTCATCGTCGATCGAGAGATAGTCAGAACCAATGATGAAGATGATCTAATCTTTCCGAAGGATTATTGATCGAGTAGATCAGAGACACCGTTGCTTTGTTTTCTAGAATTCCGAGAATTTTTTCATATTCCTTTTCATCTTCTTCAGTCAAAAATCTCCGCTTCCATGTGATATACTCAATTCAATTTCATTGCTAAGAAGGGTCTATAGCATACGAGGTCAAGACGAAAGAAGAGGCCTAATGAAAAAGTTGCGAGCTAATGAGAAAAACGCTTTGAAACGTGTGAGATTCGAAGAATAGGGGGATGACGTGGAGAAGGATAGTGAAGAGAAGATGAAGAGGGATTTGGAAGGATGTAGAGGCTTACAAACAAGATAGATATCAAACTATCTACAGCACTATCAATTCTAATTTTGCAATAGTTGAACCATTTTCAGGCGTTTTTTTCTCGCTGAACTAGTTGTGGAATTCAAAACAATACGAACCACCCTCATTATATCTTTTCTTTTATTCAGTATGTGATTGTTATTTTTTTCAAGAATGTAACACATAAGCTTTATCATCATGGTTCACAAGCGGCCAGAAAACACCAGAAAAAAAAAGGGGTATGGGAAAGCAAACTAGCGGACAAGTGGAATTTAGCGTATTTGAGAGAAGCAGCAACACAAATGGAGACCTCATTCAGCATGAAAGACGAAGTTGACAAGTTTTCACGGGGGGATCAGAGAGGAAAAATAGAAGAAGTCAATGGAATCGATGGTCAATCCCTTCTCATGGCTCGGATGGACTCGCCAAATGGCGTCTGAGCCTCGTAAGTCACAGTCTTGGGCTGCTCGTTGATCTCTTCGTCTCTTATGATGCCCGGGGGAGTGACATCCAGTACTGACCCATCAGCTCGTCTGATCAGTGAATTGGCGAATAGACCATCCTGAGAGATTACGACCTTGCCCACACTCGCACCCAGCTGTTCGATGGAACTGGCATCATCCCTGAAGGGAGACTGCCCAGAAGGAGCCGCCACTCCACTACCGAATCTACCACCACTCGCCCCACCCCCTGTCTTGGCACTGGACGGAGCAACACCTCCTCCTGGAGCTACTGATGATGATGAGGGAGCCGGGGGTGCCGAAGAGGCAGGAGGGGCTGACGGGACCGGATAGTAGCCGTAGGGCAGATACATGGGCTGAGGGAATGGATAGGGTTGGATGCTCATGGTTCCAGAGCCGGGAGATAGAGGACCCATCATGTAGGGCATTGGCTGGTAGCGGAACTGCTGTTGCTGCTGATGTTGTTGTTGTTGCTGATGCTGCTCTTCTGATCCTTGCTGCGAGTGCTGCGGATGCTGAGTAGAAGCCGAATTGTAGTTGCTGCTGGGATTGGAGGGATGGGCTAGCGGATGCTGCAAAAGGACCATTTAAATGTGTTTTCAAGTGTATAATTTGCTATTCATGTTTTGAAAATGCTTACATTATTAGAATTACTGTGGTTGCTGGCCGCCGAGTGACCTAAAATATTCATTATTTTTTCTCGACAATTGCAATGACACTTCAATTCGCGCTAACTACGCTCTATCGATACAGGACGGAATCGGTTTCACAACTGAGCAAATGAATGAACTATTTCTAGTCTTTTCATCTTCGATTCCGTTCTGCCTCGGTGCTCGTTCACATTCGCTCACTACGCGATGAAGCGTTGATTGGATCCGGCTCGGGTACCGTTTGGCGTCGCCCCACTCGGAGATTCGATCAGACGTCCCGTTGAGGCATCGAACTTCTGATGGCCGACGCCGTCGAGACGAGAAGGACGTCCACCCAGAGAGGCACGACTCAGATCGAAGTCAGAGCCGTCGGAGGTCCTGTGATGAGAAGGTGAGAATGGGTAGGTGGATCTAACGTGCTCTAGGATGAATGATTCCTGCTCTTCTTCGCTGCACTCAACTCCAGAATATCAACCTTCGTAGGTTCATAAATATGTTCTCCGATGCTTTGTTCATGCGCAAGTCTTCAGATCGTAATTGTATCAATTTCTCTCAAATATAATTTGTGCAATGCATCTCTGGGATAATCGCACCTGTTCAGTTTATCCTCGATGAATTCCTTCTTCGCTTCTCTGGCCGCCGTATTGAAGGACTTGCCCACCCCAATTCGACGGAATCCTGAATACGGTGAGATATTGTATGATACTGTAGAACCTTTAAGGATACGATGATAATCTGTAGAATATTACAGACTAGCGATGGGGTTTCCGTTTATTTTCTGCTTTCTCTTTCATTCGTTCACTGTTAAAGATATCCCAAAGAACAAAATGTTAACTGCAGAAGCTCACTGGGAATATGTCCTGAGTATCCAGCAGCGGGTATCCGATCGTTCTCCTCCTCCATCTGAGCTGCACGACGAGCACGATCCTCGTCGGTGATGTCGTCACCCTGCAATGATGACGGTCACGGAGTGGCCTCTTCGACGTCACCGTGATGCGCTCACTTCCCTTGCATTGTGTGCACCTGTAGTTCAACAGAACTATCTATCAAGTACGAAGTTGGAATGGTACCTCATATCCAAAATTGTTGATCCTCTCTCCTCCCCCTCCCCCTCCTCCACCTCCTCCATTTCCATAATTGAGTTTGCCAGTGACTGGCTCACCTCGCATCGCCAGCATTCGACGCTCCTGCAATCCATTGATTTCTCGCCCGAAATATGATCCCAGGTTGGTCAAATAATCTTGGGTATAGTCTGATGCCCTATTCATCTCTCGAAATTTCAGTTGAGATCGACAGTTCATATCGCCTTATCTGTTTTATGGCTAGCGTATTGAGTCTGATTGAATGGTTCCCTTCTCACCTTATTCCTCATAACTTCTCCCTTTGAATAAACTCCTCCATCCAATCCCTCGAATGGATCCTTGAGGGGAGGAGCATCGCGTCCTGCGTTCATTTTTTATTGTTATTAATTTCGAAAATATATATTTTTGAATTTCGAGGAGTTTGTACAGCTGTCAATCAATAATCCTCCCCTTCCCTCCCGTTTCGGCTCGTTTGGTGCATTGTAGTGAAGAGAGTGGCACTCCTAGCAACGAAGGAGTGGACGAAAGAGAGAAGAATCGATCGAGATGGGCACAAACGAGGAACAATAGCCAGAAGGATGGGAATGCATTTTTTTCATCAGCAGACTCAAAAATTCTCACATTTTAGTAACAAGACTCGGAAAACAATGCAAATCGCCTTCGTCATGTTCCTCTTCACTCACTTCTGGGCATGCTCTGACTTCTCCTCTTGATCTCTCCATTCCCAGCAGTCGTCCCTCCCCTTTCTCTTTCTCCTCCTCTCTGCTGCATCTGCTGCTGACGACCACCATACTCATGAGTAGAGGAGAACGTCTCTGCAACTGGAGTGTTGATGTGGTTCTTACCATGAGGGCAAATCAGTATCCGAGATTTTTTTCTCTGGGATCTTTGCCCCAAAGGGTTCTCAAAATGCGTCTATTGGGAAGGGACCTGGCGGACCATTGGGAACCTTAGCCACGCCACCTTAGAATGATGCTGAAATACCAGAGATATAACTTATCATCTCTATTATGGTCCGTGATATCATCTCCTCTCACCTCCTCCATCTCCGTATCTCATTCCTGGATGTTGTTGTTGTTGTTGTTGTTGTTGATCTCCCTGCTGTTGCTGGTAGTACTCGTACTCGGTAGGGTCGCGAGGTACTCTGAAAATATCTACATTTTCCACATTTTTTAGTCTCACTGATCTATAAAGCTTGCAGTGAAATTGTGTAGTTTTCCTAACAAAAAGTACATCATGAATCTCACCTCATGGGCATCGCATGGGCATTGTATCCAATAGTGTAGTTTAGCGAGTCATTGTACGCTTGCGGGAGGCTACCGTACGATGCCCCCATTCCCTGTAGATATTGTAATCTTCTCAGAATACCGTAACTTCTTCATGGTGACTTCAACTATGCAGGAGAGATATAGTATCGCTCAGCCAACAGAGATATATTGAAGTTAAGATTACCCACCGGGTATCCCATTCCTGGATACATCATTGGTTGACCTCCTCCGGGGTAAGGAAAGCCTGGAAACCAATGGATTGTCCAGCTTCGTGTTAGGGTCAAATCAACAGCAAAAAAATCCACATTTCATCCCTAGTCAACTTCAGAAAATCATTCATTAGAAACATTTCCACCCTGCCACCTGACCACGGAGATAAAAGATTCACAAAGACGTACCCTGCGGGGGCGCCCCTCCTCCCCCGCCCTGCCCTCCTCCTCCTCCTCCTTGGTTCATATGGTAGTCTCCGTGGTAGTCGGGATGGTACTGGATCTGGTTGAGGGCGAATTCGGAACGAGAAAGAGGAAGAAGAGGAGGGATTAGTTCCTCTGAGGAAATGGAGTTGTTGTGTCCGTTTGAATCCTGGAATCACTTGTTGAAGGCAAACAATCATTTGGCATCGTTTTTCCGAGATGAAATTCGAAAATCGAAATGTTTTTTAAGGGAGAAATATGATCTTTGATCTCAACCTTATTCTCGCTTGTCTCTCTGTCTCCTCTAGCTCGTTCCCGATCCTCACGTCCCGGTGTTCTGAAGATCATTTGTAACGTATCGCGAATGGTACCCAACTATCGAATCAGATGCGATATATGAAGCCGTTTGCATTAGGGTCAACAAGTGGCTGGAACAGGTAAAACATAACATATGCTCAAAAGATGGCCCAGGGGTAGTTTTTGATTCTGAATCGACTGAAGAAGCCCGTTTTTCGATCTGAGCCTTCTGAATCCCGGTACGATCCGACGTCGATTTGGACAAAATCGGTTTCTGCGATAAAAACTGATCCGGGAAGGGCGGAATTTGATTCTCTACAAACTGAAAAAAAATTGAGGCTCTATCTTTTTTCGTTATCGAGAAAAATTAGATTTTTGAAAATCGAGTTAGTGTGGGAAATCCCTCAGCTAATAATTAGAGACCGCAAGCTCCGCCCACTTTGAGGGGAATTAGATTCCTTCAAAACCTGCGCCTGGCAAGCACAAATCGTATTCTCTATCATTCCGGGCGATCAAAAGCTTGTTCTGTAGATCTCGGCAGTCTTCATAGATGTCCCGATGCGCACTTTGTTCAGACACCTCTAACTATTTTAAAATTAATTTTATAAGTGTCGCAAGTGGCTGTTGAGGTATTTACAAAGTGCGCACCAAGGTGCACATCGAGCATTCTATTAGTATATTTTATTCATTAGTTTGCAAACAAAATAAAAGTCAAAATATCGATTCCCCGAATTTTGCTCTCCTTTTAAAAACAATAAATTATTTTGATTTTTCGCGAGTAACAGTGAACTACTTTGCGGTAAATGGTGTGTTGGCACTTTGCCAAGTCGTTTCATCCGGCTACTTTCACGGCGGACTGAAATCCTACCGACACCCGGACCGCATGGCTAATAGTAAAAATGACGATCAGCGAAAACTGAGTATAATTATACTCAGTTTCGCACCTACAAAAGGCGCGCGATTCAAACGGTAGAAAAATCAGGTTTCTTTGACAGGACCAACCATCATATCAGGATCACCTTTTTTTGAATTCCCTGAGAAACGCGGGAAAATTTGAATATTTGAACTTATGATGTGCAAGTTACTCGAAATCTTCGCGGGACGCGGAACTCTTTCTCTTGTTAGTGGTTGGAGGTGGAGTCCGTCTTTGAACCTACTATATTTAGTGGAATTTGGAGGCGGGCCTCGTTACAAATTCTAGCCATGGTTTTTAGGGACCACCACGTAAAATTTTAACGTTCCTCTAAAATTGCATTTTTATGCGCATCTGGGTAATCGGGTGTGCAGAATTCAATAAGCTTACTCAGATTGTAATGAAAAAATTAAATCAGCGAGTTCTGACCTACCCGCCTAAGCCCCTCCCCTCTCGGTGCAGTCACGCACGAAATCAGTTCGGTGGGTCATGGCATGGTAAGCAGGCCACCCTTTTGGAATTTCAAACACTTTTAATTTTATTTTTCTTGACAGCATGAAATAAAAAGGCGCCTTCGGACTGATAATTGATCAATATATTGTTCATTTTCTCTGTGTAAAGGTATCAGTCAGGACAAACGTGCGCAAGGTATACGGTATCCAAGAGTGAAACCGCGGGCAGTAGTGAATTTAACTGAATCTATATTTCAAATGATCATATTTCGTACTCCAATGAATGGTTTATACAAACGCAATACATAAAATATAAGAATGTATCAACAAAGGGTTTTAATCACTTGTTACATGACGTCTTTTATTGTTTTGTCCGTTAGTTATTTCGCAAGGATCGCGTCCATGGATTTCGGGAAAAAACTTGATAAAAGTTTAACTCTTGCACACTGATCATACTGAAGTCAAAACCGAGAGGGCGCATCCCGAGAATAAGCCGTAAGCTAATTAAAACGGGCGAATTCGCCAAGTATGCAATTTTCACCGACGATTTAAAACATGATCGCGTCCACAGAATTTTCTAATTTTTTTATTTGTAGTGCTTTGTTAACTGAATTTTGTATTAATGATAAGAATGTAAAGGCGCATTCCGAAATAAGAGGTTAATCCTGGAAAATGCCAAAGTACGTGGAGGATTTAAATTCCCACATTTCGACGTTTCCCACTCCATGACACGACATTTGCCGGCTCTGATTTTTTTTTCCGGTTCGGTGGTCCCTACATGGTTTTCGCCTTGGGTAGGATTTCAGTCAGCCGTGCTACTTTGATCAATGTTATCGTTTCATGGCCAATTATTGAGTGTTTTGCACGGTTATTTTTGTGTTTGCTTGATTCGCAGCCCATGTGCTTCCGTTGTATCTTCTTTGGAACCGCTGTGATATGTTTATCGTTCTCTAGTTCTCGTTTTCCAGCCTCTTCCGTTACGAGGCCGCGGATTCAACGATTTGAGGACGTTCTAAAGGGTTAGTTCACTTCTCACTTGTATTATATTCACTCAGCGACAGTAAACCCCATTCGCAATGTTCATATGAAGTGTGGTACAAGAAATAGACCCTTAACTGTGAGTTCTTACGCTGAAAACTCCATGAGCAGTGCAAGAACCTTAACGAACTGTGTAGCCATTCACGACCCTCCACTCCTCCGGCTCTAAAGTGGGCTTCCCGCCCCTATCGCGCGGTGCTAGAAAATCAGGGAGAGGGCGTGGTGGGACCATCGGTTTCAAATGGTATCGTAATATAGCTACGGTATTTGTGTGACCGAAAAATGATACTCAGTCAACATTCAAACATTCGCGGTATATTAGTTGCTTGCGACCGTTAATTTGCAAAGCGCCGCATAAACTAAACGCCGTGGTGCGCTGGTTGGTGTGAGCCCACGCTCCCTTAAGACGAACCCGACTTTTTCTGGGGCTCTAAACGGCCGTGGCCATTGGCGAGTAACTCATTTATGACTAAGCAGCGCTAAACGGTAATATGCGTATTATTCACTTCGTTTTGCTTGAAACAAATGCTGGCACCAGAGGAAAGTTATCGTCTTTCCAGCACTTCGTTTGCGCTCAAGCAGTGGTTTGAGACATCTTTTGAATAGTTAAATAGAAATAGAGCCAAAATTATCGGTTCTAGTTCCCTTGTTAGTCAAACTACCGATGTGATAGCTAATCTGATATTATTGTAGGCTCTATAATCGACGGACAGGAGAATCATCATCGACGACGACATTGCTGCCTTAGTGAAGAAAGGTGAGACATGAAATGTCTCTTGTTTCCCCTCCCCCCCCCCCCGTGCTCTTTCTATGTCTATTTTGTGTATTGATTCATTAGAAATGACACTATTTACCTTTTCCCTCTTCTTTTATAATATCGATCATGATTGTTTAGTAGGTATAGTTGTTTGTTGAGGTGATTGTGTTAGAAAACATTTGCTATCTTGATTGTAGGCTCCCTTTCAAATTATTCTCCTCATTATCCGAATTGGTTTGGTCATTTATTGCGACCAACTCTGCTCTCATGACTCTCTAGTATCTCATCTACCGTACACAGTTACAGTATCCCTCTGGCTATGTTATTCACTTTTCTTATTGATGATCATAGTCTAAATATTTCTTCACTCGTAGTACATGTTTGAACTCACCCCTTGCATTCTTTGTCTATCTACATTGTTTTGTGTTTTTTTGATGATTGAACACACGTTTTTGCGATAAATATTGATTATTTCATAAGGAAGCACTGTCCTAATCACATAATACGATCAATTGAGGATCTCCATAACATTTTGAATAATATTTGGTCAAGATACAGTGAGAAATAGTCGAACGAATGGGGAGAAAGGGAGAGGAAGAGAGGAGAGATAGGCTCCGCCCCCTTTCCCTCTTGACCGATTCTGGCCCCTCTCCCACTGTGCCTCCGCGCGCGCTTTTTGAGGCTTTTCTCGGCTTAGAGGTGAGATATCGACAAACGGCAAAAAGTATGATGTTATTGGGACCCCGAGGGACATATTGCATACCCAAATAACCCCCTACAATCAATTCCGTGGAACACCTTGCGGTCTCTAAGCTAATTTGTAGAGAATCTTCTCCCGATCATTTTGGTATACAAGGTTAGGGTCTTGACTTCTGTGAAAGTGGTTTTACATCGATTTAAGTGTCGTAAACTCGCGTTTTTCGGAGTTTTTTGAGTGCAACTTTTTTCTTTCAAGTTTTCATGATCTCTAACATAGAAATTCGGTTTCTACGTCCGAAAATACATTTCGGCCAATTCCGCCCCTCCCGGACCAGTTTTTATCGCAGAAACCGATTTTGTCGAAATCGACGTCGGGTCGTACCGGGATTCAGAAGGCTCAGATCGAAAAACGGGCTTCTTCAGTCGATTCAGAATTAAAAACTACCCCTGGGGCCAACGAGCATATGTTGTGTTTTACCTGCTCCAGACCCCTGTTGAGCCCTTGTTGATCCTAACGCAAACGGCCTCATATTCTTTACGGCTATGTGACTTCCATGATGGATAGTTCATCATGTCCTAATTTTTCAGCACTACGATTTATAATTATCGTTTAATTATATCATAAACACTTGTGTAAAACAGAGGAACGAAACAGTACTAGAAATGAGTAGATCCACCCTCGAACTCTTCCTTCTCTAACCTCCCTTCCATTCCTAAACCCTTTAGTGAATGGAATCGTCAACATTTTTCCGTTCGTGTTTCGCCCCCCGCTGATTTTCGAATGCTTTCTTTTCTTCCTCAGAAGAAAGCACTATATAACACATGAATTGCATGGAGTCGCACTCTTTCGATGGAAAAGAAAGAAGGAAACCGGGGAAAGAATGAATAATCGCTCCCTCTCTTGGATAATCGACGAAAGCCTACTACTCCCGAAGAAACTCCAAAAAAAGTAAGCCAGCATTGTAACAAAAATAATTGTAAATTATAAACTCACTTGAGTGCTCTTCTTCCCACAGTGAAACGCGCACCAGGAACGTGGCCGGTGAAACCTGAAATTAATTTCACGATGAAATATACGAAAGGAGAGACCGGGAGACTGTGACTGGACGGGAAGACATTAGAGCATGAGGAATGAAGAGGCTCCTTCTCCCCTCTCCCCCTCCTCCTACCCCCTACCGACAGTTCCCCTTGGCAACTTCCTCCTTTGTTTGAGTCACTCTCCGAGCCCCCTCGGTGCCCCCTACTTTACGAATCTCGGATGGGTCATTCAGAGGGAGTCATTCATCCACTCTGCATAGTGCACATTCGGAATTACGGCAAAGAGGGAAATGCATGCGGCGTCTACGGACCACTGTGAGAGTTACGGTATCAAGGAAAACGCACCCGACACGGGCGAGTTACGGTAGAAGTGGGACATCGTCTGGAGACGTCGTCTGATGCTGAAGTTCTCCTCTTTTCTGGTCGCTTTTTCTCGTCTATGAGCACGCCTCTTACCTCTCGGAGGTCTAACAACCTCCCCCCTCCCCCTCCCTCCTCAGGATCTCTCCTTCACTCGGGATATCTAAGAGAGACGGGTAAACGCCCGTCGATTTGGGATGAAGAGGGAGGAAAAACAGATAAATGTGGAAGGAATATTATATGTATCTCATCGATTGAAGTTGCATTGCATGGCTGTCTATCCGCATTCCTTCTACAATTCGAAGACAAGAGGCCCGAAATTACAATTTTTCGATATTACAAATGGGAGCCGGAGCCCTCAAATTTCTTTAAAATATCTTCCCCCAATTGCGATGATGCCAAAGAGTGATGACTGAGGAAGAAGGACTCTCTTCGTTCTAAATAATCTAACCAGTCCGAGACGCCAGATAGTGTGCCAAATGAAGAGAGCGCTCTATACATGACTGTCTTACAGACAAGAATAAGTGCCTTCGATCACGCCACGGTTGTTTCTGTCGACTAGCTGGTAGGGGGTATGTATCTCGACTAGGGGTGGTAGATCAAGGAATGACTCTTCGCATTGCGCATGCTACATTCTCTGACTGAAACAATCATCGTTGAATGCCCAACCCCCAGTAATAGGAATGTCGTGTCGTCTTTCGTAATTTGCCTGAACCGAATCCCTCGGTCTCGGTCATTTCCCCTTCACTAATCGGCTTCTCTACTTATGAATGCTCACTTTCCCTAAATCGGATGATTCCCCTCCCTCTCATTGATTGAAGGTTTGCATCGCGGTACTCCAACTTTGCACTACTTTCCGTGTATTTCAGCATTTGTTTTCAAACGGAAATTAATTGCATTTGAAGGGACACCCACTGTGACACCGAAGTGCGTTCAAAGTGCTCAGAAAAAAGGAGGGCGAGCATTAATGGGTTGAAATCACTGACATCTGCTCTTTTGTTGCATGGGAGACTCGTCCCCTCCCTCCCTCCTCCTTCCTATTCAGACCGGCAGTTGCAGGAGAGCCAAAGTAGAATGGGCGCACGCCACAGATCAGAGTGCTCTCTCCTTCTCCCCCCCCCCCCCCCCCCAAGAGAAGAGAACACATTACACGTTAGAACCCTCCTCTAGACTCGTTGTGTCTGGCTGAAAGTGACTGAAAAGGCGCTAAAACTGTCGTGTTGGTAGTTCGAGAATGTACTTTTCCGCGTATTCTCCCATGCAAAAGTGATCAATCTTGCTGTCCTTCAGGTTCAAATCTCAACCGTTTTCTTGCTAAAGCCAACCGCCGAGTTGATCCAATTAGCTGATTTCTCTTTATTCACAGTTCGTTTGCCGACCCTTCTCTCCTCTCCCTGATTTCTCCGTCTTTGTCTCCATCCACACCCGTTTTGTCTTGTCTGATACTGACTCAATTCCTCTCTAATGGATGAGATAGTGTGTGCATCGAAGAGAGTCGATGAGGATCGTCCTGAATGAATCACCGTGTTCTCCCCTTCCCCCCTCCTTCTCGTCCCCTTCCTTTTCCTCCCGTTTTCTCGTCGCTCCCTCTCATTCTCTCGCTTATCATCCATACTTGTAGCATGTATGTACGTTTCACACTTCCGCCATCTAGCCAACGAGTTGACAATTGTATCACTCGACTCACAAGCTTTTCCGTCCTACAGTTCCATACTATCTCCCCTGCATCATTCGTCTTAGTAAAATAAGCATGAAAATGCTTGAGAATATCGAATTCCACTCTTCTACGTATTTTTTCGTTCCTTATTCAGCGATTTTCTATCTGAATAACCTCCAAATTCTCTGATCTGTCTCAGTGCGTATTATCTCTTGATCTACTCTCCCTCCCCTACAGATAGTTCAAGAATGGGGGGAGAGTGACTCTATCTGGACGACCCATCTTTCTGTTCTCTCTTCCATCTCTCTCTCTGCTACCCGACATTCTCCCTCCTTCCTCAATGACCATTTTACGATTATGTGACCTCACCATTTCGAACCACCTCAAATCCCATCCTTCTTGACGAAATCCGGGAACTTTGCTATGAGAATTTGCAAGAAAGAATTATGGGTGATGCACACGATTTTCCGCGTTAGACTGCGAGTTCGAGTGTCCGTCTTTTCACCTCTGGAAGTGCAGAATCTATGAACGATCGCTTCCTTTTTCCTTCTTGGTTCTACCTCTCGATCCCTTCTTCTCGATTCCTTCCTTCCATTCATGGTTATGTGTTGGCTGTACCATGTGTTTGAGATTCGCGGAAATATCGCAAGTTGTGTGGCAAACTCTCTCGATATCTCACACTCTCCCTTTCTCTGACCACTCAGATCACTCCCATCTCGTGGGAGGCAAAGTATGTTTGGCAAGCAGTTACCGTATTCCCCCGGTTCCTTCCTTATTCAAGAGGGGGAGGGGGAGGGGTGTCAATGGACTTTTGATAAACCCAGTCTCTGATCTCTTGTGTGTTTCCAACTTGCCTAAAAAACCAAGTGAGTGCTCAACAAAATATGCGTTTTCTCCGCGTTTCTCGTCCTTTTCAATGGCAGTTTCCTTTCTGGATGAATTCTCGCTAACAGCCATAACGTTGTGATCGGTGGGGGAATAATTATAGCCCCCCTGTCCTATCCATTCATACAGGGCACAGCGAGTCAAGGGGAGAACTATAGAGGAGGAGGGAGGAGGGGGGAGGAGGGGGGGGGGGGAGTGGGAGAACGATCAAGTAGTGGAAATGTCCTTGTTGTGAGGCCACTGGAAGGGGGAAAGGTCGAGACTCTCCTCTCTCATCTCATTTCCATGACTTTGAGTTTCTACCGTTTTCTCGCATCGTTTCTTCTTGATTCCTCATACCTCTCGCCACCCAACGAACGTCCTCGATATGTAATTCTTTTTGCTATGGAAATCATGCTTCCGCGCGGCGTAGTCTCTGATGTTCACTGATCTTGGGATATATAACATGGCCTATGTTTCCACGATAATTACGCATTTCTCCTACCAGTCGCTGTTTTGACAGGCTCACTGGGTGACCGGTTAGGCAGACTTCCCGGGTAGAGAAGAGAAGGAGGACTAGACCCTCCCCATTCCACTCGATCTCTATCATTTCTTAACGCAGATAGAATTTATTCATGAACTTCATTCATATGTCCGCCCTCTAAATAGGAATATCTATCTGATCCAATGGGAACCTTGACAACTGTCACTATCACTGCCCATCATCCTTTCCCCATTCCATCTCCCCCGATCAGTTATCGATCGCTCAATGGTACAGTATTCGATTGGCTACGGAAGCAGGAAATTATCGATTGTGCCAGTCGCTCAAAAATCGGAGCGAATCAGCGAGGGAGTGAGAGACGATTAGAGGATAGGAAGAGAAGAGGAAAGAGGGAGATAGAAGGAAGGAATAAGCGACTGCTCACTGTAGTCTATGGTCCCTACAAGATGTCTACAGTATCCCAGAACGCTACAGTAATCCCATCATCGATTACCATACCTGTCACTTTCCCGTCAACCTTCTCTCGCATCACTCAGTTCGATAATCCCTCCACTCCCTCTTCATCCCTCAATTTTCTTTCTCTTCTCTTTGATCGATTTTCGACCTTTCCTCATATGATCTCATCTCCATTTTCTCCCATTGTAACAGTGAGATTCAGCGCCTGATTGACTACTGATTCCTTGATTTTCTCTTTGATAGACCTTCCTGCTCCTTTCGCCATTTTCCGACAATGAAACGCTGAATCATGGGTTTCTTGCGATTTCGTGATTCATGGGTCCTTCCCTCGACCTCCCATTCCTCCTTCTCATTCAAACACGTACTGAGACGCCTTTGCATGGTCATTAGCCCCCTTGTTCGACCTTGGGAGTTATGAGCGAGAGAGAGAAACACTTCTTCGAACATGCATTATATAATGCGCTTAAAATAAGGTTTGTTCATCCCATTGTTGCTCTAATCGATCGATTTCATTTGCTCAGCTGATGAGATTAATGACCTTCCCTTAACTGTTTCAATCCAGGGTAGGATGCTCGTAAACCTGACCCATCCATTCGCCATCAATCACATTACGAAAAGGAAACTTACTTTGCAACGATTATCTCCAATTCTCTCTTGTCGCTGTTCATTTCTCTCCATTTCTCTCTCCTTCCTAATTCCTTTCTCTATCTAAATTGTCTCTCATCACGCACTCGCTCGTGGGAACTTCTCTCCAACCCTCCTCCTAATTCATCCTTCTTCTGACCTATCGATCGATAGAATGGACCATTAACCTCTGAATTGCGTGCGAGTGTGGTGAAAAAAGTTCGGACCAAGGCCAAAACTGGTTTTCCCCTCCCTCTCATTCACAACACATCAGAGACATGAGAGGCATGCAACTTTTTCCCGTCACTAATCGATTTCTGACCCATTGTTACCGTGACTCGCCTCGTTTTCGTCATGTTTTCAGTGGTCCTAATGCACTCTTGCGTCATCATAACAACCGTCAATTTCGTGTTCCGCATTCCCCCTATTGGCTCCGTTTCTCATGCTAATTGGGGGCTATCCTCACTGACGAAATTCCTAGAGTTCTCTGGCAGTCTATTCCTTTGTTTCTCTAGAAGTCTCCGATATAATCCCGTCCCTGTTCAAATCAATAAAAACAATAATAATTTCCGTCTAGATTATCTCCCTTTGTGAATAGGCTCTCCCTGTCTGCCAATTCCTTCACTGGGTCTTCATCTTTCTGTTGTACTGCTCATTCTCCTTGAACCTCCCATTTCTCGTTTTTTCTAAATGTCCCTCTCTCCTCTCCATCTCTGCTCTTTTCCATACCACTTAGCCCCGGTTGTTGCCTCTTTCTGCTAAATCGAGATAGGAGTCGAGACAGTTAATCTATTGATTGCTCCATCCCCTTTCTAAACCGTCGTTCTGCATTTTCATGAGTCTGTGTGTCTGCATATTTAACCATGTCTTCATTCAATCCATTCATCGATTCACCTAATTACAGTACGCCGTCCGCATTCCGTACTCCTCGTCGGGTGGTCTAATCTTCCTCTCGGGATGATCGGAGCCTTCGTACCCTACGTAGCCAAGCTACACCGATCGTACCAGAGCAATGACATCGTCGATCGGTTCGTCTTCTATCCTGGAAATGCTTTGCCAGCGGATACTTTTGACAAAGATTCGGCAGAATCGCATTGAAACTCGTAGTGAAATCAGCACCGAGCTCGGTGCCTAAAAAATATGGAAATATTTTAATTCTGCGATGAGATTCGAAAACAGAATACCGAACCACTGCTATGATGACAATTGCAGACTGAACTACCAGTACACGGCCACGATGGTGATGGTGTGTGCTGTGATGCTGGCGGGCACTCAATACGTCGGAAAACCCATCCAGGTACCAATGGATCGTTGTTTGGACCCCGTGTATGAGCGAGTCTGGGGACATGTACACCTGGGCATCAAAATCTGGCCAAATCTTCTTTATTTTCAGTGCTGGGTGCCTGCTCAGTTCACTGGCGCCTGGGAGAAGTGAGTTTCATTCCGAAGTCATCTGTTGTGCTCTTATCATGAATTCATTTGAATCAGCTCTGCTCCTCAATTCAAGCACAACTCAGGAAATGAAATGGATAAATGACATTCCTACTGTCAAAAATGAAACGAAGATAATGGAAATACAATTCAGATACGCAGAGACATACTGCTTCATCAAGGGTTCCTACTTTCTACCCGATGACAATGAAATCGACAACGACTTCATTCGGAGGGACGAACAGGTCCGTTTCCAGGCACATACGACCGACTATCTGAGATTTTCGACATATAAAATTATTTATTGGCATTCGTGAAAAATGGATTCTTCTCATATTGTGGCATTAAATAGTGCTCGATGAGTTGAGTCTGGGGATAATTTTTTTGGAATTTTTCAGATTTTTTTCGCATCGCGGCATAAGGAGGTAAGCGTGATGACGTCATAGGTCTAAATCCGTAAATCGAACCAAATCGCTTCGAGAGTGGGTTCGTCGCATTCCTCGTGGTATTCTAAGACTCTTTTACTCTGAGACATTTTTCGGTCCCCCCAAGCCGAAAGCTGCAAATCGATAAAAACACAAATTTCACCATACTTAATTAATTTTTTAAAAATTTCTTAAGAAAAGGGGCAAGTTTTTTTGCTTAATATCTTCTAAATGTAATAACACAGATGCAGTGATAAAGGCGTAATTTATTAAAATTGGAAATTTTTTTTTTGGGTTACTGTAGGCCAGTATTCGTGCAAATTGGTATATCATGCACATATGTAAATATTTCAACATTTGCTGTTTCAGTTTATGGTGGAATAATAAGAATTTGCACGATTTTGAGAAATTTTTTTTTCGAAAGTCATGATCTATGAATTTCGCAACACTTACTTTTACGAACGCAATAATAACCCATGATCTTGCTAGTATAAATGTGTAGTCCCGTGGCTACTGCATCGAATCCATGTGATATGGGGCTCTGGCGATTCTGTGGTCGCCCTCATTTATTCACCCAAAAAATGAGAAAAATTCGCAATTTTCAAAACCTTGCAAACTCCCACATGTTAGTGCTCATTGTGTTCGTAATCCATTGTGAAAAACATGCGATGATAGACGAACATAATGAGCACTAACATGTGGGAGTTTGCAAGGTTTTAAAAATTGCGAATTTTGCAAAACTCATTTTTTGGTTGAATAAATGAGGGTGACCACGGGATCGCCAGAGCCCCATATCACATGGATTCGATGCAGTAGCCACGGGACTACACATTTATACTAGCAAGAGGTTATTATTGCGTTCGTAAAAGTAAGTGTTGCGAAATTTATAGATCATGACTTTCGAAAAAAAATTCTTAGTATTCCACCATAAACTGAAACAGTAAATGCTGAAACATTGACATATGTGCATGATATACCAATTTGCACGAATACTGGCCTACAGTAACCCAAAACAGCGAGTTGACGCCCAAATACGCAAAAGTTCCAATTTTAATAAATTACGCCTTTATCACTGCAGCTGTGTTATTACATTTAGAAGATATTAAGCAAAAAAAACTTGCCCCTTTTCTTAAGAATTTTTTTAAAAAATTAATTAAGTATGGTGAAATTTGTGTTTTTATCGATTTGCAGCTTTCGGCTTGGGGGGACCGAAAAATGTCTCAGAGTAAAAGAGTCTTAGAATACCACGAGGAATGCGACGAACCCACTCTCGAAGCGATTTGGTTCGATTTACGGATTTAGACCTATGACGTCATCACGCTTACCTCCTTATGCCGCGATGCGAAAAAAATCTGAAAAATTCCAAAAAAATTATCCCAGACTCAACTCACTATTTAATGCCACAATATGAGAAGAATCCATTTTTTTTACGAATGCCAGAACTATTTCCAAAATCTCAGATAGTCGGTCATATCACCTTATTATCTGGGTCTGGTTGTCATGATTCTCAAACCGGGCCAGGTCTGGTTCCGGTGCCAGCTAAATTCGTGGTTCCAGGTGATCGGGTACTACCAATGGGTGCCACTCGTTCTCGCCTTCCAAGCCTTCTGCTTCTACGTCCCCTCTCTCATCTGGAGGAGCATGAACTTCAATACGGGTATGGTAGTCGGATGGAGGGTACGGTAATCAATCGATCGGTTCAGGCATCAACGTCAAGGCCATTCTCGAGTCGGCATCGAAGATAAAGAAGCGGGTGAATATTTATTATTCGTGAATCGCGATCGAAAAAAAGAGGAATACTGGAAGAATCAATTAGATAAACATCTGTAGAGAAATTCCATTGAAATGAGTCTCCCGATCGTAATTTGTTGCTCAATGAACCTTCTAATAGTTGATCTTTGATCTTTGATCTCTCTCCTCTTCAGGTGGACGAGTCTTCTAGACATGGTCAAGTTCGTGCAGCCGCCGCACACATAAATGAGGCACTGGAGATGCAGAGAGATCTTGCAGTTAGTGAGTGATAGTTGATCTTTGATCTTCTCGTTTTGACTGCACTAGGATGATGAAGAACAAAGTCTCGTGTTGATTTCAACGCTCCAATTTTTCATTCCTTTCTATTGGTCACTTTCAGTTATACCGTTTAGTTTCCACCTCTACTTCGATTCATGATCTCATTCTGATCTTTGATCTTGCAGGGAAGATGGAACTAGTCAGGAAGTACAAGCGATCCGGTCATTATCTTTCTATCCTCTACGTTGTCACCAAGGTATTTTGCAATTGTATGTAATATATTTTAAATTTCGATTTGTGGTCCATAATCTTCGATAGCCAACTAGCCTAAAGTTGGCTTTATCAATGAAAAATGGCAAAATGGGTCAATAATTTTCAGTTTCTTTACATCGTGAACATCTTTATTCAATTCTCCATCTTCTCCACATTCCTCGACGTCAAGTCCACTTTCTGGGGATTCAATGTGAGTAAACGACCTTTGATCTTTGATCTTATCAGATTATTCACTTGATCTTTGATCTTTATCTTCTTCTCCTTGTAGATTCTCTCCGATCTCATTGCTGGTCGTGAATGGGAAGAGACAGGCAACTTCCCTCGTGTGACCATGTGCGACTTCAACGTCAGTTTCCCATGATTTTCGGTCTTCAAAAATAGAGCGGGAATAGGTTTCATCTCGGAAGTTACCGCGTTATTGGTGTACCTATGAAAACACTCCGTTCCTTCGACTTTTGAAAAATTGTGAGAAGAAATGCATACTGACATACTCTGATATAGAATTGCGATTATCATCGTTCGAGAGCAATACGGTAGAAATTAAATAGTTCAATCTACATATTTGCTACTCAATTGAAGGTGCGAGTACTGGGGGCTATGCATCGATGGACGGTCCAATGCGTACTCATGATCAACATGTTCACTGAGAAGATCTACGTGTTCCTCTGGTAAGCAACCATTCCTACCCTATCCCATGCTACGGTACTTTTCCATCTACCGTAGTAATCTACCGTACCCTCCTCAGGTTCTGGTTCATTCTGGTTGGTGTCATGTCGATGTTGTCTCTCGCCTATTGGCTGGTTGCTCTTATCTTCGGCAGTAGTCAGAAGGAATACGTCGCCAAGTATGCATTTGATTTTTTTAAATGATAATATTTTCGGTTTGATTGAAACTCGATGCTTATGCAGCTGATTAGAATGAGTGAGCCTGCAGATAACCTTGAAGATATTTATTCTGAAATGCGAAAATTCGGTATTCATTACTTTCAACTGAAAATAATATGAATCCAGGTACCTCCGATGCACTGGAGCCATTGACTCCGAGCCCAACAGGGAGGATGACAAGTGAGTATCTGATTAAGAAGTGTACTGTACACTTCTTAATCAACCAATGAGTACTGTACTTTTCAGGGCGGTGTCCGGCTTTGTGTCTCACTTCCTCACTGCCGATGGAGTCTTCCTCTGTCGACTCATCCAGGTTAGAAAATATATTCGCCTATTATGAACAACTTCACATACTGTCATGTTGAAGTCTTAGGAATAGATAAGAGATTGGAGATTCAAAATCCTCATTTTTCAATTGCAGACGAACGGAGGCGACCTCCTCTCAGGTGAGATTATCACCGAGTTGTTCAAGATCTACCAGGCGAGCAAAGCAGAACTCGAGCAGGTTCGTCGCTAAATCTAAAGTCCACGGTTTAGTACTTACCGTATTTATCCATTTAGCGTATCCTATTCAATGGATATCAATTCAGGACAAGCCGATCGAGACGTCCTTCGACTCTCCCGACTCCTCCGCCACTCTTCCCCGATAGGAACATTGACTACCGTAATCCCCCTAGCTACCGTATCACTCCTCAGAGTAGTCAGTTTCCAAGCAGGACTTTGAAATGAGAGTTCCTTATCACTACTATAATAATAACCCCGTCAACTCAAAAGTATTATGAGATTATAGAAACCAATTAACTTTCTCACAATTGATTCCTCGATCGATGTTTCTCCCGAAGCTTTCCTGCCCTGTAACTCATCCATTCCGCGCAATTCTAGCCTACAGTAACCTACAAACTATTGTGATTTTCTAGGTTTTGTCATCTACCGTATACTTTGAGCGTTCAAACTGCCTTGACTCTAGTTGTGACCTACTTATTCATATCGATCTAGATGCTTATTGATTCTTCTTGCTCTTATTGATTTGCGGCTGATTTCACTTACTGTTCTCGTTCCAACATTCGAAAAAATTAGGTGCACTGAAAATAAAAACTGTTGAACATCGTTTTATCGAGACTGGGTATCATATATTACATGGGATCAATTGATCGTTGAATTTCTAAAGAGTGTATTGATTACAGATTAGAGTGTGCAAAATGCGACTATGATTCACTAACCACTTGGGATGCTCAAATGGAATCAACAAATTCTTAACGGATAAAGCAATGCGTCAAAACAAAAAAAATGAATGATATCTGATAGTGAAAACCGAGGTATCATTTACGCTCTACATTTTCTTAATAAATAATGAGATATCGCATGGGAATATTGTGAGAGATCAGAGATCAGTGCGCTTAGTATGGGAAAACAGAAAGGCGACAGAACAAGAAGAGAAAATAACACCGCTTACAATTTTGTCTGCAACTGCAATAGGGGGGGGGGGGTGAGGTCAGGTTATCGACAGTAATCGATCGATTACAGTAATCAGGGTAAGGGGGCTACCGTAATCCTCTCACTCGGTCATCAAAGTATCCACTCGTGGTGGGGTCTTGCTGTTCGAGTCGCCTGCAGCAGCTGCATTCTGCAACACACACGCAAATATATTTCAAAAATTTCGCAATTTTTCAGTTGCACTAACTTCGTTCTCTAACTTTTTCTCCAAGCAACCAGTTGCAGGGAAATCACAATAACGCCTTACGTAACTGATGTATTTGGCTCTTTTAATCACTACCGTATCTCCCTACAGTACCCCCCCCCCCCATTCCATACCTCCTGATTCTCCACATCCTCCTCCATTTTCTCATCGCACTCATCAACTTTTCCGAAGAATCGCTGCTCGATGCGACCTCCGTTCATCGCATCGTCCACTGGCTCATCCTCCTAATATTATAAATAATGTTGTTATTATTATCTGTAGTTTGCATTAGATAAAGTGTAGACATACCCAAACACATAAGAGATAGCCATTCGAAACAAGGTACTTCGATTTTGCGAAAATAAATTAACTTAAAAATAACTCGCCTCCGGCTCGAGTCCCGTGATGCGTGCGCCACTCTTGTCCACACACGTCACCTGATAATTATCAGATACAGTAATCCGTCAATCGATCCCCTCTCTCACCCCCCCCCCACCCTAACTACCTCAACACTCGAGACACTGGAACTGGTCTATTCGCGAATATGAATGAATTCCCAGTTCCTGCCCTCATTACCGTAATCCTCTCCTCTACCGTACCACATTGATGCACTTCTCAAGTGCGCGGAACAACGTGGCGGCCGTCTTGTAGTGGCGCAGCGGGTCGATCAGCAGCTCACAGATCCTGCAGCAAGTTAAATATTGAAGGATTTAGAGAACAAAAGTTTTTTTCCAGATCCGCAAATTACATTATTTGAGAAAAAATAATAGGGCAGCGATGGGTCCGGATGCAACCACTCCCGTGTCAGTCTGACCCACCTTTGGAATGTGAAAGGCGCCGCAGTGAGAGAGGCAGCCCGACCCATGATGAATCTGCAACCATCGCATTTTGTGCCATTAAAATTATGATAGTGAGAGAAGCATAATATATTCAAACAAGAAAACTCTTCGAAATAATTAAAGTATTTAGTAGTATACAGACCGATAGCTGTCCCTCAGATCGCTCTTCTCGTCTTCCCATCCCTCCGCCGGTGGCCTGTACTCCACTCCTCCTTTCACCTGCAACTAGAGGCATCATTATAACCATCTAGATGGGCGTCTCCCCCCCCCCCCCACCCTCCATCCCCTCATCTATCCTCCGCAATACAGTTCATGGGCTGACTGTAATCCATCGCACAATTCACACTACTGTACTACTTCTATCAGCTACCGTAATTCCCTAAACGTGCTCTCCGTTCCAACCTGATGCAGGGGAGGAGGTGGAGGGGTACTCTCGCCCAGTGCTGCTACCGAGATCTCTCTGCAAAGAAAATCAATATTTCCTCATAAACGACACCGTATCGATCGATTGCTAATCAGGCACTACCGTACTTCTCCGTCTTGATTCTCTCATCGATCAATCGCTCCACGCGCACTGACTCCTCCATCACGTGACGGATCTGGAAAGGAAGAGGTACCGTATCGGGAAATATCGATTGTGCTTAACCGTGCTCCCTCTCGTGTTATACCGTACCTTCCACAGGAATACGGGTCGTATCGTCTCCCACGGCAAGAGGGGATTCCCGACGCGAGCGACCAGCTTGAACAGATCCTCCACCTGCACAATTACTCGTATCACTTCTTTAATTTCAACGCGGTCATTTCCAGTTTCACGCTATTTGTGCAGCAAAGGAGACAATGAGCAGTGTCCCAAGTCCTACTGAAAGTCACTGTAGTAGCTAATCGAGTAATAACGACCAATCTACCGTATCCCTCCTACCGTACCTCTGTCTGATGATGGGGTGAGATCTGCTCTCCACTCATCGCGAGACTATCTTCGTCGGGTGCCGTGAACGTTGCCAGCACCGCGCTGTCAATTGCTATTTCGTTAATATTTACGAGAGAATTTCCGAGGTTTTCCAGCACGAAATGTTTCCTCTATTGGTTCCGAATATTCCATGCTTCACATCCATCAACAGCTCTCCCTCTATCCCCTCTGATCTACCCTTCTCCATCCATTCCCCTTCCCCCCCCCCCTCACCTCAGATTATCCACTTCCGTCGCCTGGTACGTCTTGTTCTTCTCCACAGGCGTCTCCTCTGGCAGGGGACTGCACTGCGACAGCGGACGGGCTCTGCAATTAGGGAATCCCACCCTGCGCTAGCTACAGCTTCAGCAGCTTCTCGGGCCATGCAAACTGTTTTATTTGACAAACTTTTTATGTCAACCAAAAAACACGGAATTTGTTGCCCTTCATATCTATCGCAACTGCAATCCCTCATACCTCTTCACATTGCTGGGTCGTGTGGCTGCAGCTACTGCAGTGGCCGCTGCTGTCGGGGCTGCAGCCGATGCGGCCGTGACCACGCCGTCCACCGCGCCCGTTTTCCTGTAACCGCATCGATCGATATTGCACTCACAATACCGTAACCCAATCGATACTGCTCAGTGCTGAATACCGTACCTCGCGGCGATGGCTTGCTGCTGTCCGTCCTCCTCGTCCAACACCGACGGAGACATCGCCCTGATCAGGGAGCATTAGGGGAAGGGAGACAACGGTAGCCAATCGATTATCGATTATCGACTGATGTCATAGCAAAGGTACACTAGGCGAATATTCAATCGCTCAAACTCCCATTTTCGCATAAAAGCAGGAATATTAAAAATTATGTTTATCTCCTCTGGAAACGCGGGCCAATCAAAGTAGTACTACAACCAAACTATCGAGGGCGGCAATTCGCAATGGTAACGGCTACATAATACGACTATTTAGTGTGAAGGGGAAGGATTACGGTAGTTGGGTGAACATTGCAAACTGCCTAAAAGAGGGTGATTCAGAGCTGATCTCTGTAGGGAACGTTCGCGATGGCACCGTAGGAGGCGATGGAGAGATTGGAGGACGCCTTCTTGGCTGCCGATTCCACTTGAGAGCCAGTGACCTGCAATCGAACCATTTATCGATTTATTCGTCGATGGGAGATAGACTATACTCCCGAGTGGTACCATACCCACATTCGCACTAAACTATCCGTACACTGTTGTTATCTGCTGAGTACGTGTTCTCTCTCGATATACTTCCTCCCCGTCCCGGGGACTACCGTACTCGTCATGCTACCGTAATCCGTCTGCTCACATTATCGATGGCAGCGAGGACTGCTCCCTCCTTTAGTCCGGCGAGAATCTCCATCGAGCGAGAGGTCGCTGCGTCGGCAGAGTGAGCTGCTTTTCTAAACGAGGAACAATGCCATCCATCAACTGCATTCATGGTTTCACCCTCTTCATGTGCATACGCCAAATCATCTCAATTAAAATTGCCTCCCCCTCTCCCCTCTGCTCACCTGAGAATATCCATCTTGGCTCTCTTCTTGGCAGCCTCTAGATCATCAGCCGCGAAGGTCTTGAGGGCACGGGCCACTCCCTTCACTGCCTCTGCCACTCGAGAGGACGAGGCGAGCTGAAGGAACCATCATCAATCACTCAATCTACATCTCGTCACATCTAGAGATCTTCGATGAATCCAATTCGACAGTCATTTTTTCATCATCTATCACATCCAGGCAACAGTCAATAGACAATCGAGATCAGGACTCTTCAACTCCTCCCATTAAGCGCCCCCCCCCCCCTTCCCCTCTCCCTCACCACATATGCTCCGACCAGTCCCTCTCCCTCGAACGTCTGCTCGAAGGCGGACACTCCAACGTCGCCCTGCTTCGAGAAACCTGCGCACAATAATCATAAATATTATTAAATATAGAATTGACGAACTCTTAAATATATAAATAAACCATTGTCGAATGCTAAAACAATCAACAATAACTTCAAAAATTCAATTTTTCGTTCACTTTCACCAATCCCTAAAGCTGCAAATCTTTTCGCCCCCTCCCCCTCCCTCTGCTCACCCGCGAGTGTTCCTCTTCCTGCAGCGGGAGCGCCAAACTTGAGGGCGTTGCCGGCCCCGAGGGAAGCGACGAGCACAGCCTGTGCAGCCAGTCCCGCCGCGTCCCCTGCTGCCGCGCCCTGACCAGCTGCAAACCTTTTATATATTATATTTTTTTAAAATTATTTTTCCACTATTTCCACCTTCAACAATCCATATCATTGCCTATTCTTTCTCGCTCGCTCGCTCTACTTTGGGGCGAGCATTTTCTCCCCCCCCCTCCTCACCGATAACGACATGCGCCAGACTGCCGGGTCCCTCCCTTCTCCACTCTCCTCCCTTGTAGGGAGAGGCAGCGGCGGACGAGCCAGACTCCTGCACGGAGACATTAGTTAGCCAATATTCACAGTCAGCCTTTATTTTATAAATCTACCAACGAACAATGGAACTTCAACAACACCACCAGGAATTGAAAGAACCGATTGCATAGTGTGATTGCCGGTTCTTCGTAAACCACACTATACAGTATCCCCCCTCCCCTCCCTCTCGACCTACCGCCTTGAGGGGCGCGTGCACATCTCCATATCCTCTCAGTCGCTCGTGCTCGATATTGGCCCCATAGAGGACTGCCTGACCTGCCACCAGACGAGACGACGCGAAGCGACGCAGCTCGTCTCCTGAAAGGGAGGGGGATACTTATGGTGAGAGGGATACTGTAGCAGGAATGGGTACTTAGATGTACTGTATGATGGATAAGAATGATCTATCATTGCATCATCTCTACTTAATCGAGACACTCACCCGAGTACTTGCCGATGGTGAAGTCACTCGCGTACAGAGGGTGAGACAGAGAGCCGTTTCTGAAATGATTGATTGAACTTATTTTAAACATTTTTAAATTTGAAAATAATTATGAATTATGTAATTATTGAAAAATACAGACCTGAAGGCGGCTCTTCTGATGTCCTCGAAAACGAGGTCAGAGGTACGGAGATACGTGAGATCGTGCTTGAGAGTGGGCAGCACCTAAGAGAAGAGACAATTGAGAAGAGATGATCTATTGGAATTCATCAATGACAATCATATCGAGTTCCTTGTGCAGAGTGGCCCTCATATTCCACTAATTATATAATCTACACTACTAATCCAGATTTTTAAACACGAATAAGAAACTCTTTAGGCTTTGTGAGAGTCACACGCAGTTTCCACATTTCGAGTGTCATTCAAATTATTCAGTTATCTGCTTGAAGTGATCGAATCGAATGAACCATGCAAACAAAGGTCATTGCCAGTTCACGATCCAACGGTTCCAAATCTTCCATCTAATCCCCGTTCCTATCTCCTTCATTCCCTTTATCTCCCATCCACTCACATCCTCCAATTCCCACTCCTTGAATGCGGGATCAGCAGCGATGTGACCGAGGACGGAGAGAGCGAGAGTGGAAGAGTCACGGGGGACTGAGAGACGAACACCCAGGTAGTCGGGAGTAGAGAACGAATGCTGAAACGATGATCGAGGGTTGGAGGGAGAGGGAAATCTGCTTTCACTAAATATAATCGAATTAACGGATCTCTAAAAGTCATTAAAATATTTCTCAGAATTCCTTTTTTTAAAGGTAAAAGGTGGGAGATCATTGCTAGGTCAGTGATGCCAGTGAATTCTCCATAGCTCATTAATTAATGGCTCTAAATCCTCACGATCTCCGATCCAGCCGCCGCAGCCGACCACACCAGCTGCACGCCACCATACTGCTTCGAGTCACTGCCCACCATATTTCTGCAAATTCGCAATTTTAAAAAAAACAGTAAAACGCTCAACCTGGCAAAGGTTTCGCGTTGCAAGCTCTTCACAATGGATCTTTCCAAGTGGCTAGATATCGGGAGGGACGTTAATGACATCCCGTCATGCCGTATCCTCCCTCCTACCTGATATGATGGACGAGTCCAGCCTGCTGTCCATTCTCGTAGCGGGATCCGGCACGGAACGCGAGCACCTGACGGATTTATTCCCATTTATTTCATTGCAAACACAACGTGATAAGCTCTCCATTTTCGGTATTGCCTCATTAATAGCAAATTTCTTCTTTCACATGGAACACAAATGATCTTTGGTCTTTCGTTGACAGTAATCTATTCCTCCACCTTACCAGATGGGCGACGGGTCCATTGTTCTCGACGGAGGCAACGGTCAGACCAGAGGGCAACTTCGTCGATTGCTCGGGGGCCTGCAATCCCATTCACATTTCTCCCAAATAAAGACGTTTCGAGCTTGCTCCAATCACCGCTCATATGTCCGCATGATGAGTACCACCACAGCTATATCACCGTAATTCTTTCCATCGATCGATATCTTCCCCTTCATCTTACCGTATCCCTACCGTACCTTGGTCGCAGGCGCGGCACTGCGAGCTGCGGCGTGAGCGCTGCGGACGGCCTGACGGGACAGCATCGTGCTGCAAGTTGAGGGAGGGATTGCATCATCGATAGGCAATCGATAAAGGAGTGCAGATATGGGAGACGGTGGTCAACCGAATCAGTTATTACTGACACAAATAAATGGAGAGGTATAAATATCTTTATTCTGAGCATTTATATTAGGGAGATTTCACTCGTAACGACTTTTGAAGAAGAAGAAGAAGAAGAAGAAAAAGGATTTCCGACTGGAGATTCAGCTAACTGTAACTACCAATTACGGAATACATAACAACGGGGCAGTGATTGTTCAAAGCTTCAATTACCACTTTTGAACTGCCATTAACAGTCTATGGTGATGAGCCAAAGTAACAAAAAAGATATATATGAATGTCTCTATCATCATCTATCTAATACTATTCGGCCAGTATGGCCAGAAAGCTACCGTAATCCATCGACCAAGAAGTGATAGACAACTATTGTTTCTCGTCCTTTCTCTTCTCTTCCTCGGGTTGACGCACGCGCTGGAAGCTCGCATTCGCACCTCAACATTTTAAATTTATAATTACTATTCAACTAGTGTGATTCCATAGCAGAAGGACTAATTCCCAGCTCCACATCTAGTCGTTCAGATTGCAAGAATCTCGCAAATATGATAAACCTGGCAACACTCCAATCTTCTGTGCGAGTTTCTTCGTCGAATCCTTCAGCAGACCTTGCTGGTCGTCCCGTTGCACCTGCAAATACCGTAATTGCACCACCGAGCCAGTAAATCAATCGATAAATACAGACTACCGTACCCTCTGAAGCGTGATGCTGTAGACGTCGCCATTGCCATCCACCGTGAGCACCGAGAGACCATCGAACCACGAGAGCTGCCAGTCACTTATTGTTTCTCCATTTACAATTATCTCTCTCGTCTACCGTAACCAACTCATTATAGCTCATCATTGATCTACAAACTCACATTGTTGTATCGATACTCCCTCCTGAACAGTTTGGGGTCCATGAAGAGTCGAGGGAAGGAGATATACTTGATTCTCCATCGGACACGGACTGTCCCATCCTCGAGCATCGGCAGAATGGATATCGCCTGAGAGAGAAGAAGTTAGAGGAGGGGGGGGGGGGTAGATGAGACTAGACAATAGAGGAATGTAGTGATGACTATGTCCTCATTTAGATCAGAATAAGTACATTCCGTGGATAAATATTCCATCGACTTTCCTTTCCTCAACGCACACGCTCCATCTCGCCATGATTTCCCAGTTAGACTCTAGCCCCCCCCCTCCCTTTCACTATCCCTCTCTCCCCTCTCCCCCCTCCTCCTGACCTCTGCCTCAATATGGGGTACGAGGAAGCATCCAGCGAAGGCGAGCGCTCCCATGTGCTGCATCAACGAGTCACGACCACTCAAAAGGAGAACAATTAGTCACCTTACGTCGTTTGAGTCTCACCAAGAGGCTCGGTATTTGTTCAGATTCATCTAACAAATAAATTTCACACATATGACATTGACAAGTGGGTGAATTCACAAAATAAATGGACTCACAATCGACGGACGTTGAGAATCTGATCGTATAACACGACGTCCTTCCTGTAGAAAGTGTAGTCCAGTCGCTCACGGAACATGAGAGGAATCTAGAATCAATGGAATGTTGAGAGATCCATCTTGTATACTCATTAGACATGATGTGCACTTTTTATAAAGATCACAGATATTATTTTTAGACGATAACCCGATAAACCATTCCGTCTGTTCCTGAAGATAGAACATTAGACTACCACTCTTCCATTGATCGTATCGTTCTGTTGATGTGAGCTTCAGCAAAAGAACCCATTGCACTAGCTACTAGGGATGTCAGATCTCCCGTTATTCCTACATCATCAATCGATATTTCCACCTCTATCTACCGTATGGGCAACGCGTTGTTGGACGTGCTCGAGGTGGAAGGCGTCCGGTTTCTCGTCCTTCCGATCGATACCCGACGAGAAGCCGCGGGTACTGTAGGACGAGGGTCCTTGCACGACCGTCCGAGCGAGTACGGTAGTCGCCAGACGGGACACTGCAATGCGGAAACACCATCGTCAATCTTTTTCATGATCACTACACAACTGTGCGCTCTTGTGGAGTTCTGGATAGTTGTATCATTTAAAATAATACAAATGAAATATTCGATAGTTCTCATCACTTCTCGTGCTTGTGGCGGCTGACTGCTGCAAAGTGGCGGGCGCCAGGCTGGATCCGGCGGCCGTGAATTGGCGTGCGGCCAGCCGCGTCGCTACAGCCCCACCACACGACACACAATGCATCTGAACAGGTGGTTAACCAGTAAGCATGCAACCCTAATCGAATGCAGATACAAAGCAGGTCTCGAACCTGTCGCTTACTCCAATAGATTTGCAAACAGTTAAATTGAAAACTTCATTCATTTCATAATCAACAATATTACTGGCTATAACTGCAATCTCTAACAAGTAAGGATGTGGTGAACTGTTGTACATGCTATATCTGGACGTGTCTACTCCTCCTCCTCTCTCTCTCTCTCTCTCATAGTCTTCCCATTCTTTCTAATTCGAATTCCTCCTTGATCTTCTTTCTCCATTCTTTTTCCTCTTCTGCCAATAGTCTATCTCCCTGCTCCTTCTTCAGTGTGGACATCACCTTCGCTCCCTCGAGATCTGATGCCGTCACCTCCAAACAAACTTATTATTATTGATCTATTTACATTATTTTTTCATCCCCATCTATTCTATATCCAGAAAAGGAAAAGTATTATCTCGTTTAATTTTAAGCGAACCTTACAATTATAAAGATAAATATCGATATCTCGATATAAAATAGATCAACAATAAGTAAAATGCAAACTACAAACCTTTCTGTTCACAATCTTGTACACCTTTCCCTCCTTGGTGATGTGCATATCGAGTGCTCCCTCCATCACGGCGATCTTCGGCTGCAGAATGTTCACTGATCATTTCACAGCTCATATCCACTAATAACCGTGAAAAAGTCGCGCAATTGCATCACTACGAGAGACAAAACAGCCTAGTCTGCTATCGCCAGCCAGAACAACTATTATTAAAAGAAATATGAAGATGGTCTCCTCTTCATTATCCTCATAGTAACATCTCTTCTCGTACCTCTTTTTTGTTGGGGTTCTAAACAGGGAAAATTGGACATAACAATATATATTTAAGATTCGAAAGAGCGCGAGACCATTGTCAGTTTCTCGATGAAGTACTAATGCAACTGAAAACTGTGGGAGAGATCACATGTTCCAACATAGTCATTCGTACGTTATTCACACCCAAACAAACTTGGATCATAAGAGAGAAAATGTTATTATTGATCAATTTTGAGCTATGAGGAAGTTCTTTTTAATGAAAATGAGATAGTTCTGACCTCTTTCTGGGTGATGAACGAGGGGAGATAACTGAGAAGAGAGGTCTCCAGATATGACAGCCTCCAAAGGAGAACAACCACGTCCTCTCCCTCATACACACACGAACCGACGTACCAAAGAGAAGGGAATTATGTGTATAGGAACCATCCCAAACCACACAAGTTGTTTCTCACCTCAACCTTGTTGTAGGGCGATTTGTAGCGGAAGTACAGCCGAATCTTAGCGATGTGACTGAAGAGAGAAGAGCGGGAGGAGTGCTAAATAAGAACCATTTTGATTGAAATAAATACACACTCCCACGCATAAGGAGTTTAAAGAGCGATGAACGGATTCAAGATTTTAACCAAAGTAGATACCAACCTTGTACCCGTACAGTTTGTCCTCAAATTGGAGATTTTCAGTGACAATGTCGAAGAATGGCTTCAGACGTGTCTTCATCAATCCCGGAATCTGGAAATTATCAGTTATGCTTTGCTATTAAAAAAAAGATTAGCAAATCTGAGTTAATAAAGAAACTCGCCATGTGCTCGAGCATCCAATCGACACGCAGTAGAGTTCCCTTCGTGGGCAGATGAGACTCAGTCGGAAGATCTCAACGGATAATGTATTCCTCTGCCCTCCGATACTAATATTGCGTTGTTTCAGAAAACTATACTAGAAAAGTGCAGAACTGAACTCACTGCTCTTTTCGGATGTTTGTGCGGTGGCAAAGGCGCGGGAATTGGACGGAGCAGCCGCCCGAGCGGCCGACGCAGCAATTGAAAAGCGACTTCCGTATTGCAACTTATTGGCTGCAAATACATCCCTCAATAATGAGAAGAGTTGTTGCTTGGACAATGACGCGAGAAAAGAACGAAAAAAAAAAACATGCCTTGCAGGAGAGAACGCGACTCCGCGCATAGCCGTCGACAAGCCCGCATAATCAGACTAGAAGAGTAGATCACAAATACAACGACAAAATTTATAATAATTAATCAATAAGTATAATTAGCGCAAAAATGAAAGAAAAATTAAAATCTCGCAGTTGGTCGCGAAAGACTAAAAAATAAGTGGTTCACTAAACTCCGGATTCTGGATGAATCTCCGGAACCGCGTTTTATTCTAAACACTGGATGCAGCTCAGGTACTGTAGAGGTGATCTTTGGCCGCAATTTTTTTTTTGCTGCTACGCGACTCGTTTATCTTTCTAATTAATTAATTCCCCCATCCTCCGATGTTGCTATCAATGAGGATCGTTCATATCAACGGTTCGTTGAGTAGTACAGAAGATATTTACTCTCTACATCTCGTCGATTGATGTTTGAAGTAAACTAGCGTGTTTAATGACAATTAACATCCAAAATATTGCCGGGAAACATTTTATCAGTAGGTGAGAAGCGTGTCAAAGTCTGGATAGCAGGAATCGAGAGGATGAATTGAATTCGTACGTTAGGGCAGCGCAAACAACCTCTAACATAATTCTGTTTACAGATGCCAGATGATGAGCGAATTTGGATGGGCGGATATCATAAAGGAAGAAGATCTATTGATAGCGAGAGGAACCATAGAGTGGACGAGATCAAAAGAGCTAGCTGACTTTGGTCAGAGACGAGACAATTGACTAGGAAAACGAGGATTGGGGTGTTCTCAAACTGAGAGAATGTCAGGATTCACTACCAAATAATAAAGTTTTCCCTATAAAAAAAACGTAACCTGTGGCCCAATAGGGACACGAAACCAAACAATAGAGAACAAGAGTGGAAGAAGAACATCAATGGTACTCTAAATGACAGTTGTAGCCGTAGTTGCGGGGGCGTAGTTGCGGGGGTTACGATGCGCCGGCCGAAAAGCGACGTAGACAGCGAATGCGCACACGAGTTCGCAAACCGGGATAAACTAGAATTCAATTATTAGTTCCCCCAATTTGTAGTCCCATTGTTGACGTGTGAAGTACAACATCTATCAGTAAATGAGCCATGAAACGCTGTGTGCGAATAGGAAGTACCGAAGGGCTCTTTATTTTACACGCTCTTTCTAGTGCGCATAAAAAGAGCACTGTTCAATGTGAAGTCGCCCAAATGCATGAGTGAGGGGACATACGATGGCCCGGATGAGGGAGGAGGGAGAGGGATCGAAGAAGAGAGACACGAGCAGGATGGTTGCCTGTGCTGCCAAGTTGAAGAAGACGGAGAAGCCAATGGCACAGTTTAGACGGGGAATGATCGAGGAGTTGGACAGTCTCATCTAAACGAATGTATGTTGAGGTACCATCTCTGGTACGTTTGAGGAACGGCTTATTTGGAGTAGAATAAAACTGATCGTTTTCGATCAGGGAAAGTTCTATTTAGTTTATGTTTTTGTTTGATATATAGAACCCATTCGAGTTACTTAGAATACTCCTGGTATCATTCCTGGAATAGATTACATTCAATAAATCACATTCTCAAGAGAAACGAGAGATAGTGAGGAGAGTGATAAATAGATATTTCAATTGGATTCATGACACAAACTGACCGGGACAAGAAGAGTGAGGAAGTTAAAAAGATGGCTATGCGCCCAGTAGACATTGAAACGGCGCATGTTCCGTCTGAAGAAGATTGCCTGTGCTCGGAGGAGGAGGAGAGAGAGGGAGAAGAGATGAGCAGAGTGGTCGGAGAGAACTGTAGAAAATGAGTTTAGGGAGAAGTTGTTAGAGAAAGACGACCTTTTGACTAGATACACGTTGTGATTGTGGATGTTACGTGTGTTTGGTCCAATGTCAGATATCATCCCGAGTTTCTTGACTAGAGAAAAGGAAGCGAATGAGATATTAGATGGTAAGAACTGATTAATGAGCTCACTCTCATTCATTCCATCGGTAATTGGGAAGAGTCTATTAAGTAGACGACCTCCAGTTCCCACAAGGACTGACATCAGCAGAACATGCAGTAACACCCTGCAACCAATCTCTTGTCTTCGTCCCCGAATCAAGCTGAACCGGGTCCCTCAAGTTGCCCACAAGCTTGGGTGCAACTTGAGGAACCAATCTCTCGATTCACCATACTCTCTCACCATACGAGAGATCGAGAGAGATAGAGACAAAGCGAGAGAAAATGGAGAGATCAGGGCGGTTCCCAAGTAGCCCCCAAGCATGGAGGCAACTTGGAGTCCTCCGATTCTAATTGGTTCCAAGTTACGGCCGCACACCAAAGTATCATTGAATATCCATGGTCGCAATGATCCTCTCTTGAGGTAGACCAGTTACACTAGGCAGATGCTATTGTACGCAACATCATGCTACACTGAGTCATACTCTCGAGCTGAAGCGTCTATACTATACGAATGAGAAGAGGAGTCGGCCCGTGAAGATAACGCCGACGGGGAAGGTACTCCACTCGGCCACTTGCACCACTACGGAGATCTCCTCCTTCATGTCTTCTCTCACGTCTCTCATGGTCCTCTATATCGTGTTCGTGGCCGAAGTTGACAAATCTCCTCAATCAATGCGATAAAAGCAACAACAAAAAATTATGGGAAGACGAGCGAATGGATAGAGAGAAGAAGGGGGATGGATTAGACTGCTGCGGCCTATTTCTCTATAGCAACGAGGATTCTGAAAACGATGGCGACTGAAGTGTGACATTTTGGGATTTGAGACGATCTCGTCATGAATGACATTTAGGATGAGAGTCCTAACGAAGTGGGAATCACGTCATGGGATTCACAGACTCATCAACCCAAAAAAATAGATGGGCGAGTGCACTTTTCACTGTGTCTCATGAAGAGACCGGTTCACTTTTAAGTGCAAGCACCAAATAAAGGGCATTTATAGCGACTACGATGTCGAACGAAACAAATTATCACGTCAAGAGATACTTGGATTAAATTTAGAGAAAGGAGGATTGATAACATATTATGCAGGAAGGATGAGATGGATACAAACGCTGTTTAATCTCCATCGTGAGTCTTCGGCCGTGTAGTATCAAATGTGAATACAAAAGATTCAGCGAATCGGAAGATTTCAGAGAAAGGGATATAATTCTTTGCCATGTACCGTCTCAAATTCACGAGATTTGAACCGATACGTGACATTTCAGTTATCACGAGATGCTTTACATCTTAATATCCAAACAAATTTCACTCACTTCCGTCAACGTCAACTACTTACCATCCGCCAATATACTATGATCGACACCACATCCTGATTGTCGGCGACGGAGATCTGTCTTTCTCGCTCGCATTGTCTCGGTTGCTACAGGACTACACCACAAGAATCACAGCCACAGTGCTTGAGAGTAACGAAGAGGAGTTCTTTCTCCGTTATGGATCATCCGCAATGGATACTCTCACACTGTTGAAAACTCACTCCCCCAAGACCTCGCTCCGTTTCAATACGGATGCGACCAAGCTTGAGACGTATCACGACATCGATTATTCTTCCGTCGACATTCTTGTTTTCAATTTCCCTCCCCCCGGAGGAAAGACCAATCTATTGGAATTGGCTAAAGACGTGAATCATATTTATTCATTTGCAGGACGGATTCCCCGACCACTGCCAGTCCGTCGACATCCACGCCTTCAAGAAGATCTAAGAAGCCAGCTGGACTTCATAGCCACCCGAACACCGTTTTCATCAAGACTTGTTTTAAATTGTTTTTATTGAATCGTGCTGCATATCGGTGTATTTAGTCGGTACGTGTCATCAATACCTGTTCTAAAGTGGTGGAATACAGTTTTTCTCTTGCAATGACTTGATTTACAAACAGAATGCACATGATTGAAGCCCACACATTAGTTGTCGAGGAACTTCAATGATCGAACGCGTTAGATGTTTACGCACGATTGCTCTTCCTTCAACATTACACGGATCTTACGATATATTGTGGAAATACCGTCCACTAGGGAAACTTTGATGTCAGTTGTTTATGGATATCATTGAGGGTCTAACAGTCGAAGTGGTGAATCTTGTAAAGAAGATTCACCCCTTTGACTCGCACATTATCAGTTTTTTAATGATATACACTTCCAATGATCATAACTCACGGTATGTTCATTGTACAATCTATTACTATCATGGACTGCAACAAATCACAATGTTGGCGACGTCGTCTATGAAAATGTAATTAATGGTTATATATCGGAGAAGAGAAGGAATGAATGGATAAATATATTTCCGATATTTATCCATTCCAATTTCATTCTCAATTGCTTCATTCACTCCTTCTATATTTATCCATTCATTCCATTTTCATTTTCTATTGATCCATTTGCTGCTTCTCTTCTCCGATATTTATCCATTCATTCCATTTTCATTCTCAATTGATTCATTCACTCCTTCTTTTCTCCGATATTTATCCATTCATTCCATTTTCATTCTCAATTGCTTCATTCATTCCTTCTCTTCTCCGATATTTATCCATTCATTCCATTTTCATTCTCAATTGATTCATTCACTCCTTCTCTTCTCCGATATTTATCCATTCATTCCATTTTCATTCTCAATTGCGTCATTCATTCCTTCTCTTCTCCGATATTTATCCATTCATTCCATTTTCATTCACAATTGATTCATTCACTGCTTCTCTTCTCTGATATTTATCCATTCATTCCATTTTCATTCTCAATTGATTCATTCACTCTTTCTATATTTATCCATACATTCCATTTTCATTCTCAATTAATTCATTCACTCCTTCTCTTCTCCGATATTTATCCATTCATTCCATTTTCATTCTCAATTGCTTCATTCATTCCTTCTCTTCTCCGATATTTATCCATTCATTCCATTTTCATTCTCAATTGATTCATTCACTCCTTCTCTTCTCCGATATTTATCCATTCATTCCATTTTCATTCTCAATTGCTTCATTCATTCCTTCTCTTCTCCGATATTTATCCATTCATTCCATTTTCATTCTCAATTGATTCATTCACTGCTTCTCTTCTCCGATATTTATCCATTCATTCCATTTTCATTCTCAGTTGATTCATTCACTCCTTCTATATTTATCCATACATTCCATTTTCATTCTCAATTGATTCATTCACTCCTTCTCTTCTCCGATATTTATCCATTCATTCCATTTTCATTCTCAATTGCTTCATTCATTCCTTCTCTTCTCCGATATTTATCCATTCATTCCATTTTCATTCTCAATTGATTCATTCACTGCTTCTCTTCTCCGATATTTATCCATTCATTCCATTTTCATTCTCAATTGATTCATTCACTCCTTCTATATTTATCCATACATTCCATTTTCATTCTCAATTAATTCATTCACTGCTTCTCTTCTCCGATATTTATCCATTCATTCCATTTTCATTCTCAATTGCGTCATTCATTCCTTCTCTTCTCCGATATTTATCCATTCATTCCATTTTCATTCACAATTGATTCATTCACTGCTTCTCTTCTCTGATATTTATCCATTCATTCCATTTTCATTCTCAATTGCTTCATTCACTCCTTCTATATTTATCCATTCATTCCATTTTCATTTTCTATTGATCCATTTGCTGCTTCTCTTCTCCGATATTTATCCATTCATTCCATTTTAATTCTCAATTGATTCATTCACTCCTTCTCTTCTCCGATATTTATCCATTCATTCCATTTTCATTCTCAATTGATTCATTCACTCCTTCTTTTCTCCGATATTTATCCATTCATTCCATTTTCATTCTCAATTGCTTCATTCATTCCTTCTCTTCTCCGATATTTATCCATTCATTCCATTTTCATTCTCAATTGATTCATTCACTCCTTCTCTTCTCCGATATTTATCCATTCATTCCATTTTCATTCTCAATTGCGTCATTCATTCCTTCTCTTCTCCGATATTTATCCATTCATTCCATTTTCATTCACAATTGATTCATTCACTGCTTCTCTTCTCTGATATTTATCCATTCATTCCATTTTCATTCTCAATTGATTCATTCACTCCTTCTTTTCTCCGATATTTATCCATTCATTCCATTTTCATTCTCAATTGCTTCATTCATTCCTTCTCTTCTCCGATATTTATCCATTCATTCCATTTTCATTCTCAATTGATTCATTCACTCTTTCTATATTTATCCATACATTCCATTTTCATTCTCAATTGATTCATTCACTCCTTCTCTTCTCCGATATTTATCCATTCATTCCATTTTCATTCTCAATTGATTCATTCACTCCTTCTTTTCTCCGATATTTATCCATTCATTCCATTTTCATTTTCTATTGATCCATTTGCTGCTTCTCTTCTCCGATATTTATCCATTCATTCCATTTTCATTCTCAATTGATTCATTCACTCCTTCTTTTCTCCGATATTTATCCATTCATTCCATTTTCATTCTCAATTGCTTCATTCATTCCTTCTCTTCTCCGATATTTATCCATTCATTCCATTTTCATTCTCAATTGATTCATTCACTCCTTCTCTTCTCCGATATTTATCCATTCATTCCATTTTCATTCTCAATTGCGTCATTCATTCCTTCTCTTCTCCGATATTTATCCATTCATTCCATTTTCATTCACAATTGATTCATTCACTGCTTCTCTTCTCTGATATTTATCCATTCATTCCATTTTCATTCTCAATTGATTCATTCACTCTTTCTATATTTATCCATACATTCCATTTTCATTCTCAATTAATTCATTCACTCCTTCTCTTCTCCGATATTTATCCATTCATTCCATTTTCATTCTCAATTGCTTCATTCATTCCTTCTCTTCTCCGATATTTATCCATTCATTCCATTTTCATTCTCAATTGATTCATTCACTCCTTCTCTTCTCCGATATTTATCCATTCATTCCATTTTCATTCTCAATTGCTTCATTCATTCCTTCTCTTCTCCGATATTTATCCATTCATTCCATTTTCATTCTCAATTGATTCATTCACTGCTTCTCTTCTCCGATATTTATCCATTCATTCCATTTTCATTCTCAGTTGATTCATTCACTCCTTCTATATTTATCCATACATTCCATTTTCATTCTCAATTGATTCATTCACTCCTTCTCTTCTCCGATATTTATCCATTCATTCCATTTTCATTCTCAATTGCTTCATTCATTCCTTCTCTTCTCCGATATTTATCCATTCATTCCATTTTCATTCTCAATTGATTCATTCACTGCTTCTCTTCTCCGATATTTATCCATTCATTCCATTTTCATTCTCAATTGATTCATTCACTCCTTCTATATTTATCCATACATTCCATTTTCATTCTCAATTAATTCATTCACTGCTTCTCTTCTCCGATATTTATCCATTCATTCCATTTTCATTCTCAATTGCGTCATTCATTCCTTCTCTTCTCCGATATTTATCCATTCATTCCATTTTCATTCACAATTGATTCATTCACTGCTTCTCTTCTCTGATATTTATCCATTCATTCCATTTTCATTCTCAATTGCTTCATTCACTCCTTCTATATTTATCCATTCATTCCATTTTCATTTTCTATTGATCCATTTGCTGCTTCTCTTCTCCGATATTTATCCATTCATTCCATTTTAATTCTCAATTGATTCATTCACTCCTTCTCTTCTCCGATATTTATCCATTCATTCCATTTTCATTCTCAATTGATTCATTCACTCCTTCTTTTCTCCGATATTTATCCATTCATTCCATTTTCATTCTCAATTGCTTCATTCATTCCTTCTCTTCTCCGATATTTATCCATTCATTCCATTTTCATTCTCAATTGATTCATTCACTCCTTCTCTTCTCCGATATTTATCCATTCATTCCATTTTCATTCTCAATTGCGTCATTCATTCCTTCTCTTCTCCGATATTTATCCATTCATTCCATTTTCATTCACAATTGATTCATTCACTGCTTCTCTTCTCTGATATTTATCCATTCATTCCATTTTCATTCTCAATTGATTCATTCACTCTTTCTATATTTATCCATACATTCCATTTTCATTCTCAATTAATTCATTCACTCCTTCTCTTCTCCGATATTTATCCATTCATTCCATTTTCATTCTCAATTGCTTCATTCATTCCTTCTCTTCTCCGATATTTATCCATTCATTCCATTTTCATTCTCAATTGATTCATTCACTCCTTCTCTTCTCCGATATTTATCCATTCATTCCATTTTCATTCTCAATTGCTTCATTCATTCCTTCTCTTCTCCGATATTTATCCATTCATTCCATTTTCATTCTCAATTGATTCATTCACTGCTTCTCTTCTCCGATATTTATCCATTCATTCCATTTTCATTCTCAGTTGATTCATTCACTCCTTCTATATTTATCCATACATTCCATTTTCATTCTCAATTGATTCATTCACTCCTTCTCTTCTCCGATATTTATCCATTCATTCCATTTTCATTCTCAATTGCTTCATTCATTCCTTCTCTTCTCCGATATTTATCCATTCATTCCATTTTCATTCTCAATTGATTCATTCACTGCTTCTCTTCTCCGATATTTATCCATTCATTCCATTTTCATTCTCAATTGATTCATTCACTCCTTCTATATTTATCCATACATTCCATTTTCATTCTCAATTAATTCATTCACTCCTTCTCTTCTCCGATATTTATCCATTCATTCCATTTTCATTCTCAATTGATTCATTCACTCCTTCTATATTTATCCATACATTCCATTTTCATTCTCAATTAATTCATTCACTCCTTCTCTTCTCCGATATTTATCCATTCATTCCATTTTCATTCTCAATTGCTTCATTCATTCCTTCTCTTCTCCGATATTTATCCATTCATTCCATTTTCATTCTCAATTGATTCATTCACTCCTTCTATATTTATCCATACATTCCATTTTCATTCTCAATTAATTCATTCACTCCTTCTCTTCTCCGATATTTATCCATTCATTCCATTTTCATTCTCAATTGCTTCATTCATTCCTTCTCTTCTCCGATATTTATCCATTCATTCCATTTTCATTCTCAATTGATTCATTCACTGCTTCTCTTCTCCGATATTTATCCATTCATTCCATTTTCATTCTCAGTTGATTCATTCACTCCTTCTATATTTATCCATACATTCCATTTTCATTCTCAATTGATTCATTCACTCCTTCTCTTCTCCGATATTTATCCATTCATTCCATTTTCATTCTCAATTGCTTCATTCATTCCTTCTCTTCTCCGATATTTATCCATTCATTCCATTTTCATTCTCAATTGATTCATTCACTGCTTCTCTTCTCCGATATTTATCCATTCATTCCATTTTCATTCTCAATTGATTCATTCACTCCTTCTATATTTATCCATACATTCCATTTTCATTCTCAATTAATTCATTCACTCCTTCTCTTCTCCGATATTTATCCATTCATTCCATTTTCATTCTCAATTGATTCATTCACTCCTTCTATATTTATCCATACATTCCATTTTCATTCTCAATTAATTCATTCACTCCTTCTCTTCTCCGATATTTATCCATTCATTCCATTTTCATTCTCAATTGCTTCATTCATTCCTTCTCTTCTCCGATATTTATCCATTCATTCCATTTTCATTCTCAATTGATTCATTCACTCCTTCTATATTTATCCATACATTCCATTTTCATTCTCAATTAATTCATTCACTCCTTCTCTTCTCCGATATTTATCCATTCATTCCATTTTCATTCTCAATTGCTTCATTCATTCCTTCTCTTCTCCGATATTTATCCATTCATTCCATTTTCATTCTCAATTGATTCATTCACTCCTTCTCTTTTCCGATATTTATCCATTCATTCCATTTTCATTCTCAATTGATTCATTCACTCCTTCTATATTTATCCATTCATTCCATTTTCATTCTCAATTGATTCATTCACTCCTTCTCTTCTCCGATATTTATCCATTCATTCCATTTTCATTCTCAATTGCTTCATTCATTCCTTCTCTTCTCCGATATTTATCCATTCATTCCATTTTCATTCTCAATTGCTTCATTCATTCCTTCTCTTCTCCGATATTTATCCATTCATTCCATTTTCATTCTCAATTGATTCATTCACTCTTTCTATATTTATCCATACATTCCATTTTCATTCTCAATTAATTCATTCACTCCTTCTCTTCTCCGATATTTATCCATTCATTCCATTTTCATTCTCAATTGCTTCATTCATTCCTTCTCTTCTCCGATATTTATCCATTCATTCCATTTTCATTCTCAATTGATTCATTCACTCCTTCTCTTCTCCGATATTTATCCATTCATTCCATTTTCATTCTCAATTGCTTCATTCATTCCTTCTCTTCTCCGATATTTATCCATTCATTCCATTTTCATTCTCAATTGATTCATTCACTGCTTCTCTTCTCCGATATTTATCCATTCATTCCATTTTCATTCTCAATTGCTTCATTCATTCCTTCTCTTCTCCGATATTTATCCATTCATTCCATTTTCATTCTCAATTGCTTCATTCATTCCTTCTCTTCTCCGATATTTATCCATTCATTCCATTTTCATTCTCAATTGATTCATTCACTCTTTCTATATTTATCCATACATTCCATTTTCATTCTCAATTAATTCATTCACTCCTTCTCTTCTCCGATATTTATCCATTCATTCCATTTTCATTCTCAATTGCTTCATTCATTCCTTCTCTTCTCCGATATTTATCCATTCATTCCATTTTCATTCTCAATTGATTCATTCACTCCTTCTCTTCTCCGATATTTATCCATTCATTCCATTTTCATTCTCAATTGCTTCATTCATTCCTTCTCTTCTCCGATATTTATCCATTCATTCCATTTTCATTCTCAATTGATTCATTCACTGCTTCTCTTCTCCGATATTTATCCATTCATTCCATTTTCATTCTCAGTTGATTCATTCACTCCTTCTATATTTATCCATACATTCCATTTTCATTCTCAATTGATTCATTCACTCCTTCTCTTCTCCGATATTTATCCATTCATTCCATTTTCATTCTCAATTGCTTCATTCATTCCTTCTCTTCTCCGATATTTATCCATTCATTCCATTTTCATTCTCAATTGATTCATTCACTCCTTCTATATTTATCCATACATTCCATTTTCATTCTCAATTAATTCATTCACTCCTTCTCTTCTCCGATATTTATCCATTCATTCCATTTTCATTCTCAATTGATTCATTCACTCCTTCTATATTTATCCATACATTCCATTTTCATTCTCAATTAATTCATTCACTCCTTCTCTTCTCCGATATTTATCCATTCATTCCATTTTCATTCTCAATTGCTTCATTCATTCCTTCTCTTCTCCGATATTTATCCATTCATTCCATTTTCATTCTCAATTGATTCATTCACTCCTTCTATATTTATCCATACATTCCATTTTCATTCTCAATTAATTCATTCACTCCTTCTCTTCTCCGATATTTATCCATTCATTCCATTTTCATTCTCAATTGCTTCATTCATTCCTTCTCTTCTCCGATATTTATCCATTCATTCCATTTTCATTCTCAATTGATTCATTCACTGCTTCTCTTCTCCGATATTTATCCATTCATTCCATTTTCATTCTCAATTGATTCATTCACTCCTTCTATATTTATCCATTCATTCCATTTTCATTCTCAATTGATTCATTCACTCCTTCTCTTCTCCGATATTTATCCATTCATTCCATTTTCATTCTCAATTGCTTCATTCATTCCTTCTCTTCTCCGATATTTATCCATTCATTCCATTTTAATTCTCAATTGATTCATTCACTGCTTCTCTTCTCCGATATTTATCCATTCATTCCATTTTCATTCTCAATTGATTCATTCACTCCTTCTATATTTATCCATACATTCCATTTTCATTCTCAATTGATTCATTCACTCCTTCTCTTCTCCGATATTTATCCATTCATTCCATTTTCATTCTCAATTGCTTCATTCATTCCTTCTCTTCTCCGATATTTATCCATTCATTCCATTTTCATTCTCAATTGATTCATTCACTGCTTCTCTTCTCCGATATTTATCCATTCATTCCATTTTCATTCTCAATTGATTCATTCACTCCTTCTATATTTATCCATACATTCCATTTTCATTCTCAATTAATTCATTCACTCCTTCTCTTCTCCGATATTTATCCATTCATTCCATTTTCATTCTCAATTGATTCATTCACTCCTTCTATATTTATCCATATATTCCATTTTCATTCTCAATTAATTCATTCACTCCTTCTCTTCTCCGATATTTATCCATTCATTCCATTTTCATTCTCAATTGCTTCATTCATTCCTTCTCTTCTCCGATATTTATCCATTCATTCCATTTTCATTCTCAATTGATTCATTCACTGCTTCTCTTCTCCGATATTTATCCATTCATTCCATTTTCATTCTCAATTGATTCATTCACTCCTTCTATATTTATCCATTCATTCCATTTTCATTCTCAATTGATTCATTCACTCCTTCTCTTCTCCGATATTTATCCATTCATTCCATTTTCATTCTCAATTGATTCATTCACTCCTTCTCTTCTCCGATATTTATCCATTCATTCCATTTTCATTCTCAATTGCTTCATTCATTCCTTCTCTTCTCCGATATTTATCCATTCATTCCATTTTCATTCTCAATTGGTTCATTCACTCCTTCTCTTCTCCGATATTTATTCATTCATTCCATTTTCATTCTCAATTGATTCATTCACTCCTTCTATATTTATCCATACATTCCATTTTCATTCTCAATTAATTCATTCACTCCTTCTCTTCTCCGATATTTATCCATTCATTCCATTTTCATTCTCAATTGATTCATTCACTCCTTCTATATTTATCCATACATTCCATTTTCATTCTCAATTAATTCATTCACTCCTTCTCTTCTCCGATATTTATCCATTCATTCCATTTTCATTCTCAATTGATTCATTCACTCCTTCTCTTCTCCGATATTTATCCATTCATTCCATTTTCATTCTCAATTGATTCATTCACTCCTTCTATATTTATCCATTCATTCCATTTTCATTCTCAATTGATTCATTCACTCCTTCTCTTCTCCGATATTTATCCATTCATTCCATTTTCATTCTCAATTGCTTCATTCATTCCTTCTCTTCTCCGATATTTATCCATTCATTCCATTTTCATTCTCAATTGCTTCATTCATTCCTTCTCTTCTCCGATATTTATCCATTCATTCCATTTTCATTCTCAATTGATTCATTCACTCTTTCTATATTTATCCATACATTCCATTTTCATTCTCAATTAATTCATTCACTCCTTCTCTTCTCCGATATTTATCCATTCATTCCATTTTCATTCTCAATTGCTTCATTCATTCCTTCTCTTCTCCGATATTTATCCATTCATTCCATTTTCATTCTCAATTGATTCATTCACTCCTTCTCTTCTCCGATATTTATCCATTCATTCCATTTTCATTCTCAATTGCTTCATTCATTCCTTCTCTTCTCCGATATTTATCCATTCATTCCATTTTCATTCTCAATTGATTCATTCACTGCTTCTCTTCTCCGATATTTATCCATTCATTCCATTTTCATTCTCAATTGCTTCATTCATTCCTTCTCTTCTCCGATATTTATCCATTCATTCCATTTTCATTCTCAATTGCTTCATTCATTCCTTCTCTTCTCCGATATTTATCCATTCATTCCATTTTCATTCTCAATTGATTCATTCACTCTTTCTATATTTATCCATACATTCCATTTTCATTCTCAATTAATTCATTCACTCCTTCTCTTCTCCGATATTTATCCATTCATTCCATTTTCATTCTCAATTGCTTCATTCATTCCTTCTCTTCTCCGATATTTATCCATTCATTCCATTTTCATTCTCAATTGATTCATTCACTCCTTCTCTTCTCCGATATTTATCCATTCATTCCATTTTCATTCTCAATTGCTTCATTCATTCCTTCTCTTCTCCGATATTTATCCATTCATTCCATTTTCATTCTCAATTGATTCATTCACTGCTTCTCTTCTCCGATATTTATCCATTCATTCCATTTTCATTCTCAGTTGATTCATTCACTCCTTCTATATTTATCCATACATTCCATTTTCATTCTCAATTGATTCATTCACTCCTTCTCTTCTCCGATATTTATCCATTCATTCCATTTTCATTCTCAATTGCTTCATTCATTCCTTCTCTTCTCCGATATTTATCCATTCATTCCATTTTCATTCTCAATTGATTCATTCACTCCTTCTATATTTATCCATACATTCCATTTTCATTCTCAATTAATTCATTCACTCCTTCTCTTCTCCGATATTTATCCATTCATTCCATTTTCATTCTCAATTGATTCATTCACTCCTTCTATATTTATCCATACATTCCATTTTCATTCTCAATTAATTCATTCACTCCTTCTCTTCTCCGATATTTATCCATTCATTCCATTTTCATTCTCAATTGCTTCATTCATTCCTTCTCTTCTCCGATATTTATCCATTCATTCCATTTTCATTCTCAATTGATTCATTCACTCCTTCTATATTTATCCATACATTCCATTTTCATTCTCAATTAATTCATTCACTCCTTCTCTTCTCCGATATTTATCCATTCATTCCATTTTCATTCTCAATTGCTTCATTCATTCCTTCTCTTCTCCGATATTTATCCATTCATTCCATTTTCATTCTCAATTGATTCATTCACTGCTTCTCTTCTCCGATATTTATCCATTCATTCCATTTTCATTCTCAATTGATTCATTCACTCCTTCTATATTTATCCATTCATTCCATTTTCATTCTCAATTGATTCATTCACTCCTTCTCTTCTCCGATATTTATCCATTCATTCCATTTTCATTCTCAATTGCTTCATTCATTCCTTCTCTTCTCCGATATTTATCCATTCATTCCATTTTAATTCTCAATTGATTCATTCACTGCTTCTCTTCTCCGATATTTATCCATTCATTCCATTTTCATTCTCAATTGATTCATTCACTCCTTCTATATTTATCCATACATTCCATTTTCATTCTCAATTGATTCATTCACTCCTTCTCTTCTCCGATATTTATCCATTCATTCCATTTTCATTCTCAATTGCTTCATTCATTCCTTCTCTTCTCCGATATTTATCCATTCATTCCATTTTCATTCTCAATTGATTCATTCACTGCTTCTCTTCTCCGATATTTATCCATTCATTCCATTTTCATTCTCAATTGATTCATTCACTCCTTCTATATTTATCCATACATTCCATTTTCATTCTCAATTAATTCATTCACTCCTTCTCTTCTCCGATATTTATCCATTCATTCCATTTTCATTCTCAATTGATTCATTCACTCCTTCTATATTTATCCATATATTCCATTTTCATTCTCAATTAATTCATTCACTCCTTCTCTTCTCCGATATTTATCCATTCATTCCATTTTCATTCTCAATTGCTTCATTCATTCCTTCTCTTCTCCGATATTTATCCATTCATTCCATTTTCATTCTCAATTGATTCATTCACTGCTTCTCTTCTCCGATATTTATCCATTCATTCCATTTTCATTCTCAATTGATTCATTCACTCCTTCTATATTTATCCATTCATTCCATTTTCATTCTCAATTGATTCATTCACTCCTTCTCTTCTCCGATATTTATCCATTCATTCCATTTTCATTCTCAATTGATTCATTCACTCCTTCTCTTCTCCGATATTTATCCATTCATTCCATTTTCATTCTCAATTGCTTCATTCATTCCTTCTCTTCTCCGATATTTATCCATTCATTCCATTTTCATTCTCAATTGGTTCATTCACTCCTTCTCTTCTCCGATATTTATTCATTCATTCCATTTTCATTCTCAATTGATTCATTCACTCCTTCTATATTTATCCATACATTCCATTTTCATTCTCAATTAATTCATTCACTCCTTCTCTTCTCCGATATTTATCCATTCATTCCATTTTCATTCTCAATTGATTCATTCACTCCTTCTATATTTATCCATACATTCCATTTTCATTCTCAATTAATTCATTCACTCCTTCTCTTCTCCGATATTTATCCATTCATTCCATTTTCATTCTCAATTGATTCATTCACTCCTTCTATATTTATCCATACATTCCATTTTCATTCTCAATTAATTCATTCACTCCTTCTCTTCTCCGATATTTATCCATTCATTCCATTTTCATTCTCAATTGCTTCATTCATTCCTTCTCTTCTCCGATATTTATCCATTCATTCCATTTTCATTCTCAATTGATTCATTCACTCCTTCTATATTTATCCACACATTCCATTTTCATTCTCAATTAATTCATTCACTCCTTCTCTTCTCCGATATTTATCCATTCATTCCATTTTCATTCTCAATTGCTTCATTCATTCCTTCTCTTCTCCGATATTTATCCATTCATTCCATTTTCATTCTCAATTGATTCATTCACTGCTTCTCTTCTCCGATATTTATCCATTCATTCCATTTTCATTCTCAATTGATTCATTCACTCCTTCTATATTTATCCATTCATTCCATTTTCATTCTCAATTGATTCATTCACTCCTTCTCTTCTCCGATATTTATCCATTCATTCCATTTTCAATCTCAATTGCTTCATTCATTCCTTCTCTTCTCCGATATTTATCCATTCATTCCATTTTAATTCTCAATTGATTCATTCACTGCTTCTCTTCTCCGATATTTATCCATTCATTCCATTTTCATTCTCAATTGATTCATTCACTCCTTCTATATTTATCCATACATTCCATTTTCATTCTCAATTGATTCATTCACTCCTTCTCTTCTCCGATATTTATCCATTCATTCCATTTTCATTCTCAATTGCTTCATTCATTCCTTCTCTTCTCCGATATTTATCCATTCATTCCATTTTCATTCTCAATTGATTCATTCACTGCTTCTCTTCTCCGATATTTATCCATTCATTCCATTTTCATTCTCAATTGATTCATTCACTCCTTCTATATTTATCCATACATTCCATTTTCATTCTCAATTAATTCATTCACTCCTTCTCTTCTCCGATATTTATCCATTCATTCCATTTTCATTCTCAATTGATTCATTCACTCCTTCTATATTTATCCATTCATTCCATTTTCATTCTCAATTGATTCATTCACTCCTTCTCTTCTCCGATATTTATCCATTCATTCCATTTTCATTCTCAATTGATTCATTCACTGCTTCTCTTCTCCGATATTTATCCATTCATTCCATTTTCATTCTCAATTGATTCATTCACTCCTTCTATATTTATCCATTCATTCCATTTTCATTCTCAATTGATTCATTCACTCCTTCTCTTCTCCGATATTTATCCATTCATTCCATTTTCAATCTCAATTGCTTCATTCATTCCTTCTCTTCTCCGATATTTATCCATTCATTCCATTTTAATTCTCAATTGATTCATTCACTGCTTCTCTTCTCCGATATTTATCCATTCATTCCATTTTCATTCTCAATTGATTCATTCACTCCTTCTATATTTATCCATACATTCCATTTTCATTCTCAATTGATTCATTCACTCCTTCTCTTCTCCGATATTTATCCATTCATTCCATTTTCATTCTCAATTGCTTCATTCATTCCTTCTCTTCTCCGATATTTATCCATTCATTCCATTTTCATTCTCAATTGATTCATTCACTGCTTCTCTTCTCCGATATTTATCCATTCATTCCATTTTCATTCTCAATTGATTCATTCACTCCTTCTATATTTATCCATACATTCCATTTTCATTCTCAATTAATTCATTCACTCCTTCTCTTCTCCGATATTTATCCATTCATTCCATTTTCATTCTCAATTGATTCATTCACTCCTTCTATATTTATCCATATATTCCATTTTCATTCTCAATTAATTCATTCACTCCTTCTCTTCTCCGATATTTATCCATTCATTCCATTTTCATTCTCAATTGCTTCATTCATTCCTTCTCTTCTCCGATATTTATCCATTCATTCCATTTTCATTCTCAATTGATTCATTCACTGCTTCTCTTCTCCGATATTTATCCATTCATTCCATTTTCATTCTCAATTGATTCATTCACTCCTTCTATATTTATCCATTCATTCCATTTTCATTCTCAATTGATTCATTCACTCCTTCTCTTCTCCGATATTTATCCATTCATTCCATTTTCATTCTCAATTGCTTCATTCATTCCTTCTCTTCTCCGATATTTATCCATTCATTCCATTTTCATTCTCAATTGATTCATTCACTCCTTCTCTTCTCCGATATTTATCCATTCATTCCATTTTCATTCTCAATTGCTTCATTCATTCCTTCTCTTCTCCGATATTTATCCATTCATTCCATTTTCATTCTCAATTGATTCATTCACTGCTTCTCTTCTCCGATATTTATCCATTCATTCCATTTTCATTCTCAATTGCTTCATTCATTCCTTCTCTTCTCCGATATTTATCCATTCATTCCATTTTCATTCTCAATTGCTTCATTCATTCCTTCTCTTCTCCGATATTTATCCATTCATTCCATTTTCATTCTCAATTGATTCATTCACTCCTTCTCTTCTCCGATATTTATCCATTCATTCCATTTTCATTCTCAATTGCTTCATTCATTCCTTCTCTTCTCCGATATTTATCCATTCATTCCATTTTAATTCTCTATTGATTCATTCACTGCTTCTCTTCTCCGATATTTATCCATTCATTCCATTTTCATTCTCAATTGATTCATTCACTCCTTCTATATTTATCCATACATTCCATTTTCATTCTCAATTGATTCATTCACTCCTTCTCTTCTCCGATATTTATCCATTCATTCCATTTTCATTCTCAATTGATTCATTCACTCCTTCTCTTCTCCGATATTTATCCATTCATTCCATTTTCATTCTCAATTGCTTCATTCATTCCTTCTCTTCTCCGATATTTATCCATTCATTCCATTTTCATTCTCAATTGATTCATTCACTGCTTCTCTTCTCCGATATTTATCCATTCATTCCATTTTCATTCTCAATTGCTTCATTCATTCCTTCTCTTCTCCGATATTTATCCATTCATTCCATTTTCATTTTCAATTGCTTCATTCATTCCTTCTCTTCTCCGATATTTATCCATTCATTCCATTTTCATTCTCAATTGATTCAATCACTCCTTCTATATTTATCCATTCATTCCATTTTCATTCTCAATTGATTCATTCACTCCTTCTCTTCTCCGATATTTATCCATTCATTCCATTTTCATTCTCAATTGCTTCATTCATTCCTTCTCTTCTCCGATATTTATCCATTCATTCCATTTTCATTCTCAATTGCTTCATTCATTCCTTCTCTTCTCCGATATTTATCCATTCATTCCATTTTCATTCTCAATTGATTCAATCACTCCTTCTATATTTATCCATACATTCCATTTTCATTCTCAATTGATTCATTCACTCCTTCTCTTCTCCGATATTTATCCATTCATTCCATTTTCATTCTCAATTGCTTCATTCATTCCTTCTCTTCTCCGATATTTATCCATTCATTCCATTTTCATTCTCAATTGATTCATTCACTGCTTCTCTTCTCCGATATTTATCCATTCATTCCATTTTCATTCTCAATTGATTCATTCACTCCTTCTATATTTATCCATACATTCCATTTTCATTCTCAATTAATTCATTCACTCCTTCTCTTCTCCGATATTTATCCATTCATTCCATTTTCATTCTCAATTGATTCATTCACTCCTTCTATATTTATCCATATATTCCATTTTCATTCTCAATTAATTCATTCACTCCTTCTTTTCTCCGATATTTATCCATTCATTCCATTTTCATTCTCAATTGCTTCATTCATTCCTTCTCTTCTCCGATATTTATCCATTCATTCCATTTTCATTCTCAATTGCTTCATTCATTCCTTCTCTTCTCCGATATTTATCCATTCATTCCATTTTCATTCTCAATTGATTCAATCACTCCTTCTATATTTATCCATTCATTCCATTTTCATTCTCAATTGATTCATTCACTCCTTCTCTTCTCCGATATTTATCCATTCATTCCATTTTCATTCTCAATTGCTTCATTCATTCCTTCTCTTCTCCGATATTTATCCATTCATTCCATTTTCATTCTCAATTGCTTCATTCATTCCTTCTCTTCTCCGATATTTATATATTCATTCCATTTTCATTCTCAATTGATTCAATCACTCCTTCTATATTTATCCATACATTCCATTTTCATTCTCAATTGATTCATTCACTCCTTCTCTTCTCCGATATTTATCCATTCATTCCATTTTCATTCTCAATTGCTTCATTCATTCCTTCTCTTCTCCGATATTTATCCATTCATTCCATTTTCATTCTCAATTGATTCATTCACTGCTTCTCTTCTCCGATATTTATCCATTCATTCCATTTTCATTCTCAATTGATTCATTCACTCCTTCTATATTTATCCATACATTCCATTTTCATTCTCAATTAATTCATTCACTCCTTCTCTTCTCCGATATTTATCCATTCATTCCATTTTCATTCTCAATTGATTCATTCACTCCTTCTATATTTATCCATATATTCCATTTTCATTCTCAATTAATTCATTCACTCCTTCTCTTCTCCGATATTTATCCATTCATTCCATTTTCATTCTCAATTGCTTCATTCATTCCTTCTCTTCTCCGATATTTATCCATTCATTCCATTTTCATTCTCAATTGCTTCATTCATTCCTTCTCTTCTCCGATATTTATCCATTCATTCCATTTTCATTCTCAATTGATTCAATCACTCCTTCTATATTTATCCATTCATTCCATTTTCATTCTCAATTGATTCATTCACTCCTTCTCTTCTCCGATATTTATCCATTCATTCCATTTTCATTCTCAATTGCTTCATTCATTCCTTCTCTTCTCCGATATTTATCCATTCATTCCATTTTCATTCTCAATTGCTTCATTCATTCCTTCTCTTCTCCGATATTTATCCATTCATTCCATTTTCATTCTCAATTGATTCAATCACTCCTTCTATATTTATCCATACATTCCATTTTCATTCTCAATTGATTCATTCACTCCTTCTCTTCTCCGATATTTATCCATTCATTCCATTTTCATTCTCAATTGCTTCATTCATTCCTTCTCTTCTCCGATATTTATCCATTCATTCCATTTTCATTCTCAATTGATTCATTCACTGCTTCTCTTCTCCGATATTTATCCATTCATTCCATTTTCATTCTCAATTGATTCATTCACTCCTTCTATATTTATCCATACATTCCATTTTCATTCTCAATTAATTCATTCACTCCTTCTCTTCTCCGATATTTATCCATTCATTCCATTTTCATTCTCAATTGATTCATTCACTCCTTCTATATTTATCCATATATTCCATTTTCATTCTCAATTAATTCATTCACTCCTTCTCTTCTCCGATATTTATCCATTCATTCCATTTTCATTCTCAATTGCTTCATTCATTCCTTCTCTTCTCCGATATTTATCCATTCATTCCATTTTCATTCTCAATTGATTCATTCACTGCTTCTCTTCTCCGATATTTATCCATTCATTCCATTTTCATTCTCAATTGATTCATTCACTCCTTCTATATTTATCCATTCATTCCATTTTCATTCTCAATTGATTCATTCACTCCTTCTCTTCTCCGATATTTATCCATTCATTCCATTTTCATTCTCAATTGCTTCATTCATTCCTTCTCTTCTCCGATATTTATCCATTCATTCCATTTTCATTCTCAATTGATTCATTCACTCCTTCTCTTCTCCGATATTTATCCATTCATTCCATTTTCATTCTCAATTGCTTCATTCATTCCTTCTCTTCTCCGATATTTATCCATTCATTCCATTTTCATTCTCAATTGATTCATTCACTGCTTCTCTTCTCCGATATTTATCCATTCATTCCATTTTCATTCTCAATTGCTTCATTCATTCCTTCTCTTCTCCGATATTTATCCATTCATTCCATTTTCATTCTCAATTGCTTCATTCATTCCTTCTCTTCTCCGATATTTATCCATTCATTCCATTTTCATTCTCAATTGATTCATTCACTCCTTCTCTTCTCCGATATTTATCCATTCATTCCATTTTCATTCTCAATTGCTTCATTCATTCCTTCTCTTCTCCGATATTTATCCATTCATTCCATTTTAATTCTCAATTGATTCATTCACTGCTTCTCTTCTCCGATATTTATCCATTCATTCCATTTTCATTCTCAATTGATTCATTCACTCCTTCTATATTTATCCATACATTCCATTTTCATTCTCAATTGATTCATTCACTCCTTCTCTTCTCCGATATTTATCCATTCATTCCATTTTCATTCTCAATTGATTCATTCACTCCTTCTCTTCTCCGATATTTATCCATTCATTCCATTTTCATTCTCAATTGCTTCATTCATTCCTTCTCTTCTCCGATATTTATCCATTCATTCCATTTTCATTCTCAATTGATTCATTCACTGCTTCTCTTCTCCGATATTTATCCATTCATTCCATTTTCATTCTCAATTGCTTCATTCATTCCTTCTCTTCTCCGATATTTATCCATTCATTCCATTTTCATTCTCAATTGCTTCATTCATTCCTTCTCTTCTCCGATATTTATCCATTCATTCCATTTTCATTCTCAATTGATTCAATCACTCCTTCTATATTTATCCATTCATTCCATTTTCATTCTCAATTGATTCATTCACTGCTTCTCTTCTCCGATATTTATCCATTCATTCCATTTTCATTCTCAATTGCTTCATTCATTCCTTCTCTTCTCCGATATTTATCCATTCATTCCATTTTCATTCTCAATTGATTCATTCACTCCTTCTCTTCTCCGATATTTATCCATTCATTCCATTTTCATTCTCAATTGCTTCATTCATTCCTTCTCTTCTCCGATATTTATCCATTCATTCCATTTTCATTCTCAATTGATTCATTCACTGCTTCTCTTCTCCGATATTTATCCATTCATTCCATTTTCATTCTCAATTGCTTCATTCATTCCTTCTCTTCTCCGATATTTATCCATTCATTCCATTTTCATTCTCAATTGCTTCATTCATTCCTTCTCTTCTCCGATATTTATCCATTCATTCCATTTTCATTCTCAATTGATTCATTCACTCCTTCTCTTCTCCGATATTTATCCATTCATTCCATTTTCATTCTCAATTGCTTCATTCATTCCTTCTCTTCTCCGATATTTATCCATTCATTCCATTTTAATTCTCAATTGATTCATTCACTGCTTCTCTTCTCCGATATTTATCCATTCATTCCATTTTCATTCTCAATTGATTCATTCACTCCTTCTATATTTATCCATACATTCCATTTTCATTCTCAATTGATTCATTCACTCCTTCTCTTCTCCGATATTTATCCATTCATTCCATTTTCATTCTCAATTGATTCATTCACTCCTTCTCTTCTCCGATATTTATCCATTCATTCCATTTTCATTCTCAATTGCTTCATTCATTCCTTCTCTTCTCCGATATTTATCCATTCATTCCATTTTCATTCTCAATTGATTCATTCACTGCTTCTCTTCTCCGATATTTATCCATTCATTCCATTTTCATTCTCAATTGCTTCATTCATTCCTTCTCTTCTCCGATATTTATCCATTCATTCCATTTTCATTCTCAATTGCTTCATTCATTCCTTCTCTTCTCCGATATTTATCCATTCATTCCATTTTCATTCTCAATTGATTCATTCACTCCTTCTCTTCTCCGATATTTATCCATTCATTCCATTTTCATTCTCAATTGCTTCATTCATTCCTTCTCTTCTCCGATATTTATCCATTCATTCCATTTTAATTCTCAATTGATTCATTCACTGCTTCTCTTCTCCGATATTTATCCATTCATTCCATTTTCATTCTCAATTGATTCATTCACTCCTTCTATATTTATCCATACATTCCATTTTCATTCTCAATTGATTCATTCACTCCTTCTCTTCTCCGATATTTATCCATTCATTCCATTTTCATTCTCAATTGCTTCATTCATTCCTTCTCTTCTCCGATATTTATCCATTCATTCCATTTTCATTCTCAATTGATTCATTCACTGCTTCTCTTCTTCGATATTTATCCATTCATTCCATTTTCATTCTCAATTGATTCATTCACTCCTTCTATATTTATCCATTCATTCCATTTTCATTCTCAATTGATTCATTCACTCCTTCTATATTTATCCATATATTCCATTTTCATTCTCAATTAATTCATTCACTCCTTCTCTTCTCCGATATTTATCCATTCATTCCATTTTCATTCTCAATTGCTTCATTCATTCCTTCTCTTCTCCGATATTTATCCATTCATTCCATTTTCATTCTCAATTGATTCATTCACTGCTTCTCTTCTCCGATATTTATCCATTCATTCCATTTTCATTCTCAATTGATTCATTCACTCCTTCTATATTTATCCATTCATTCCATTTTCATTCTCAATTGATTCATTCACTCCTTCTCTTCTCCGATATTTATCCATTCATTCCATTTTCATTCTCAATTGCTTCATTCATTCCTTCTCTTCTCCGATATTTATCCATTCATTCCATTTTCATTCTCAATTGATTCATTCACTCCTTCTCTTCTCCGATATTTATCCATTCATTCCATTTTCATTCTCAATTGCTTCATTCATTCCTTCTCTTCTCCGATATTTATCCATTCATTCCATTTTCATTCTCAATTGATTCATTCTCTGCTTCTCTTCTCCGATATTTATCCATTCATTCCATTTTCATTCTCAATTGATTCATTCACTCCTTCTATATTTATCCATTCATTCCATTTTCATTCTCAATTGATTCATTCACTCCTTCTCTTCTCCGATATTTATCCATTCATTCCATTTTCATTCTCAATTGATTCATTCACTCCTTCTATATTTATCCATATATTCCATTTTCATTCTCAATTAATTCATTCACTCCTTCTCTTCTCCGATATTTATCCATTCATTCCATTTTCATTCTCAATTGCTTCATTCATTCCTTCTCTTCTCCGATATTTATCCATTCATTCCATTTTCATTCTCAATTGATTCATTCACTGCTTCTCTTCTCCGATATTTATCCATTCATTCCATTTTCATTCTCAATTGATTCATTCACTCCTTCTATATTTATCCATTCATTCCATTTTCATTCTCAATTGATTCATTCACTCCTTCTCTTCTCCGATATTTATCCATTCATTCCATTTTCATTCTCAATTGCTTCATTCATTCCTTCTCTTCTCCGATATTTATCCATTCATTCCATTTTCATTCTCAATTGATTCATTCACTCCTTCTCTTCTCCGATATTTATCCATTCATTCCATTTTCATTCTCAATTGCTTCATTCATTCCTTCTCTTCTCCGATATTTATCCATTCATTCCATTTTCATTCTCAATTGATTCATTCACTGCTTCTCTTCTCCGATATTTATCCATTCATTCCATTTTCATTCTCAATTGATTCATTCACTCCTTCTATATTTATCCATTCATTCCATTTTCATTCTCAATTGATTCATTCACTCCTTCTCTTCTCCGATATTTATCCATTCATTCCATTTTCATTCTCAATTGATTCATTCACTCCTTCTATATTTATCCATATATCCCATTTTCATTCTCAATTAATTCATTCACTCCTTCTCTTCTCCGATATTTATCCATTCATTCCATTTTCATTCTCAATTGCTTCATTCATTCCTTCTCTTCTCCGATATTTATCCATTCATTCCATTTTCATTCTCAATTGATTCATTCACTGCTTCTCTTCTCCGATATTTATCCATTCATTCCATTTTCATTCTCAATTGATTCATTCACTCCTTCTATATTTATCCATTCATTCCATTTTCATTCTCAATTGATTCATTCACTCCTTCTCTTCTCCGATATTTATCCATTCATTCCATTTTCATTCTCAATTGATTCATTCACTCCTTCTTTATTTATCCATATATTCCATTTTCATTCTCAATTAATTCATTCATTCCTTCTCTTCTCCGATATTTATCCATTCATTCCATTTTCATTCTCAATTGATTCATTCACTCCTTCTCTTCTATGATATTTATCCATTCATTCCATTTTCATTCTCAATTGATTCATTCACTCCTTCTATATTTATCCATACATTCCATTTTCATTCTCAATTGATTCATTCACTCCTTCTCTTCTCCGATATTTATCCATTCATTCCATTTTCATTCTCAATTGCTTCATTCATTCCTTCTCTTCTCCGATATTTATCCATTCATTCCATTTTCATTCTCAATTGATTCATTCACTGCTTCTCTTCTCCGATATTTATCCATTCATTCCATTTTCATTCTCAATTGATTCATTCACTCCTTCTATATTTATCCATACATTCCATTTTCATTCTCAATTAATTCATTCACTCCTTCTCTTCTCCGATATTTATCCATTCATTCCATTTTCATTCTCAATTGATCCATTCACTCCTTCTATATTTATCCATATATTCCATTTTCATTCTCAATTAATTCATTCACTCCTTCTATATTTATCCATATATTCCATTTTCATTCTCAATTGATTCATTCACTCCTTCTATATTTATCCATATATTCCATTTTCATTCTCAATTAATTCATTCATTCCTTCTCTTCTCCGATATTTATCCATTCATTCCATTTTCATTCTCAATTGATTCATTCACTCCTTCTCTTCTATGATATTTATCCATTCATTCCATTTTCATTCTCAATTGATTCATTCACTCCTTCTATATTTATCCATACATTCCATTTTCATTCTCAATTGATTCATTCACTCCTTCTCTTCTCCGATATTTATCCATTCATTCCATTTTCATTCTCAATTGCTTCATTCATTCCTTCTCTTCTCCGATATTTATCCATTCATTCCATTTTCATTCTCAATTGCTTCATTCATTCCTTCTCTTCTCCGATATTTATCCATTCATTCCATTTTCATTCTCAATTGATTCATTCACTGCTTCTCTTCTCCGATATTTATCCATTCATTCCATTTTCATTCTCAATTGATTCATTCACTCCTTCTATATTTATCCATTCATTCCATTTTCATTCTCAATTGATTCATTCACTCCTTCTCTTCTCCGATATTTATCCATTCATTCCATTTTCATTCTCAATTGCTTCATTCATTCCTTCTCTTCTCCGATATTTATCCATTCATTCCATTTTCATTCTCAATTGATTCATTCACTCCTTCTATATTTATCCATTCATTCCATTTTCATTCTCAATTGATTCATTCACTCCTTCTCTTCTCCGATATTTATCCATTCATTCCATTTTCATTCTCAATTGATTCATTCACTCCTTCTATATTTATCCATATATTCCATTTTCATTCTCAATTAATTCATTCATTCCTTCTCTTCTCCGATATTTATCCATTCATTCCATTTTCATTCTCAATTGATTCATTCACTCCTTCTCTTCTATGATATTTATCCATTCATTCCATTTTCATTCTCAATTGATTCATTCACTCCTTCTATATTTATCCATACATTCCATTTTCATTCTCAATTGATTCATTCACTCCTTCTCTTCTCCGATATTTATCCATTCATTCCATTTTCATTCTCAATTGCTTCATTCATTCCTTCTCTTCTCCGATATTTATCCATTCATTCCATTTTCATTCTCAATTGATTCATTCACTGCTTCTCTTCTCCGATATTTATCCATTCATTCCATTTTCATTCTCAATTGATTCATTCACTCCTTCTATATTTATCCATACATTCCATTTTCATTCTCAATTGATTCATTCACTGCTTCTCTTCTCCGATATTTATCCATACATTCCATTTTCATTCTCAATTGATTCATTCACTCCTTCTCTTCTCCGATATTTATCCATTCATTCCATTTTCATTCTCAATTGCTTCATTCATTCCTTCTCTTCTCCGATATTTATCCATTCATTCCATTTTCATTCTCAATTGATTCATTCACTGCTTCTCTTCTTCGATATTTATCCATTCATTCCATTTTCATTCTCAATTGATTCATTCACTCCTTCTATATTTATCCATACATTCCATTTTCATTCTCAATTAATTCATTCACTCCTTCTCTTCTCCGATATTTATCCATTCATTCCATTTTCATTCTCAATTGATTCATTCACTCCTTCTATATTTATCCATATATTCCATTTTCATTCTCAATTAATTCATTCACTCCTTCTCTTCTCCGATATTTATCCATTCATTCCATTTTCATTCTCAATTGCTTCATTCATTCCTTCTCTTCTCCGATATTTATCCATTCATTCCATTTTCATTCTCAATTGATTCATTCACTGCTTCTCTTCTCCGATATTTATCCATTCATTCCATTTTCATTCTCAATTGATTCATTCACTCCTTCTATATTTATCCATTCATTCCATTTTCATTCTCAATTGATTCATTCACTCCTTCTCTTCTCCGATATTTATCCATTCATTCCATTTTCATTCTCAATTGCTTCATTCATTCCTTCTCTTCTCCGATATTTATCCATTCATTCCATTTTCATTCTCAATTGATTCATTCACTCCTTCTCTTCTCCGATATTTATCCATTCATTCCATTTTCATTCTCAATTGCTTCATTCATTCCTTCTCTTCTCCGATATTTATCCATTCATTCCATTTTCATTCTCAATTGATTCATTCTCTGCTTCTCTTCTCCGATATTTATCCATTCATTCCATTTTCATTCTCAATTGATTCATTCACTCCTTCTATATTTATCCATTCATTCCATTTTCATTCTCAATTGATTCATTCACTCCTTCTCTTCTCCGATATTTATCCATTCATTCCATTTTCATTCTCAATTGATTCATTCACTCCTTCTATATTTATCCATATATTCCATTTTCATTCTCAATTAATTCATTCACTCCTTCTCTTCTCCGATATTTATCCATTCATTCCATTTTCATTCTCAATTGCTTCATTCATTCCTTCTCTTCTCCGATATTTATCCATTCATTCCATTTTCATTCTCAATTGATTCATTCACTGCTTCTCTTCTCCGATATTTATCCATTCATTCCATTTTCATTCTCAATTGATTCATTCACTCCTTCTATATTTATCCATTCATTCCATTTTCATTCTCAATTGATTCATTCACTCCTTCTATATTTATCCATACATTCCATTTTCATTCTCAATTGATTCATTCACTCCTTCTCTTCTCCGATATTTATCCATTCATTCCATTTTCATTCTCAATTGCTTCATTCATTCCTTCTCTTCTCCGATATTTATCCATTCATTCCATTTTCATTCTCAATTGATTCATTCACTGCTTCTCTTCTTCGATATTTATCCATTCATTCCATTTTCATTCTCAATTGATTCATTCACTCCTTCTATATTTATCCATACATTCCATTTTCATTCTCAATTAATTCATTCACTCCTTCTCTTCTCCGATATTTATCCATTCATTCCATTTTCATTCTCAATTGATTCATTCACTCCTTCTATATTTATCCATATATTCCATTTTCATTCTCAATTAATTCATTCACTCCTTCTCTTCTCCGATATTTATCCATTCATTCCATTTTCATTCTCAATTGCTTCATTCATTCCTTCTCTTCTCCGATATTTATCCATTCATTCCATTTTCATTCTCAATTGATTCATTCACTGCTTCTCTTCTCCGATATTTATCCATTCATTCCATTTTCATTCTCAATTGATTCATTCACTCCTTCTATATTTATCCATTCATTCCATTTTCATTCTCAATTGATTCATTCACTCCTTCTCTTCTCCGATATTTATCCATTCATTCCATTTTCATTCTCAATTGCTTCATTCATTCCTTCTCTTCTCCGATATTTATCCATTCATTCCATTTTCATTCTCAATTGATTCATTCACTCCTTCTCTTCTCCGATATTTATCCATTCATTCCATTTTCATTCTCAATTGCTTCATTCATTCCTTCTCTTCTCCGATATTTATCCATTCATTCCATTTTCATTCTCAATTGATTCATTCTCTGCTTCTCTTCTCCGATATTTATCCATTCATTCCATTTTCATTCTCAATTGATTCATTCACTCCTTCTATATTTATCCATTCATTCCATTTTCATTCTCAATTGATTCATTCACTCCTTCTCTTCTCCGATATTTATCCATTCATTCCATTTTCATTCTCAATTGATTCATTCACTCCTTCTATATTTATCCATATATTCCATTTTCATTCTCAATTAATTCATTCACTCCTTCTCTTCTCCGATATTTATCCATTCATTCCATTTTCATTCTCAATTGCTTCATTCATTCCTTCTCTTCTCCGATATTTATCCATTCATTCCATTTTCATTCTCAATTGATTCATTCACTGCTTCTCTTCTCCGATATTTATCCATTCATTCCATTTTCATTCTCAATTGATTCATTCACTCCTTCTATATTTATCCATTCATTCCATTTTCATTCTCAATTGATTCATTCACTCCTTCTCTTCTCCGATATTTATCCATTCATTCCATTTTCATTCTCAATTGCTTCATTCATTCCTTCTCTTCTCCGATATTTATCCATTCATTCCATTTTCATTCTCAATTGATTCATTCACTCCTTCTCTTCTCCGATATTTATCCATTCATTCCATTTTCATTCTCAATTGCTTCATTCATTCCTTCTCTTCTCCGATATTTATCCATTCATTCCATTTTCATTCTCAATTGATTCATTCTCTGCTTCTCTTCTCCGATATTTATCCATTCATTCCATTTTCATTCTCAATTGATTCATTCACTCCTTCTATATTTATCCATTCATTCCATTTTCATTCTCAATTGATTCATTCACTCCTTCTCTTCTCCGATATTTATCCATTCATTCCATTTTCATTCTCAATTGATTCATTCACTCCTTCTATATTTATCCATATATTCCATTTTCATTCTCAATTAATTCATTCACTCCTTCTCTTCTCCGATATTTATCCATTCATTCCATTTTCATTCTCAATTGCTTCATTCATTCCTTCTCTTCTCCGATATTTATCCATTCATTCCATTTTCATTCTCAATTGATTCATTCACTGCTTCTCTTCTCCGATATTTATCCATTCATTCCATTTTCATTCTCAATTGATTCATTCACTCCTTCTATATTTATCCATTCATTCCATTTTCATTCTCAATTGATTCATTCACTCCTTCTCTTCTCCGATATTTATCCATTCATTCCATTTTCATTCTCAATTGCTTCATTCATTCCTTCTCTTCTCCGATATTTATCCATTCATTCCATTTTCATTCTCAATTGATTCATTCACTCCTTCTCTTCTCCGATATTTATCCATTCATTCCATTTTCATTCTCAATTGCTTCATTCATTCCTTCTCTTCTCCGATATTTATCCATTCATTCCATTTTCATTCTCAATTGATTCATTCACTGCTTCTCTTCTCCGATATTTATCCATTCATTCCATTTTCATTCTCAATTGATTCATTCACTCCTTCTATATTTATCCATTCATTCCATTTTCATTCTCAATTGATTCATTCACTCCTTCTCTTCTCCGATATTTATCCATTCATTCCATTTTCATTCTCAATTGATTCATTCACTCCTTCTATATTTATCCATATATTCCATTTTCATTCTCAATTAATTCATTCACTCCTTCTCTTCTCCGATATTTATCCATTCATTCCATTTTCATTCTCAATTGATTCATTCATTCCTTCTCTTCTCCGATATTTATCCATTCATTCCATTTTCATTCTCAATTGATTCATTCACTGCTTCTCTTCTCCGATATTTATCCATTCATTCCATTTTCATTCTCAATTGATTCATTCACTCCTTCTATATTTATCCATACATTCCATTTTCATTCTCAATTGATTCATTCACTCCTTCTCTTCTCCGATATTTATCCATTCATTCCATTTTCATTCTCAATTGCTTCATTCATTCCTTCTCTTCTCCGATATTTATCCATTCATTCCATTTTCATTCTCAATTGATTCATTCACTGCTTCTCTTCTTCGATATTTATCCATTCATTCCATTTTCATTCTCAATTGATTCATTCACTCCTTCTATATTTATCCATACATTCCATTTTCATTCTCAATTAATTCATTCACTCCTTCTCTTCTCCGATATTTATCCATTCATTCCATTTTCATTCTCAATTGATTCATTCACTCCTTCTATATTTATCCATATATTCCATTTTCATTCTCAATTAATTCATTCACTCCTTCTCTTCTCCGATATTTATCCATTCATTCCATTTTCATTCTCAATTGCTTCATTCATTCCTTCTCTTCTCCGATATTTATCCATTCATTCCATTTTCATTCTCAATTGATTCATTCACTGCTTCTCTTCTCCGATATTTATCCATTCATTCCATTTTCATTCTCAATTGATTCATTCACTCCTTCTATATTTATCCATTCATTCCATTTTCATTCTCAATTGATTCATTCACTCCTTCTCTTCTCCGATATTTATCCATTCATTCCATTTTCATTCTCAATTGCTTCATTCATTCCTTCTCTTCTCCGATATTTATCCATTCATTCCATTTTCATTCTCAATTGATTCATTCACTCCTTCTCTTCTCCGATATTTATCCATTCATTCCATTTTCATTCTCAATTGCTTCATTCATTCCTTCTCTTCTCCGATATTTATCCATTCATTCCATTTTCATTCTCAATTGATTCATTCTCTGCTTCTCTTCTCCGATATTTATCCATTCATTCCATTTTCATTCTCAATTGATTCATTCACTCCTTCTATATTTATCCATTCATTCCATTTTCATTCTCAATTGATTCATTCACTCCTTCTCTTCTCCGATATTTATCCATTCATTCCATTTTCATTCTCAATTGATTCATTCACTCCTTCTATATTTATCCATATATTCCATTTTCATTCTCAATTAATTCATTCACTCCTTCTCTTCTCCGATATTTATCCATTCATTCCATTTTCATTCTCAATTGATTCATTCACTCCTTCTATATTTATCCATATATTCCATTTTCATTCTCAATTAATTCATTCACTCCTTCTCTTCTCCGATATGTATCCATTCATTCCATTTTCATTCTCAATTGCTTCATTCATTCCTTCTCTTCTCCGATATTTATCCATTCATTCCATTTTCATTCTCAATTGATTCATTCACTGCTTCTCTTCTCCGATATTTATCCATTCATTCCATTTTCATTCTCAATTGATTCATTCACTCCTTCTATATTTATCCATTCATTCCATTTTCATTCTCAATTGATTCATTCACTCCTTCTCTTCTCCGATATTTATCCATTCATTCCATTTTCATTCTCAATTGCTTCATTCATTCCTTCTCTTCTCCGATATTTATCCATTCATTCCATTTTCATTCTCAATTGATTCATTCACTCCTTCTCTTCTCCGATATTTATCCATTCATTCCATTTTCATTCTCAATTGCTTCATTCATTCCTTCTCTTCTCCGATATTTATCCATTCATTCCATTTTCATTCTCAATTGATTCATTCTCTGCTTCTCTTCTCCGATATTTATCCATTCATTCCATTTTCATTCTCAATTGATTCATTCACTCCTTCTATATTTATCCATTCATTCCATTTTCATTCTCAATTGATTCATTCACTCCTTCTCTTCTCCGATATTTATCCATTCATTCCATTTTCATTCTCAATTGATTCATTCACTCCTTCTATATTTATCCATATATTCCATTTTCATTCTCAATTAATTCATTCACTCCTTCTCTTCTCCGATATTTATCCATTCATTCCATTTTCATTCTCAATTGCTTCATTCATTCCTTCTCTTCTCCGATATTTATCCATTCATTCCATTTTCATTCTCAATTGATTCATTCACTGCTTCTCTTCTCCGATATTTATCCATTCATTCCATTTTCATTCTCAATTGATTCATTCACTCCTTCTATATTTATCCATTCATTCCATTTTCATTCTCAATTGATTCATTCACTCCTTCTCTTCTCCGATATTTATCCATTCATTCCATTTTCATTCTCAATTGCTTCATTCATTCCTTCTCTTCTCCGATATTTATCCATTCATTCCATTTTCATTCTCAATTGATTCATTCACTCCTTCTCTTCTCCGATATTTATCCATTCATTCCATTTTCATTCTCAATTGCTTCATTCATTCCTTCTCTTCTCCGATATTTATCCATTCATTCCATTTTCATTCTCAATTGATTCATTCACTGCTTCTCTTCTCCGATATTTATCCATTCATTCCATTTTCATTCTCAATTGATTCATTCACTCCTTCTATATTTATCCATTCATTCCATTTTCATTCTCAATTGATTCATTCACTCCTTCTCTTCTCCGATATTTATCCATTCATTCCATTTTCATTCTCAATTGATTCATTCACTCCTTCTATATTTATCCATATATTCCATTTTCATTCTCAATTAATTCATTCACTCCTTCTCTTCTCCGATATTTATCCATTCATTCCATTTTCATTCTCAATTGCTTCATTCATTCCTTCTCTTCTCCGATATTTATCCATTCATTCCATTTTCATTCTCAATTGATTCATTCACTGCTTCTCTTCTCCGATATTTATCCATTCATTCCATTTTCATTCTCAATTGATTCATTCACTCCTTCTATATTTATCCATTCATTCCATTTTCATTCTCAATTGATTCATTCACTCCTTCTCTTCTCCGATATTTATCCATTCATTCCATTTTCATTCTCAATTGATTCATTCACTCCTTCTATATTTATCCATATATTCCATTTTCATTCTCAATTAATTCATTCATTCCTTCTCTTCTCCGATATTTATCCATTCATTCCATTTTCATTCTCAATTGATTCATTCACTCCTTCTCTTCTATGATATTTATCCATTCATTCCATTTTCATTCTCAATTGATTCATTCACTCCTTCTATATTTATCCATACATTCCATTTTCATTCTCAATTGATTCATTCACTCCTTCTCTTCTCCGATATTTATCCATTCATTCCATTTTCATTCTCAATTGCTTCATTCATTCCTTCTCTTCTCCGATATTTATCCATTCATTCCATTTTCATTCTCAATTGATTCATTCACTGCTTCTCTTCTCCGATATTTATCCATTCATTCCATTTTCATTCTCAATTGATTCATTCACTCCTTCTATATTTATCCATACATTCCATTTTCATTCTCAATTAATTCATTCACTCCTTCTCTTCTCCGATATTTATCCATTCATTCCATTTTCATTCTCAATTGATCCATTCACTCCTTCTATATTTATCCATATATTCCATTTTCATTCTCAATTAATTCATTCACTCCTTCTATATTTATCCATATATTCCATTTTCATTCTCAATTGATTCATTCACTCCTTCTATATTTATCCATATATTCCATTTTCATTCTCAATTAATTCATTCATTCCTTCTCTTCTCCGATATTTATCCATTCATTCCATTTTCATTCTCAATTGATTCATTCACTCCTTCTCTTCTATGATATTTATCCATTCATTCCATTTTCATTCTCAATTGATTCATTCACTCCTTCTATATTTATCCATACATTCCATTTTCATTCTCAATTGATTCATTCACTCCTTCTCTTCTCCGATATTTATCCATTCATTCCATTTTCATTCTCAATTGCTTCATTCATTCCTTCTCTTCTCCGATATTTATCCATTCATTCCATTTTCATTCTCAATTGCTTCATTCATTCCTTCTCTTCTCCGATATTTATCCATTCATTCCATTTTCATTCTCAATTGATTCATTCACTGCTTCTCTTCTCCGATATTTATCCATTCATTCCATTTTCATTCTCAATTGATTCATTCACTCCTTCTATATTTATCCATTCATTCCATTTTCATTCTCAATTGATTCATTCACTCCTTCTCTTCTCCGATATTTATCCATTCATTCCATTTTCATTCTCAATTGCTTCATTCATTCCTTCTCTTCTCCGATATTTATCCATTCATTCCATTTTCATTCTCAATTGATTCATTCACTCCTTCTATATTTATCCATTCATTCCATTTTCATTCTCAATTGATTCATTCACTCCTTCTCTTCTCCGATATTTATCCATTCATTCCATTTTCATTCTCAATTGATTCATTCACTCCTTCTATATTTATCCATACATTCCATTTTCATTCTCAATTGATTCATTCACTCCTTCTCTTCTCCGATATTTATCCATTCATTCCATTTTCATTCTCAATTGCTTCATTCATTCCTTCTCTTCTCCGATATTTATCCATTCATTCCATTTTCATTCTCAATTGATTCATTCACTGCTTCTCTTCTCCGATATTTATCCATTCATTCCATTTTCATTCTCAATTGATTCATTCACTCCTTCTATATTTATCCATACATTCCATTTTCATTCTCAATTAATTCATTCACTCCTTCTCTTCTCCGATATTTATCCATTCATTCCATTTTCATTCTCAATTGATCCATTCACTCCTTCTATATTTATCCATATATTCCATTTTCATTCTCAATTAATTCATTCACTCCTTCTATATTTATCCATATATTCCATTTTCATTCTCAATTGATTCATTCACTCCTTCTATATTTATCCATATATTCCATTTTCATTCTCAATTAATTCATTCATTCCTTCTCTTCTCCGATATTTATCCATTCATTCCATTTTCATTCTCAATTGATTCATTCACTCCTTCTCTTCTATGATATTTATCCATTCATTCCATTTTCATTCTCAATTGATTCATTCACTCCTTCTATATTTATCCATACATTCCATTTTCATTCTCAATTGATTCATTCACTCCTTCTCTTCTCCGATATTTATCCATTCATTCCATTTTCATTCTCAATTGCTTCATTCATTCCTTCTCTTCTCCGATATTTATCCATTCATTCCATTTTCATTCTCAATTGCTTCATTCATTCCTTCTCTTCTCCGATATTTATCCATTCATTCCATTTTCATTCTCAATTGATTCATTCACTGCTTCTCTTCTCCGATATTTATCCATTCATTCCATTTTCATTCTCAATTGATTCATTCACTCCTTCTATATTTATCCATTCATTCCATTTTCATTCTCAATTGATTCATTCACTCCTTCTCTTCTCCGATATTTATCCATTCATTCCATTTTCATTCTCAATTGCTTCATTCATTCCTTCTCTTCTCCGATATTTATCCATTCATTCCATTTTCATTCTCAATTGATTCATTCACTCCTTCTATATTTATCCATTCATTCCATTTTCATTCTCAATTGATTCATTCACTCCTTCTCTTCTCCGATATTTATCCATTCATTCCATTTTCATTCTCAATTGATTCATTCACTCCTTCTATATTTATCCATATATTCCATTTTCATTCTCAATTAATTCATTCATTCCTTCTCTTCTCCGATATTTATCCATTCATTCCATTTTCATTCTCAATTGATTCATTCACTCCTTCTCTTCTATGATATTTATCCATTCATTCCATTTTCATTCTCAATTGATTCATTCACTCCTTCTATATTTATCCATACATTCCATTTTCATTCTCAATTGATTCATTCACTCCTTCTCTTCTCCGATATTTATCCATTCATTCCATTTTCATTCTCAATTGCTTCATTCATTCCTTCTCTTCTCCGATATTTATCCATTCATTCCATTTTCATTCTCAATTGATTCATTCACTGCTTCTCTTCTCCGATATTTATCCATTCATTCCATTTTCATTCTCAATTGATTCATTCACTCCTTCTATATTTATCCATACATTCCATTTTCATTCTCAATTAATTCATTCACTCCTTCTCTTCTCCGATATTTATCCATTCATTCCATTTTCATTCTCAATTGATCCATTCACTCCTTCTATATTTATCCATATATACCATTTTCATTCTCAATTAATTCATTCACTCCTTCTATATTTATCCATATATTCCATTTTCATTCTCAATTGATTCATTCACTCCTTCTATATTTATCCATATATTCCATTTTCATTCTCAATTAATTCATTCATTCCTTCTCTTCTCCGATATTTATCCATTCATTCCATTTTCATTCTCAATTGATTCATTCACTCCTTCTCTTCTATGATATTTATCCATTCATTCCATTTTCATTCTCAATTGATTCATTCACTCCTTCTATATTTATCCATACATTCCATTTTCATTCTCAATTGATTCATTCACTCCTTCTCTTCTCCGATATTTATCCATTCATTCCATTTTCATTCTCAATTGCTTCATTCATTCCTTCTCTTCTCCGATATTTATCCATTCATTCCATTTTCAGTCTCAATTGCTTCATTCATTCCTTCTCTTCTCCGATATTTATCCATTCATTCCATTTTCATTCTCAATTGATTCATTCACTGCTTCTCTTCTCCGATATTTATCCATTCATTCCATTTTCATTCTCAATTGATTCATTCACTCCTTCTATATTTATCCATTCATTCCATTTTCATTCTCAATTGATTCATTCACTCCTTCTCTTCTCCGATATTTATCCATTCATTCCATTTTCATTCTCAATTGCTTCATTCATTCCTTCTCTTCTCCGATATTTATCCATTCATTCCATTTTCATTCTCAATTGATTCATTCACTCCTTCTCTTCTCCGATATTTATCCATTCATTCCATTTTCATTCTCAATTGCTTCATTCATTCCTTCTCTTCTCCGATATTTATCCATTCATTCCATTTTCATTCTCAATTGATTCATTCACTGCTTCTCTTCTCCGATATTTATCCATTCATTCCATTTTCATTCTCAATTGATTCATTCACTCCTTCTATATTTATCCATACATTCCATTTTCATTCTCAATTAATTCATTCACTCCTTCTCTTCTCCGATATTTATCCATTCATTCCATTTTCATTCTCAATTGATCCATTCACTCCTTCTATATTTATCCATATATTCCATTTTCATTCTCAATTAATTCATTCACTCCTTCTATATTTATCCATATATTCCATTTTCATTCTCAATTGATTCATTCACTCCTTCTATATTTATCCATATATTCCATTTTCATTCTCAATTAATTCATTCATTCCTTCTCTTCTCCGATATTTATCCATTCATTCCATTTTCATTCTCAATTGATTCATTCACTCCTTCTCTTCTATGATATTTATCCATTCATTCCATTTTCATTCTCAATTGATTCATTCACTCCTTCTATATTTATCCATACATTCCATTTTCATTCTCAATTGATTCATTCACTCCTTCTCTTCTCCGATATTTATCCATTCATTCCATTTTCATTCTCAATTGCTTCATTCATTCCTTCTCTTCTCCGATATTTATCCATTCATTCCATTTTCATTCTCAATTGCTTCATTCATTCCTTCTCTTCTCCGATATTTATCCATTCATTCCATTTTCATTCTCAATTGATTCATTCACTGCTTCTCTTCTCCGATATTTATCCATTCATTCCATTTTCATTCTCAATTGATTCATTCACTCCTTCTATATTTATCCATTCATTCCATTTTCATTCTCAATTGATTCATTCACTCCTTCTCTTCTCCGATATTTATCCATTCATTCCATTTTCATTCTCAATTGCTTCATTCATTCCTTCTCTTCTCCGATATTTATCCATTCATTCCATTTTCATTCTCAATTGATTCATTCACTCCTTCTCTTCTCCGATATTTATCCATTCATTCCATTTTCATTCTCAATTGCTTCATTCATTCCTTCTCTTCTCCGATATTTATCCATTCATTCCATTTTCATTCTCAATTGATTCATTCACTGCTTCTCTTCTCCGATATTTATCCATTCATTCCATTTTCATTCTCAATTGATTCATTCACTCCTTCTATATTTATCCATTCATTCCATTTTCATTCTCAATTGATTCATTCACTCCTTCTCTTCTCCGATATTTATCCATTCATTCCATTTTCATTCTCAATTGCTTCATTCATTCCTTCTCTTCTCCGATATTTATCCATTCATTCCATTTTCATTCTCAATTGATTCATTCACTGCTTCTCTTCTCCGATATTTATCCATTCATTCCATTTTCATTCTCAATTGCTTCATTCATTCCTTCTCTTCTCCGATATTTATCCATTCATTCCATTTTCATTCTCAATTGATTCATTCACTCCTTCTCTTCTCCGATATTTATCCATTCATTCCATTTTCATTCTCAATTGCTTCATTCATTCCTTCTCTTCTCCGATATTTATCCATTCATTCCATTTTCATTCTCAATTGATTCATTCACTCCTTCTCTTCTCCGATATTTATCCATTCATTCCATTTTCATTCTCAATTGCTTCATTCATTCCTTCTCTTCTCCGATATTTATCCATTCATTCCATTTTCATTCTCAATTGATTCATTCACTGCTTCTCTTCTCCGATATTTATCCATTCATTCCATTTTCATTCTCAATTGATTCATTCACTCCTTCTATATTTATCCATTCATTCCATTTTCATTCTCAATTGATTCATTCACTCCTTCTCTTCTCCGATATTTATCCATTCATTCCATTTTCATTCTCAATTGCTTCATTCATTCCTTCTCTTCTCCGATATTTATCCATTCATTCCATTTTCATTCTCAATTGATTCATTCACTCCTTCTCTTCTCCGATATTTATCCATTCATTCCATTTTCATTCTCAATTGCTTCATTCATTCCTTCTCTTCTCCGATATTTATCCATTCATTCCATTTTCATTCTCAATTGATTCATTCACTCCTTCTCTTCTCCGATATTTATCCATTCATTCAATTTTCATTTTCAATTGGTTCATTCACTCCTTCTCTTCTCCGATATTTATCCATTCATTCCATTTTCATTTTCAATTGATTCATTCACTCCTTCTATATTTATCCATACATTCCATTTTCATTCTCAATTGATTCATTCACTCCTTCTCTTCTCCGATATTTATCCATTCATTCCATTTTCATTCTCAATTGCTTCATTCACTGCTTCTCTTCTCCGATATTTATCCATTCATTACATTTTCATTCTCAATTGATTCATTCACTCCTTCTCTTCTCCGATATTTATCCATTCATTCCATTTTCATTCTCAATTGCTTCATTCATTCCTTCTCTTCTCCGATATTTATCCATTCATTCCATTTTCATTCTCAATTGATTCATTCACTGCTTCTCTTCTCCGATATTTATCCATTCATTACATTTTCATTCTCAATTGATTCATTCACTCCTTCTATATTTATCCATTCATTCCATTTTCATTCTCAATTGATTCATTCACTCCTTCTCTTCTCCGATATTTATCCATTCATTCCATTTTCATTCTCAATTGCTTCATTCATTCCTTCTCTTCTCCGATATTTATCCATTCATTCCATTTTCATTCTCAATTGATTCATTCACTGCTTCTCTTCTCCGATATTTATCCATTCATTCCATTTTCATTCTCAATTGCTTCATTCATTCCTTCTCTTCTCCGATATTTATCCATTCATTCCATTTTCATTCTCAATTGATTCATTCACTCCTTCTCTTCTCCGATATTTATCCATTCATTCCATTTTCATTCTCAATTGCTTCATTCATTCCTTCTCTTCTCCGATATTTATCCATTCATTCCATTTTCATTCTCAATTGATTCATTCACTCCTTCTCTTCTCCGATATTTATCCATTCATTCAATTTTCATTTTCAATTGGTTCATTCACTCCTTCTCTTCTCCGATATTTATCCATTCATTCCATTTTCATTCTCAATTGATTCATTCACTCCTTCTATATTTATCCATTCATTCCATTTTCATTCTCAATTGATTCATTCACTCCTTCTCTTCTCCGATATTTATCCATTCATTCCATTTTCATTCTCAATTGCTTCATTCATTCCTTCTCTTCTCCGATATTTATCCATTCATTCCATTTTCATTCTCAATTGATTCATTCACTCCTTCTCTTCTCCGATATTTATCCATTCATTCCATTTTCATTCTCAATTGCTTCATTCATTCCTTCTCTTCTCCGATATTTATCCATTCATTCCATTTTCATTCTCAATTGATTCATTCACTCCTTCTCTTCTCCGATATTTATCCATTCATTCAATTTTCATTTTCAATTGGTTCATTCACTCCTTCTCTTCTCCGATATTTATCCATTCATTCCATTTTCATTTTCAATTGATTCATTCACTCCTTCTATATTTATCCATACATTCCATTTTCATTCTCAATTGATTCATTCACTCCTTCTCTTCTCCGATATTTATCCATTCATTCCATTTTCATTCTCAATTGCTTCATTCACTGCTTCTCTTCTCCGATATTTATCCATTCATTACATTTTCATTCTCAATTGATTCATTCACTCCTTCTATATTTATCCATTCATTCCATTTTCATTCTCAATTGATTCATTCACTCCTTCTCTTCTCCGATATTTATCCATTCATTCCATTTTCATTCTCAATTGCTTCATTCATTCCTTCTCTTCTCCGATATTTATCCATTCATTCCATTTTCATTCTCAATTGATTCATTCACTCCTTCTCTTCTCCGATATTTATCCATTCATTCCATTTTCATTCTCAATTGATTCATTCACTCCTTCTCTTCTCCGATATTTATCCATTCATTCCATTTTCATTCTCAATTGCTTCATTCATTCCTTCTCTTCTCCGATATTTATCCATTCATTCCATTTTCATTCTCAATTGATTCATTCACTCCTTCTCTTCTCCGATATTTATCCATTCATTCAATTTTCATTTTCAATTGGTTCATTCACTCCTTCTCTTCTCCGATATTTATCCATTCATTCCATTTTCATTCTCAATTGATTCATTCACTCCTTCTATATTTATCCATTCATTCCATTTTCATTCTCAATTGATTCATTCACTCCTTCTCTTCTCCGATATTTATCCATTCATTCCATTTTCATTCTCAATTGCTTTATTCATTCCTTCTCTTCTCCGATATTTATCCATTCATTCCATTTTCATTCTCAATTGATTCATTCACTCCTTCTCTTCTCCGATATTTATCCATTCATTCCATTTTCATTCTCAATTGCTTCATTCATTCCTTCTCTTCTCCGATATTTATCCATTCATTCCATTTTCATTCTCAATTGATTCATTCACTCCTTCTCTTCTCCGATATTTATCCATTCATTCAATTTTCATTTTCAATTGGTTCATTCACTCCTTCTCTTCTCCGATATTTATCCATTCATTCCATTTTCATTTTCAATTGATTCATTCACTCCTTCTATATTTATCCATACATTCCATTTTCATTCTCAATTGATTCATTCACTCCTTCTCTTCTCCGATATTTATCCATTCATTCCATTTTCATTCTCAATTGCTTCATTCATTCCTTCTCTTCTCCGATATTTATCCATTCATTCCATTTTCATTCTCAATTGCTTCATTCATTCCTTCTCTTCTCCGATATTTATCCATTCATTCCATTTTCATTCTCAATTGATTCATTCACTCCTTCTCTTCTCCGATATTTATCCATTCATTCCATTTTCATTCTCAATTGCTTCATTCATTCCTTCTCTTCTCCGATATTTATCCATTCATTCCATTTTCATTCTCAATTGATTCATTCACTCCTTCTCTTCTCCGATATTTATCCATTCATTCAATTTTCATTTTCAATTGGTTCATTCACTCCTTCTCTTCTCCGATATTTATCCATTCATTCCATTTTCATTTTCAATTGATTCATTCACTCCTTCTATATTTATCCATACATTCCATTTTCATTCTCAATTGATTCATTCACTCCTTCTCTTCTCCGATATTTATCCATTCATTCCATTTTCATTCTCAATTGCTTCATTCATTCCTTCTCTTCTCCGATATTTATCCATTCATTCCATTTTCATTCTCAATTGCTTCATTCATTCCTTCTCTTCTCCGATATTTATCCATTCATTCCATTTTCATTCTCAATTGATTCATTCACTGCTTCTCTTCTCCGATATTTATCCATTCATTCCATTTTCATTCTCAATTGATTCATTCACTCCTTCTATATTTATCCATTCATTCCATTTTCATTCTCAATTGATTCATTCACTCCTTCTCTTCTCCGATATTTATCCATTCATTCCATTTTCATTCTCAATTGCTTCATTCATTCCTTCTCTTCTCCGATATTTATCCATTCATTCCATTTTCATTCTCAATTGATTCATTCACTCCTTCTCTTCTCCGATATTTATCCATTCATTCCATTTTCATTCTCAATTGATTCATTCATTCCTTCTCTTCTCCGATATTTATCCATTCATTCAATTTTCATTTTCAATTGGTTCATTCACTCCTTCTCTTCTCCGATATTTATCCATTCATTCCATTTTCATTTTCAATTGATTCATTCACTCCTTCTATATTTATCCATACATTCCATTTTCATTCTCAATTGATTCATTCACTCCTTCTCTTCTCCGATATTTATCCATTCATTCCATTTTCATTCTCAATTGCTTCATTCATTCCTTCTCTTCTCCGATATTTATCCATTCATTCCATTTTCATTCTCAATTGCTTCATTCACTGCTTCTCTTCTCCGATATTTATCCATTCATTCCATTTTCATTCTCAATTGATTCATTCACTCCTTCTATATTTATCCATTCATTAGATTTTCATTCTCAATTGATTCATTCACTCCTTCTCTTCTCCGATATTTATCCATTCATTCCATTTTCATTCTCAATTGCTTCATTCATTCCTTCTCTTCTCCGATATTTATCCATTCATTCCATTTTCATTCTCAATTGATTCATTCACTCCTTCTCTTCTCCGATATTTATCCATTCATTCCATTTTCATTCTCAATTGCTTCATTCATTCCTTCTCTTCTCCGATATTTATCCATTCATTCCATTTTCATTCTCAATTGATTCATTCACTCCTTCTCTTCTCCGATATTTATCCATTCATTCCATTTTCATTCTCAATTGCTTCATTCATTCCTTCTCTTCTCCGATATTTATCCATTCATTCCATTTTCATTCTCAATTGATTCATTCACTCCTTCTCTTCTCCGATATTTATCCATTCATTCCATTTTCATTCTCAATTGATTCATTCATTCCTTCTCTTCTCCGATATTTATCCATTCATTCAATTTTCATTTTCAATTGGTTCATTCACTCCTTCTCTTCTCCGATATTTATCCATTCATTCCATTTTCATTTTCAATTGATTCATTCACTCCTTCTATATTTATCCATACATTCCATTTTCATTCTCAATTGATTCATTCACTCCTTCTCTTCTCCGATATTTATCCATTCATTCCATTTTCATTCTCAATTGCTTCATTCATTCCTTCTCTTCTCCGATATTTATCCATTCATTCCATTTTCATTCTCAATTGCTTCATTCACTGCTTCTCTTCTCCGATATTTATCCATTCATTCCATTTTCATTCTCAATTGATTCATTCACTCCTTCTATATTTATCCATTCATTAGATTTTCATTCTCAATTGATTCATTCACTCCTTCTCTTCTCCGATATTTATCCATTCATTCCATTTTCATTCTCAATTGCTTCATTCATTCCTTCTCTTCTCCGATATTTATCCATTCATTCCATTTTCATTCTCAATTGATTCATTCACTCCTTCTCTTCTCCGATATTTATCCATTCATTCCATTTTCATTCTCAATTGCTTCATTCATTCCTTCTCTTCTCCGATATTTATCCATTCATTCCATTTTCATTCTCAATTGATTCATTCACTCCTTCTCTTCTCCGATATTTATCCATTCATTCAATTTTCATTTTCAATTGGTTCATTCACTCCTTCTCTTCTCCGATATTTATCCATTCATTCCATTTTCATTCTCAATTGATTCATTCACTCCTTCTATATTTATCCATTCATTCCATTTTCATTCTCAATTGATTCATTCACTCCTTCTCTTCTCCGATATTTATCCATTCATTCCATTTTCATTCTCAATTGCTTCATTCATTCCTTCTCTTCTCCGATATTTATCCATTCATTCCATTTTCATTCTCAATTGATTCATTCACTCCTTCTCTTCTCCGATATTTATCCATTCATTCCATTTTCATTCTCAATTGCTTCATTCATTCCTTCTCTTCTCCGATATTTATCCATTCATTCCATTTTCATTCTCAATTGATTCATTCACTCCTTCTCTTCTCCGATATTTATCCATTCATTCAATTTTCATTTTCAATTGGTTCATTCACTCCTTCTCTTCTCCGATATTTATCCATTCATTCCATTTTCATTTTCAATTGATTCATTCACTCCTTCTATATTTATCCATACATTCCATTTTCATTCTCAATTGATTCATTCACTCCTTCTCTTCTCCGATATTTATCCATTCATTCCATTTTCATTCTCAATTGCTTCATTCATTCCTTCTCTTCTCCGATATTTATCCATTCATTCCATTTTCATTCTCAATTGATTCATTCACTCCTTCTATATTTATCCATACATTCCATTTTCATTCTCAATTAATTCATTCACTCCTTCTCTTCTCCGATATTAATCCATTCATTCCATTTTCATTCGCAATTGCTTCATTCATTCCTTCTCTTCTCCGATATTTATCCATTCATTCCATTTTCATTCTCAATTAATTCATTCACTCCTTCTATGTTTATCCATACATTCCATTTTCATTCTCAATTGAGTCATTCACTCCTTCTCTTCTCCGATATTTATCCATTCATTCCATTTTCATTCTCAATTGCTTCATTCATTCCTTCTCTTCTCCGATATTTATCCATTCATTCCATTTTCATTCTCAATTGATTCATTCACTCCTTCTCTTCTCCGATATTTATCCATTCATTCCATTTTCATTCTCAATTGATTCATTCACTCCATCTATATTTATCCATACATTCCATTTTCGTTCTCAATTGATTCATTCACTCCTTCTATATTTATCCATACATTCCATTTTCATTCTCAATTGAGTCATTCACTCCTTCTCTTCTCCGATATTTATCCATACATTCCATTTTCATTCTCAATTAATTCATTCACTCCTTCTCTTCTCCGATATTTATCCATTCATTCCATTTTCATTCTCAATTGCTTCATTCATTCCTTCTCTTCTCCGATATTTATCCATTCATTCCATTTTCATTCTCAATTGATTCATTCACTCCTTCTATATTTATCCATACATTCCATTTTCATTCTCAATTGATTCATTCACTCCTTCTCTTCTCCGATATTTATCCATTCATTCCATTTTCATTTTCTATTGATCCATTCACTCCTTCTATATTTATCCATTCATTCCATTTTCATTCTCAATTGATTCATTCATTCCTTCTCTTCTCCGATATTTATCCATTCATTCCATTTTCATTTTCTATTGATCCATTCACTCCTTCTATATTTATCAATTCATTCCATTTTCATTCTCAATTGCTTCATTCATTCCTTCTCTTCTCCGATATTTATCCATTCATTCCATTTTCATTCTCAATTGATTCATTCATTCCTTCTCTTCTCCGATATTTATCCATTCATTCCATTTTCATTCTCAATTGATTCATTCACTCCTTCTCTTCTCCGATATTTATCCATTCATTCCATTTTCATTCTCAATTGCTTCATTCATTCCTTCTCTTCTCCGATATTTATCCATTCATTCCATTTTCATTCTCAATTGATTCATTCACTCCTTCTCTTCTCCGATATTTATCCATTCATTCCATTTTCATTCTCAATTGCTTCATTCATTCCTTCTCTTCTCCGATATTTATCCATTCATTCCATTTTCATTCTCAATTGATTCATTCACTCCTTCTCTTCTCCGATATTTATCCATTCATTCAATTTTCATTTTCAATTGGTTCATTCACTCCTTCTCTTCTCCGATATTTATCCATTCATTCCATTTTCATTCTCAATTGATTCATTCACTCCTTCTATATTTATCCATTCATTCCATTTTCATTCTCAATTGATTCATTCACTCCTTCTCTTCTCCGATATTTATCCATTCATTCCATTTTCATTCTCAATTGCTTCATTCATTCCTTCTCTTCTCCGATATTTATCCATTCATTCCATTTTCATTCTCAATTGATTCATTCACTCCTTCTCTTCTCCGATATTTATCCATTCATTCCATTTTCATTCTCAATTGCTTCATTCATTCCTTCTCTTCTCCGATATTTATCCATTCATTCCATTTTCATTCTCAATTGATTCATTCACTCCTTCTCTTCTCCGATATTTATCCATTCATTCAATTTTCATTTTCAATTGGTTCATTCACTCCTTCTCTTCTCCGATATTTATCCATTCATTCCATTTTCATTTTCAATTGATTCATTCACTCCTTCTATATTTATCCATACATTCCATTTTCATTCTCAATTGATTCATTCACTCCTTCTCTTCTCCGATATTTATCCATTCATTCCATTTTCATTCTCAATTGCTTCATTCATTCCTTCTCTTCTCCGATATTTATCCATTCATTCCATTTTCATTCTCAATTGATTCATTCACTCCTTCTATATTTATCCATACATTCCATTTTCATTCTCAATTAATTCATTCACTCCTTCTCTTCTCCGATATTAATCCATTCATTCCATTTTCATTCGCAATTGCTTCATTCATTCCTTCTCTTCTCCGATATTTATCCATTCATTCCATTTTCATTCTCAATTAATTCATTCACTCCTTCTATGTTTATCCATACATTCCATTTTCATTCTCAATTGAGTCATTCACTCCTTCTCTTCTCCGATATTTATCCATTCATTCCATTTTCATTCTCAATTGCTTCATTCATTCCTTCTCTTCTCCGATATTTATCCATTCATTCCATTTTCATTCTCAATTGATTCATTCACTCCTTCTCTTCTCCGATATTTATCCATTCATTCCATTTTCATTCTCAATTGATTCATTCACTCCATCTATATTTATCCATACATTCCATTTTCGTTCTCAATTGATTCATTCACTCCTTCTATATTTATCCATACATTCCATTTTCATTCTCAATTGAGTCATTCACTCCTTCTCTTCTCCGATATTTATCCATACATTCCATTTTCATTCTCAATTAATTCATTCACTCCTTCTCTTCTCCGATATTTATCCATTCATTCCATTTTCATTCTCAATTGCTTCATTCATTCCTTCTCTTCTCCGATATTTATCCATTCATTCCATTTTCATTCTCAATTGATTCATTCACTCCTTCTATATTTATCCATACATTCCATTTTCATTCTCAATTGATTCATTCACTCCTTCTCTTCTCCGATATTTATCCATTCATTCCATTTTCATTTTCTATTGATCCATTCACTCCTTCTATATTTATCCATTCATTCCATTTTCATTCTCAATTGATTCATTCATTCCTTCTCTTCTCCGATATTTATCCATTCATTCCATTTTCATTTTCTATTGATCCATTCACTCCTTCTATATTTATCAATTCATTCCATTTTCATTCTCAATTGCTTCATTCATTCCTTCTCTTCTCCGATATTTATCCATTCATTCCATTTTCATTTTCTATTGATCCATTTACTCCTTCTCTTCTCCGATATTTATCCATTCATTCCATTTTCATTTTCTAATGATCCATTCACTCCTTCTATATTTATCCATTCATTCCATTTTCATTCTCAATTGATTCATTCACTCCTTCTCTTCTCCGATATTTATCCATTCATTCCATTTTCAATCTCAATTGCTTCATTCACTCCTTCTCTTCTCCGATATTTATCCATTCATTCCATTTTCATTCTCAATTGATTCATTCACTCCTTCTCTTCTCCGATATTTATCCATTCATTCCATTTTCATTCTCAATTGATTCATTCACTCCTTCTATATTTATCCATTCATTCCATTTTCATTCTCAATTGATTCATTCACTCCTTCTATATTTATCCATACATTCCATTTTCATTCTCAATTGATTCATTCACTCCTTCTCTTCTCCGATATTTATCCATTCATTCCATTTTCATTTTCTATTGATCCATTCACTCCTTCTATATTTATCCATTCATTCCATTTTCATTCTCAATTGATTCATTCATTCCTTCTCTTCTCCGATATTTATCCATTCTATCCATTTTCATTTTCTATTGATCCATTCACTCCTTCTATATTTATCAATTCATTCCATTTTCATTCTCAATTGCTTCATTCATTCCTTCTCTTCTCCGATATTTATCCATTCATTCCATTTTCATTTTCTATTGATCCATTTACTCCTTCTCTTCTCCGATATTTATCCATTCATTCCATTTTCATTTTCTAATGATCCATTCACTCCTTCTATATTTATCCATTCATTCCATTTTCATTCTCAATTGATTCATTCACTCCTTCTCTTCTCCGATATTTATCCATTCATTCCATTTTCATTCTCAATTGCTTCATTCACTCCTTCTCTTCTCCGATATTTATCCATTCATTCCATTTTCATTCTCAATTGATTCATTCACTCCTTCTATATTTATCCATTCATTCCATTTTCATTCTCAATTGATTCATTCACTCCTTCTATATTTATCCATACATTCCATTTTCATTCTCAATTGATTCATTCACTCCTTCTCTTCTCCGATATTTATCCATTCATTCCATTTTCATTTTCTATTGATCCATTCACTCCTTCTATATTTATCCATTCATTCCATTTTCATTCTCAATTGATTCATTCATTCCTTCTCTTCTCCGATATTTATCCATTCTATCCATTTTCATTTTCTATTGATCCATTCACTCCTTCTATATTTATCAATTCATTCCATTTTCATTCTCAATTGCTTCATTCATTCCTTCTCTTCTCCGATATTTATCCATTCATTCCATTTTCATTTTCTATTGATCCATTTACTCCTTCTCTTCTCCGATATTTATCCATTCATTCCATTTTCATTTTCTAATGATCCATTCACTCCTTCTATATTTATCCATTCATTCCATTTTCATTCTCAATTGATTCATTCACTCCTTCTCTTCTCCGATATTTATCCATTCATTCCATTTTCATTCTCAATTGCTTCATTCACTCCTTCTCTTCTCCGATATTTATCCATTCATTCCATTTTCAATCTCAATTGCTTCATTCACTCCTTCTCTTCTCCGATATTTATCCATTCATTCCATTTTCATTCTCAATTGATTCATTCACTCCTTCTCTTCTCCGATATTTATCCATTCATTCCATTTTCATTCTCAATTGATTCATTCACTCCTTCTATATTTATCCATTCATTCCATTTTCATTCTCAATTGATTCATTCACTCCTTCTATATTTATCCATTCATTCCATTTTCATTCTCAATTGATTCATTCACTCCTTCTCTTCTCCGATATTTATCCATTCATTCCATTTTCATTCTCAATTGCTTCATTCATTCCTTCTCTTCTCCGATATTTATCCACTCATTCCATTTTCATTCTCAATTGATTCATTCACTCCTTCTCTTCTCCGATATTTATCCATTCATTCCATTTTCATTTTCTAATGATCCATTCACTCCTTCTATATTTATCCATTCATTCCATTTTCATTCTCAATTGATTCATTCATTCCTTCTCTTCTCCGATATTTATCCATTCATTCCATTTTCATTCTCAATTGATTCATTCACTGCTTCTCTTCTCCGATATTTATCCATTCATTCCATTTTCATTCTCAATTGATTCATTCACTCCTTCTATATTTATCCACTCATTCCATTTTCATTCTCAATTGATTCATTCACTCCTTCTCTTCTCCGATATTTATCCATTCATTCCATTTTCATTTTCTAATGATCCATTCACTCCTTCTATATTTATCCATTCATTCCATTTTCATTCTCAATTGATTCATTCATTCCTTCTCTTCTCCGATATTTATCCATTCATTCCATTTTCATTCTCAATTGATTCATTCACTGCTTCTCTTCTCCGATATTTATCCATTCATTCCATTTTCATTCTCAATTGATTCATTCACTCCTTCTATATTTATCCATTCATTCCATTTTCATTCTCAATTGATTCATTCACTCCTTCTCTTCTCCGATATTTATCCATTCATTCCATTTTCATTCTCAATTGCTTCATTCATTCCTTCTCTTCTCCGATATTTATCCATTCATTCCATTTTCATTCTCAATTGATTCATTCACTGCTTCTCTTCTCCGATATTTATCCATTCATTCCATTTTCATTCTCAATTGATTCATTCACTCCTTCTATATTTATCCATTCATTCCATTTTCATTCTCAATTGATTCATTCACTCCTTCTCTTCTCCGATATTTATCCATTCATTCCATTTTCATTCTCAATTGATTCATTCACTCCTTCTATATTTATCCATTCATTCCATTTTCATTCTCAATTGATTCATTCACTCCTTCTCTTCTCCGATATTTATCCATTCATTCCATTTTCATTCTCAATTGCTTCATTCATTCCTTCTCTTCTCCGATATTTATCCATTCATTCCATTTTCATTCTCAATTGATTCATTCACTCCTTCTCTTCTCCGATATTTATCCATTCATTCCATTTTCATTCTCAATTGGTTCATTCACTCCTTCTCTTCTCTGATATTTATCCATTCATTCCATTTTCATTCTCAATTGATTCATTCACTCCTTCTATATTTATCCATACATTCCATTTTCATTCTCAATTAATTCATTCACTCCTTCTCTTCTCCGATATTTATCCATTCATTCCATTTTCATTCTCAATTGCTTCATTCACTCCTTCTCTTCTCCGATATTTATCCATTCATTCCATTTTCATTCTCAATTGATTCATTCACTGCTTCTCTTCTCCGATATTTATCCATTCATTCCATTTTCATTCTCAATTGATTCATTCACTCCTTCTATATTTATCCATACATTCCATTTTCATTCTCAATTAATTCATTCACTCCTTCTCTTCTCCGATATTTATCCATTCATTCCATTTTCATTCTCAATTGCTTCATTCATTCCTTCTCTTCTCCGATATTTATCCATTCATTCCATTTTCATTCTCAATTGATTCATTCACTCCTTCTCTTCTCCGATATTTATCCATTCATTCCATTTTCATTCTCAATTGGTTCATTCACTCCTTCTCTTCTCCGATATTTATCCATTCATTCCATTTTCATTCTCAATTGATTCATTCACTGCTTCTCTTCTCCGATATTTATCCATTCATTCCATTTTCATTCTCAATTGATTCATTCACTGCTTCTCTTCTCCGATATTTATCCATTCATTCCATTTTCATTCTCAATTGATTCATTCACTGCTTCTCTTCTCCGATATTTATCCATTCATTCCATTTTCATTCTCAATTGATTCATTCACTCCTTCTATATTTATCCATTCATTCCATTTTCATTCTCAATTGATTCATTCACTCCTTCCCTTCTCCTATATTTATCCATACATTCCATTTTCATTCTCAATTGATTCATTCACTCCTTCTCTTCTCCGATATTTATCCATTCATTCCATTTTCATTCTCAATTGATTCATTCACTCCTTCCCTTCTCCTATATTTATCCATTCATTCCATTTTCATTTTCTAATGATCCATTCACTCCTTCTATATTTATCCAATCATTCCATTTTCATTTTCTATTGATCCATTCACTCCTTCTATATTTATCCATTCATTCCATTTTCATTCTCAATTGATTCATTCATTCCTTCTCTTCTCCGATATTTATCCATTCATTCCATTTTCATTTTCTATTGATCCATTCACTCCTTCTATATTTATCTATTCATTAAATTTTCATTCTCAATTGCTTCATTCATTCCTTCTCTTCTCCGATATTTATCCATTCATTCCATTTTCATTTTCTATTGATCCATTTACTCCTTCTCTTCTCCGATATTTATCCATTCATTCCATTTTCATTTTCTAATGATCCATTCACTCCTTCTATATTTATCCATTCATTCCATTTTCATTTTCTATTGATCCATTTACTCCTTCTCTTCTCCGATATTTATCCATTCATTCCATTTTCATTTTCTATTGATCCATTCACTCCTTCTATATTTATCTATTCATTAAATTTTCATTCTCAATTGCTTCATTCATTCCTTCTCTTCTCCGATATTTATCCATTCATTCCATTTTCATTTTCTATTGATCCATTTACTCCTTCTCTTCTCCGATATTTATCCATTCATTCCATTTTCATTTTCTAATGATCCATTCACTCCTTCTATATTTATCCATTCATTCCATTTTCATTTTCTATTGATCCATTTACTCCTTCTCTTCTCCGATATTTATCCATTCATTCCATTTTCATTCTCAATTGCTTCATTCATTCCTTCTCTTCTCCGATATTTATACATTCATTCCATTTTCATTCTCAATTGATTCATTCACTCCTTCTATATTTATCCATACATTCCATTTTCATTCTCAATTGATTCATTCACTCCTTCTCTTCTCCGATATTTATCCATTCATTCCATTTTCATTCTCAATTGATTCATTCACTCCTTCCCTTCTCCTATATTTATCCATTCATTCCATTTTCATTTTCTAATGATCCATTCACTCCTTCTATATTTATCCAATCATTCCATTTTCATTTTCTATTGATCCATTCACTCCTTCTATATTTATCCATTCATTCCATTTTCATTCTCAATTGATTCATTCATTCCTTCTCTTCTCCGATATTTATCCATTCATTCCATTTTCAGTTTCTATTGATCCATTTACTCCTTCTCTTCTCCGATATTTATCCATTCATTCCATTTTCATTCTCAATTGCTTCATTCATTCCTTCTCTTCTCCGATATTTATCCATTCATTCCATTTTCATTCTCAATTGATTCATTCACTCCTTCTATATTTATCCATACATTCCATTTTCATTCTCAATTGATTCATTCACTCCTTCTCTTCTCCGATATTTATCCATTCATTCCATTTTCATTCTCAATTGATTCATTCACTCCTTCCCTTCTCCTATATTTATCCATTCATTCCATTTTCATTTTCTAATGATCCATTCACTCCTTCTATATTTATCCAATCATTCCATTTTCATTTTCTATTGATCCATTCACTCCTTCTATATTTATCCATTCATTCCATTTTCATTCTCAATTGATTCATTCATTCCTTCTCTTCTCCGATATTTATCCATTCATTCCATTTTCATTTTCTATTGATCCATTCACTCCTTCTATATTTATCTATTCATTAAATTTTCATTCTCAATTGCTTCATTCATTCCTTCTCTTCTCCGATATTTATCCATTCATTCCATTTTCATTTTCTATTGATCCATTCACTCCTTCTATATTTATCCATTCATTCCATTTTCATTCTCAATTGATTCATTCATTCCTTCTCTTCTCCGATATTTATCCATTCATTCCATTTTCATTTTCTATTGATCCATTCACTCCTTCTATATTTATCAATTCATTCCATTTTCATTCTCAATTGCTTCATTCATTCCTTCTCTTCTCCGATATTTATCCATTCATTCCTTTTTCATTTTCTATTGATCCATTTACTCCTTCTCTTCTCCGATATTTATCCATTCATTCCATTTTCATTCTCAATTGCTTCATTCATTCCTTCTCTTCTCCGATATTTATCCATTCATTCCATTTTCATTCTCAATTGATTCATTCACTCCTTCTATATTTATCCATACATTCCATTTTCATTCTCAATTGATTCATTCACTCCTTCTCTTCTCCGATATTTATCCATTCATTCCATTTTCATTCTCAATTGATTCATTCACTCCTTCCCTTCTCCTATATTTATCCATTCATTCCATTTTCATTTTCTAATGATCCATTCACTCCTTCTATATTTATCCAATCATTCCATTTTCATTTTCTATTGATCCATTCACTCCTTCTATATTTATCCATTCATACCATTTTCATTCTCAATTGATTCATTCATTCCTTCTCTTCTCCGATATTTATCCATTCATTCCATTTTCATTTTCTATTGATCCATTCACTCCTTCTATATTTATCTATTCATTAAATTTTCATTCTCAATTGCTTCATTCATTCCTTCTCTTCTCCGATATTTATCCATTCATTCCATTTTCATTTTCTATTGATCCATTTACTCCTTCTCTTCTCCGATATTTATCCATTCATTCCATTTTCATTTTCTAATGATCCATTCACTCCTTCTAAATTTATCCATTCATTCCATTTTCATTTTCTATTGATCCATTTACTCCTTCTCTTCTCCGATATTTATCCATTCATTCCATTTTTATTTTCTAATGATCCATTCACTCCTTCTATATTTATCCATTCATTCCATTTTCATTCTCAATTGATTCATTCATTCCTTCTCTTCTCCGATATTTATCCATACATTCCATTTTCATTTTCTATTGATCCATTCACTCCTTCTATATTTATCAATTCATTCCATTTTCATTCTCAATTGCTTCATTCATTCCTTCTCTTCTCCGATATTTATCCATTCATTCCATTTTCATTTTCTATTGATCCATTTACTCCTTCTCTTCTCCGATATTTATCCATTCATTCCATTTTCATTCTCAATTGCTTCATTCATTCCTTCTCTTCTCCGATATTTATCCATTCATTCCATTTTCATTCTCAATTGATTCATTCACTCCTTCTATATTTATCCATACATTCCATTTTCATTCTCAATTGATTCATTCACTCCTTCTCTTCTCCGATATTTATCCATTCATTCCATTTTCATTCTCAATTGATTCATTCACTCCTTCCCTTCTCCTATATTTATCCATTCATTCCATTTTCATTTTCTAATGATCCATTCACTCCTTCTATATTTATCCAATCATTCCATTTTCATTTTCTATTGATCCATTCACTCCTTCTATATTTATCCATTCATTCCATTTTCATTCTCAATTGATTCATTCATTCCTTCTCTTCTCCGATATTTATCCATTCATTCCATTTTCATTTTCTATTGATCCATTCACTCCTTCTATATTTATCTATTCATTAAATTTTCATTCTCAATTGCTTCATTCATTCCTTCTCTTCTCCGATATTTATCCATTCATTCCATTTTCATTTTCTATTGATCCATTTACTCCTTCTCTTCTCCGATATTTATCCATTCATTCCATTTTCATTTTCTATTGATCCATTCACTCCTTCTATATTTATCCAATCATTCCGTTTTCATTTTCTATTGATCCATTCACTCCTTCTATATTTATCCATTCATTCCATTTTCATTCTCAATTGATTCATTCATTCCTTCTCTTCTCCGATATTTATCCATTCATTCCATTTTCATTTTCTATTGATCCATTCACTCCTTCTATATTTATCTATTCATTAAATTTTCATTCTCAATTGCTTCATTCATTCCTTCTCTTCTCCGATATTTATCCATTCATTCCATTTTCATTTTCTATTGATCCATTTACTCCTTCTCTTCTCCTATATTTATCCATTCATTCCATTTTCATTTTCTAATGATCCATTCACTCCTTCTATATTTATCCAATCATTCCATTTTCATTTTCTATTGATCCATTCACTCCTTCTATATTTATCCATTCATACCATTTTCATTCTCAATTGATTCATTCATTCCTTCTCTTCTCCGATATTTATCCATTCATTCCATTTTCATTTTCTATTGATCCATTCACTCCTTCTATATTTATCTATTCATTAAATTTTCATTCTCAATTGCTTCATTCATTCCTTCTCTTCTCCGATATTTATCCATTCATTCCATTTTCATTTTCTATTGATCCATTTACTCCTTCTCTTCTCCGATATTTATCCATTCATTCCATTTTCATTTTCTAATGATCCATTCACTCCTTCTATATTTATCCATTCATTCCATTTTCATTTTCTATTGATCCATTTACTCCTTCTCTTCTCCGATATTTATCCATTCATTCCATTTTCATTTTTTAATGATCCATTCACTCCTTCTATATTTATCCATTCATTCCATTTTCATTCTCAATTGATTCATTCATTCCTTCTCTTCTCCGATATTTATCCATTCATTCCATTTTCATTTTCTATTGATCCATTCACTCCTTCTCTTCTCCGATATTTATCCATTCATTCCATTTTCATTCTCAATTGCTTCATTCATTCCTTCTCTTCTCCGATATTTATCCATTCATTCCATTTTCATTCTCAATTGATTCATTCACTCCTTCTATATTTATCCATACATTCCATTTTCATTCTCAATTGATTCATTCACTCCTTCTCTTCTCCGATATTTATCCATTCATTCCATTTTCATTCTCAATTGATTCATTCACTCCTTCCCTTCTCCTATATTTATCCATTCATTCCATTTTCATTTTCTAATGATCCATACACTCCTTCTATATTTATCCAATCATTCCATTTTCATTTTCTATTGATCCATTCACTCCTTCTATATTTATCCATTCATTCCATTTTCATTCTCAATTGATTCATTCATTCCTTCTCTTCTCCGATATTTATCCATTCATTCCATTTTCATTTTCTATTGATCCATTCACTCCTTCTATATTTATCTATTCATTAAATTTTCATTCTCAATTGCTTCATTCATTCCTTCTCTTCTCCGATATTTATCCATTCATTCCATTTTCATTTTCTATTGATCCATTTACTCCTTCTCTTCTCCGATATTTATCCATTCATTCCATTTTCATTTTCTATTGATCCATTCACTCCTTCTATATTTATCCATTCATACCATTTTCATTCTCAATTGATTCATTCATTCCTTCTCTTCTCCGATATTTATCCATTCATTCCATTTTCATTTTCTATTGATCCATTCACTCCTTCTATATTTATCTATTCATTAAATTTTCATTCTCAATTGCTTCATTCATTCCTTCTCTTCTCCGATATTTATCCATTCATTCCATTTTCATTTTCTATTGATCCATTTACTCCTTCTCTTCTCCGATATTTATCCATTCATTCCATTTTCATTTTCTAATGATCCATTCACTCCTTCTATATTTATCCATTCATTCCATTTTCATTCTCAATTGATTCATTCATTCCTTCTCTTCTCCGATATTTATCCATTCATCCCATTTTCATTCTCAATTGATTCATTCACTCCTTCTATATTTATCCATACATTCCATTTTCATTCTCAATTAATTCATTCACTCCTTCTCTTCTCCGATATTTATCCATTCATTCCATTTTCATTCTCAATTGCTTCATTCATTCCTTCTCTTCTCCGATATTTATCCATTCATTCCATTTTCATTCTCAATTGATTCATTCACTGCTTCTCTTCTCCGATATTTATCCATTCATTCCATTTTCATTCTCAGTTGATTCATTCACTCCTTCTATATTTATCCATACATTCCATTTTCATTCTCAATTGATTCATTCACTCCTTCTCTTCTCCGATATTTATCCATTCATTCCATTTTCATTCTCAATTGCTTCATTCATTCCTTCTCTTCTCCGATATTTATCCATTCATTCCATTTTCATTCTCAATTGATTCATTCACTCCTTCTATATTTATCCATTCATTCCATTTTCATTCTCAATTGATTCATTCACTCCTTCTCTTCTCCGATATTTATCCATTCATTCCATTTTCATTCTCAATTGCTTCATTCATTCCTTCTCTTCTCCGATATTTATCCATTCATTCCATTTTCATTCTCAATTGATTCATTCACTGCTTCTCTTCTCCGATATTTATCCATTCATTCCATTTTCATTCTCAGTTGATTCATTCACTCCTTCTATATTTATCCATACATTCCATTTTCATTCTCAATTGATTCATTCACTCCTTCTCTTCTCCGATATTTATCCATTCATTCCATTTTCATTCTCAATTGCTTCATTCATTCCTTCTCTTCTCCGATATTTATCCATTCATTCCATTTTCATTCTCAATTGATTCATTCACTCCTTCTATATTTATCCATTCATTCCATTTTCATTCTCAATTGATTCATTCACTCCTTCTCTTCTCCGATATTTATCCATTCATTCCATTTTCATTCTCAATTGCTTCATTCATTCCTTCTCTTCTCCGATATTTATCCATTCATTCCATTTTAATTCTCAATTGATTCATTCACTGCTTCTCTTCTCCGATATTTATCCATTCATTCCATTTTCATTCTCAATTGATTCATTCACTCCTTCTATATTTATCCATACATTCCATTTTCATTCTCAATTGATTCATTCACTCCTTCTCTTCTCCGATATTTATCCATTCATTCCATTTTCATTCTCAATTGCTTCATTCATTCCTTCTCTTCTCCGATATTTATCCATTCATTCCATTTTCATTCTCAATTGATTCATTCACTGCTTCTCTTCTCCGATATTTATCCATTCATTCCATTTTCATTCTCAATTGATTCATTCACTCCTTCTATATTTATCCATACATTCCATTTTCATTCTCAATTAATTCATTCACTCCTTCTCTTCTCCGATATTTATCCATTCATTCCATTTTCATTCTCAATTGATTCATTCACTCCTTCTATATTTATCCATATATTCCATTTTCATTCTCAATTAATTCATTCACTCCTTCTCTTCTCCGATATTTATCCATTCATTCCATTTTCATTCTCAATTGCTTCATTCATTCCTTCTCTTCTCCGATATTTATCCATTCATTCCATTTTCATTCTCAATTGATTCATTCACTGCTTCTCTTCTCCGATATTTATCCATTCATTCCATTTTCATTCTCAATTGATTCATTCACTCCTTCTATATTTATCCATTCATTCCATTTTCATTCTCAATTGATTCATTCACTCCTTCTCTTCTCCGATATTTATCCATTCATTCCATTTTCATTCTCAATTGCTTCATTCATTCCTTCTCTTCTCCGATATTTATCCATTCATTCCATTTTCATTCTCAATTGATTCATTCACTCCTTCTCTTCTCCGATATTTATCCATTCATTCCATTTTCATTCTCAATTGCTTCATTCATTCCTTCTCTTCTCCGATATTTATCCATTCATTCCATTTTCATTCTCAATTGATTCATTCACTGCTTCTCTTCTCCGATATTTATCCATTCATTCCATTTTCATTCTCAATTGCTTCATTCATTCCTTCTCTTCTCCGATATTTATCCATTCATTCCATTTTCATTCTCAATTGCTTCATTCATTCCTTCTCTTCTCCGATATTTATCCATTCATTCCATTTTCATTCTCAATTGATTCATTCACTCCTTCTCTTCTCCGATATTTATCCATTCATTCCATTTTCATTCTCAATTGATTCATTCACTCCTTCTATATTTATCCATACATTCCATTTTCATTCTCAATTAATTCATTCACTCCTTCTCTTCTCCGATATTTATCCATTCATTCCATTTTCATTCTCAATTGATTCATTCACTCCTTCTATATTTATCCATATATTCCATTTTCATTCTCAATTAATTCATTCACTCCTTCTCTTCTCCGATATTTATCCATTCATTCCATTTTCATTCTCAATTGCTTCATTCATTCCTTCTCTTCTCCGATATTTATCCATTCATTCCATTTTCATTCTCAATTGATTCATTCACTGCTTCTCTTCTCCGATATTTATCCATTCATTCCATTTTCATTCTCAATTGATTCATTCACTCCTTCTATATTTATCCATTCATTCCATTTTCATTCTCAATTGATTCATTCACTCCTTCTCTTCTCCGATATTTATCCATTCATTCCATTTTCATTCTCAATTGCTTCATTCATTCCTTCTCTTCTCCGATATTTATCCATTCATTCCATTTTCATTCTCAATTGATTCATTCACTCCTTCTCTTCTCCGATATTTATCCATTCATTCCATTTTCATTCTCAATTGCTTCATTCATTCCTTCTCTTCTCCGATATTTATCCATTCATTCCATTTTCATTCTCAATTGATTCATTCACTGCTTCTCTTCTCCGATATTTATCCATTCATTCCATTTTCATTCTCAATTGCTTCATTCATTCCTTCTCTTCTCCGATATTTATCCATTCATTCCATTTTCATTCTCAATTGCTTCATTCATTCCTTCTCTTCTCCGATATTTATCCATTCATTCCATTTTCATTCTCAATTGATTCATTCACTCCTTCTCTTCTCCGATATTTATCCATTCATTCCATTTTCATTCTCAATTGCTTCATTCATTCCTTCTCTTCTCCGATATTTATCCATTCATTCCATTTTAATTCTCAATTGATTCATTCACTGCTTCTCTTCTCCGATATTTATCCATTCATTCCATTTTCATTCTCAATTGCTTCATTCATTCCTTCTCTTCTCCGATATTTATCCATTCATTCCATTTTAATTCTCAATTGATTCATTCACTGCTTCTCTTCTCCTATATTTATCCATTCATTCCATTTTCATTTTCTAATGATCCATTCACTCCTTCTATATTTATCCAATCATTCCATTTTCATTTTCTATTGATCCATTCACTCCTTCTATATTTATCCATTCATACCATTTTCATTCTCAATTGATTCATTCATTCCTTCTCTTCTCCGATATTTATCCATTCATTCCATTTTCATTTTCTATTGATCCATTCACTCCTTCTATATTTATCTATTCATTAAATTTTCATTCTCAATTGCTTCATTCATTCCTTCTCTTCTCCGATATTTATCCATTCATTCCATTTTCATTTTCTATTGATCCATTTACTCCTTCTCTTCTCCGATATTTATCCATTCATTCCATTTTCATTTTCTAATGATCCATTCACTCCTTCTATATTTATCCATTCATTCCATTTTCATTTTCTATTGATCCATTTACTCCTTCTCTTCTCCGATATTTATCCATTCATTCCATTTTTATTTTCTAATGATCCATTCACTCCTTCTATATTTATCCATTCATTCCATTTTCATTCTCAATTGATTCATTCACTCCTTCTCTTCTCCGATATTTATCCATTCATTCCATTTTCATTCTCAATTGATTCATTCACTCCTTCCCTTCTCCTATATTTATCCATTCATTCCATTTTCATTTTCTAATGATCCATTCACTCCTTCTATATTTATCCAATCATTCCATTTTCATTTTCTATTGATCCATTCACTCCTTCTATATTTATCCATTCATACCATTTTCATTCTCAATTGATTCATTCATTCCTTCTCTTCTCCGATATTTATCCATTCATTCCATTTTCATTTTCTATTGATCCATTCACTCCTTCTATATTTATCTATTCATTAAATTTTCATTCTCAATTGCTTCATTCATTCCTTCTCTTCTCCGATATTTATCCATTCATTCCATTTTCATTTTCTATTGATCCATTTACTCCTTCTCTTCTCCGATATTTATCCATTCATTCCATTTTCATTTTCTAATGATCCATTCACTCCTTCTATATTTATCCATTCATTCCATTTTCATTTTCTATTGATCCATTTACTCCTTCTCTTCTCCGATATTTATCCATTCATTCCATTTTTATTTTCTAATGATCCATTCACTCCTTCTATATTTATCCATTCATTCCATTTTCATTTTCTATTGATCCATTTACTCCTTCTCTTCTCCGATATTTATCCATTCATTCCATTTTTATTTTCTAATGATCCATTCACTCCTTCTATATTTATCCATTCATTCCATTTTCATTCTCAATTGATTCATTCACTCCTTCTCTTCTCCGATATTTATCCATTCATTCCATTTTCATTCTCAATTGATTCATTCACTCCTTCCCTTCTCCTATATTTATCCATTCATTCCATTTTCATTTTCTAATGATCCATTCACTCCTTCTATATTTATCCAATCATTCCATTTTCATTTTCTATTGATCCATTCACTCCTTCTATATTTATCCATTCATACCATTTTCATTCTCAATTGATTCATTCATTCCTTCTCTTCTCCGATATTTATCCATTCATTCCATTTTCATTTTCTATTGATCCATTCACTCCTTCTATATTTATCTATTCATTAAATTTTCATTCTCAATTGCTTCATTCATTCCTTCTCTTCTCCGATATTTATCCATTCATTCCATTTTCATTTTCTATTGATCCATTTACTCCTTCTCTTCTCCGATATTTATCCATTCATTCCATTTTCATTTTCTAATGATCCATTCACTCCTTCTATATTTATCCATTCATTCCATTTTCATTTTCTATTGATCCATTTACTCCTTCTCTTCTCCGATATTTATCCATTCATTCCATTTTTATTTTCTAATGATCCATTCACTCCTTCTATATTTATCCATTCATTCCATTTTCATTCTCAATTGATTCATTCATTCCTTCTCTTCTCCGATATTTATCCATACATTCCATTTTCATTTTCTATTGATCCATTCACTCCTTCTATATTTATCAATTCATTCCATTTTCATTCTCAATTGCTTCATTCATTCCTTCTCTTCTCCGATATTTATCCATTCATTCCATTTTCATTTTCTATTGATCCATTTACTCCTTCTCTTCTCCGATATTTATCCATTCATTCCATTTTCATTTTCTAATGATCCATTCACTCCTTCTATATTTATCCATTCATTCCATTTTCATTTTCTATTGATCCATTTACTCCTTCTCTTCTCCGATATTTATCCATTCATTCCATTTTTATTTTCTAATGATCCATTCACTCCTTCTATATTTATCCATTCATTCCATTTTCATTCTCAATTGATTCATTCATTCCTTCTCTTCTCCGATATTTATCCATACATTCCATTTTCATTTTCTATTGATCCATTCACTCCTTCTATATTTATCCATTCATTCCATTTTCATTCTCAATTGCTTCATTCATTCCTTCTCTTCTCCGATATTTATCCATTCATTCCATTTTCATTCTCAATTGATTCATTCACTCCTTCTATATTTATCCATACATTCCATTTTCATTCTCAATTGATTCATTCACTCCTTCTCTTCTCCGATATTTATCCATTCATTCCATTTTCATTCTCAATTGATTCATTCACTCCTTCCCTTCTCCTATATTTATCCATTCATTCCATTTTCATTTTCTAATGATCCATTCACTCCTTCTATATTTATCCAATCATTCCATTTTCATTTTCTATTGATCCATTCACTCCTTCTATATTTATCCATTCATTCCATTTTCATTCTCAATTGATTCATTCATTCCTTCTCTTCTCCGATATTTATCCATTCATTCCATTTTCATTTTCTATTGATCCATTCACTCCTTCTATATTTATCTATTCATTAAATTTTCATTCTCAATTGCTTCATTCATTCCTTCTCTTCTCCGATATTTATCCATTCATTCCATTTTCATTTTCTATTGATCCATTTACTCCTTCTCTTCTCCGATATTTATCCATTCATTCCATTTTCATTTTCTATTGATCCATTCACTCCTTCTATATTTATCCAATCATTCCATTTTCATTTTCTATTGATCCATTCACTCCTTCTATATTTATCCATTCATTCCATTTTCATTCTCAATTGCTTCATTCACTCCTCTTCTCCGATATTTATCCATTCATTCCATTTTCATTCTCAATTGCTTCATTCACTCCTCTTCTCCGATATTTATCCATTCATTCCATTTTCATTCTCAATTGCTTCATTCATTCCTTCTCTTCTCCGATATTTATCCATACATTCCATTTTCATTCTCAATTGATTCATTCACTCTTTCTCTTCTCCGATATTTATCCATTCATTCCATTTTCATTCTCAATTGATTCATTCACTCCTTCTCTTCTCCGATATTTATCCATTCATTCCATTTTCATTCTCAATTGCTTCATTCACTCCTTCTCTTCTCCGATATTTATCCATTCATTCCATTTTCATTCTCAATTGCTTCATTCACTCCTCTTCTCCGATATTTATCCATTCATTCCATTTTCATTCTCAATTGCTTCATTCATTCCTTCTCTTCTCCGATATTTATCCATACATTCCATTTTCATTCTCAATTAATTCATTCACTCCTTCTCTTCTCCGATATTTATCCATTCATTCCATTTTCATTCTCAATTGCTTCATTCATTCCTTCTCTTCTCCGATATTTATCCATTCATTCCATTTTCATTCTCAATTGATTCATTCATTCCTTCTCTTCTTCGATATTTATCCATTCATTCCATTTTCATTCTCAATTGATTCATTCATTCCTTCTCTTCTCCGATATTTATCCATTCATTCCATTTTCATTCTCAATTGCTTCATTCACTCCTTCTCTTCTCCGATATTTATCCATTCATTCCATTTTCAATCTCAATTGCTTCATTCACTCCTTCTCTTCTCCGATATTTATCCATTCATTCCATTTTCATTCTCAATTGATTCATTCACTCTTTCTCTTCTCCGATATTTATCCATTCATTCCATTTTCATTCTCAATTGATTCATTCACTCCTTCTCTTCTCCGATATTTATCCATTCATTCCATTTTCATTCTCAATTGCTTCATTCACTCCTCTTCTCCGATATTTATCCATTCATTCCATTTTCATTCTCAATTGATTCATTCATTCCTTCTCTTCTCCGATATTTATCCATTCATTCCATTTTCATTCTCAATTGCTTCATTCACTCCTTCTCTTCTCCGATATTTATTCATTCTTTCCATTTTCATTCTCAATTGATTCATTCACTCCTTCTATATTTATCCATACATTCCATTTTCATTCTCAATTGATTCATTCACTCCTTCTCTTCTCCGATATTTATCCATTCATTCCATTTTCATTCTCAATTGCTTCATTCACTCCTTCTCTTCTCCGATATTTATCCATTCATTCCATTTTCATTCTCAATTGCTTCATTCACTCCTCTTCTCCGATATTTATCCATTCATTCCATTTTCATTCTCAATTGCTTCATTCACTCCTCTTCTCCGATATTTATCCATTCATTCCATTTTCATTCTCAATTGCTTCATTCATTCCTTCTCTTCTCCGATATTTATCCATACATTTCATTTTCATTCTCAATTGATTCATTCACTCTTTCTCTTCTCCGATATTTATCCATTCATTCCATTTTCATTCTCAATTGATTCATTCACTCCTTCTCTTCTCCGATATTTATCCATTCATTCCATTTTCATTCTCAATTGCTTCATTCACTCCTTCTCTTCTCCGATATTTATCCATTCATTCCATTTTCATTCTCAATTGCTTCATTCACTCCTTCTCTTCTCCGATATTTATCCATTCATTCCATTTTCAATCTCAATTGCTTCATTCACTCCTTCTCTTCTCCGATATTTATCCATTCATTCCATTTTCATTCTCAATTGATTCATTCACTCCTCTTCTCCGATATTTATCCATTCATTCCATTTTCATTCTCAATTGCTTCATTCACTCCTCTTCTCCGATATTTATCCATTCATTCCATTTTCATTCTCAATTGCTTCATTCACTCCTCTTCTCCGATATTTATCCATTCATTCCATTTTCATTCTCAATTGATTCATTCATTCCTTCTCTTCTCCGATATTTATCCATTCATTCCATTTTCATTCTCAATTGCTTCATTCACTCCTTCTCTTCTCCGATATTTATCCATTCATTCCATTTTCATTCTCAATTGCTTCATTCGCTCCTTCTCTTCTCCGATATTTATCCATTCATTCCATTTTCATTCTCAATTGCTTCATTCGCTCCTTCTCTTCTCCGATATTTATCCATTCATTCCATTTTCATTCTCAATTGATTCATTCACTCCTTCCCTTCTCCAATATTTATCCATTCATTCCATTTTCATTCTCAATTGATTCATTCACTCCTTCCCTTCTCCAATATTTATCCATTCATTCCATTTTCATTTTCTATTGATCCATTTACTCCTTCTCTTCTCCGATATTTATCCATTCATTCCATTTTCATTCTCAATTGATTCATTCACTCCTTCTCTTCTCCGATATTTATCCATTCATTCCATTTTCATTCTCAATTGATTCATTCACTCCTTCTCTTCTCCGATATTTATCCATTCATTCCATTTTCATTCTCAATTGCTTCATTCGCTCCTTCTCTTCTCCGATATTTATCCATTCATTCCATTTTCATTCTCAATTGATTCATTCATTCCTTCTCTTCTCCGATATTTATCCATTCATTCCATTTTCATTCTCAATTGATTCATTCATTCCTTCTCTTCTCCGATATTTATCCATTCATTCCATTTTCATTTTCTAATGATCCATTCACTCCTCTTCTCCGATATTTATCCATTCATTCCATTTTCATTCTCAATTGATTCATTCATTCCTTCTCTTCTCCGATATTTATCCATTCATTCCATTTTCATTCTCAATTGCTTCATTCACTCCTTCTCTTCTCCGATATTTATCCATTCATTCCATTTTCATTCTCAATTGCTTCATTCACTCCTCTTCTCCGATATTTATCCATTCATTCCATTTTCAATCTCAATTGCTTCATTCACTCCTTCTCTTCTCCGATATTTATCCATTCATTCCATTTTCATTCTCAATTGATTCATTCACTCTTTCTCTTCTCCGATATTTATCCATTCATTCCATTTTCATTTTCAATTGATACATTCACTCCTTCTCTTCTCCGATATTTATTCATTCTTTCCATTTTCATTCTCAATTGATTCATTCACTCCTTCTATATTTATCCATACATTCCATTTTCATTCTCAATTGATTCATTCACTCCTTCTCTTCTCCGATATTTATCCATTCATTCCATTTTCATTCTCAATTGATTCATTCACTCTTTCTCTTCTCCGATATTTATCCATTCATTCCATTTTCATTCTCAATTGATTCATTCACTCCTTCTCTTCTCCGATATTTATCCATTCATTCCATTTTCATTCTCAATTGCTTCATTCACTCCTTCTCTTCTCCGATATTTATCCATTCATTCCATTTTCATTCTCAATTGCTTCATTCACTCCTCTTCTCCGATATTTATCCATTCATTCCATTTTCATTCTCAATTGCTTCATTCATTCCTTCTCTTCTCCGATATTTATCCATACATTCCATTTTCATTCTCAATTAATTCATTCACTCCTTCTCTTCTCCGATATTTATCCATTCATTCCATTTTCATTCTCAATTGATTCATTCATTCCTTCTCTTCTCCGATATTTATCCATTCATTCCATTTTCATTCTCAATTGATTCATTCATTCCTTCTCTTCTCCGATATTTATCCATTCATTCCATTTTCATTCTCAATTGCTTCATTCACTCCTTCTCTTCTCCGATATTTATCCATTCATTCCATTTTCATTCTCAATTGATTCATTCACTCCTTCTCTTCATAAAAGTTTCCCTAATGGACGGTATTTCCACAATATATCGTAAGATCCGTGTAATGTTGAAGGAAGAGCAATCGTGCGTAAACATCTAACGCGTTCGATCATTGAAGTTCCTCGACAGCCAACTAATGTGTAGGCTCCAATCATGTGCATTTTGTTTGTAAATCAAGTCATTGCAAGAGAAAAACTGTATTCCACCACTTTAGAACAGGTATTGATGACACGTACCGACTAAATACACCGATATGCAGCAAGATTCAATAAAAAAAACAATTTAAAACAAGTCTTGATGAAAACGGTGTTCGGGTGGCTATGAAGTCCAGCTGGCTTCTTAGATCTTGTTGAAGGCGTGGATGTCGACGGACTGGCAGTGGTCGGGGAATCCGTCCTGCAAATGAATAAATATGATTCACGTCATTAGCCAAGTCCATTGCCTGTATGAATAAATCATGACCGAAATCGTTTAGAAATATGTAAGATGGACGAGATCGCATACCTGGATCTTCTCGATGAGATCATCGACAGAAACCTTGTCGTCCTCGACAACGCAGATGATCTGGAGCTTGTTGATTCCGTATCTGAAACATATGTGAATTACGCAGATTCAATATTCATTTTAGCTCCATTCTGAAATCCCAACTGAAATAGTCGTCATAAAATGTCAGAACCCAGTGATTCCGTAAAAAGTATGAAGTATATGAATACAGAATCCGTATGAACTATTTATTCAAAATTTGAAAGTACTAACCCGATGGGCAGCAACTTTCCGCCTCCCCAGACAAGTCCGTCCATCTCGATGGAGCGAACATTAGCCTCCAGCTCGTCCATTTTGGTCTCATCATCCCAAGGCTTGACGTCGAGGATGACCGAGGACTTGGCGATGGGTCCGGTCTTCTTCGACTTCTTCTCCTGGTACTCCTTCAGACGCTGGGCGACCACGGCCTTCTTGTCCTCATCATCAGAATCGTCGGATCCGAAGAGATCGAAGTCCTCGTCATCGGCCTGCAAAGCAAATATTGGAACCATTGACACCCTTTTCCGATCCCCATTGCAATAATAAAACAAATTAATAATAATGTAACCATTTATCAACAATAGTTTTAACAACAATCTATCTAAGTAACTAGTAGAGGCAATCCGGAAGTTTCGAAGAACTTGGTCATAACAATTTTCATTTCATTGTGGAAAGAGTTGCATCGGATCTTGTTCATTGGCGCTCGATGAGACTGCCACCATAGTCGATAGATCCGGTTCGGCCGACCACCCGGATCAATCGATCTAAGATCTAGGACCTCCTCATGACGCACCAGAAGTCCGCCAAACAATTTGTTCAGTCGATCGAGAAATCGTTCCTCAAATGAATCGCACTCCTCATCCGTAATGGAGAGGCCATCTCCAAAAACAGCGGATAGGTCGTGTCTGTGAAATGGCCTCAAGCAGTAGAATTCATTTCTTGACTGGTCTTGATGAAGCTGTTGCAGGTCTTGTAGAGACATATTTTGCGAATTCATGCAACTCTTCAAAACAATTCTCTGAGCTCCAATCTTGTTCTCGAATCCTTTGGAGCCTCTGCGATAACCGGCGGCACCATATCCGGGGAAATCGAAAGGATTGAACACCTCCAGACGATCGACCAGGAATCCATTAGAGGCAGCAATTTCGAGCACTTGCCAGCTGTCCTTCTCATGGTGAGGCTCGTTGTACGTAGATAAGACTCCAGGGGTCACACAGATACCAGACTGAAGTCTGGCAAGTGCCAGATGAAGTTCAGCCCGCTCGTTGAGGACAAGCCTGGCACTCCGAAGGAATCCGTTCAGCAAACGACGACTGTGGTTTAGATTAGTCTTTCCTCCGGGGTGAGGGAAATTGAAAACAAGAATGTCGACGGAAGAATAACCGATGTCGTGATACGTCTCAAGCTTGGTCCCATCCGTATTGAAACGGAGCGAGGTCTTGGGGGAGTGAGTCTTCAACAGTGTGAGAGTATCCATTGCGGATGATCCATAACGGAAAAAGAACTCCTCTTCGTTACTCTCAAGCACTGTGGCTGTGATTCTTGTGGGGTAGTCCTGTAGCAACCGAGACAATGCGAGCGAGAAAGACAGATCTCCGTCGCCGACAATCAGGATGTGGTGTCGATCATAGTATATTGGCGGATGGTAAGTAGTTGACGTTGACGGAAGTGATTGTGCAGAGTCATCTACCTGCTCCACCGACAAGGATACAAGTTTTCAAAATATTAGTTACCCCTATGACAGTCAAATAATCACCTTAGCGGGAGCGGGAGCAGCCTTAGCGGACGCGGGGGCTGCAGCCGGAGCGGCTCCTCCGAGGGAAAGCTTCTCGAGAAGTCCCTTGATGGCAGCAAGGTCTGGAAGAAGGTTAAATATAACTGGAAATTGGGGAAAAATAGCATCAGTGTGCAAATGAAAAAAATTATATAAGGAAATCAACTTGCCTCCCTTGAGGGTTGAGACCTCCTGACGGAGGGCCGTAACCTCGGAGAGAACCTTGGAGCTGTCTGCAAAACAAACAATTGATAGAAGCATACTAAAACTACATCCACTCACTCGCTCGTGCAATCACAAATTAGACACAACAGAGGCGTGCAAGACAACAATCAGGAAGGAATGAATACACACCAGATCCAGCTCCTCCAAGGGCGGATTCAGCAATTTGCTTAGCCCTGTTAATGGCAGACGAAAGGGGATCGTCGGAACCTACAACAAGGGCCAAGGTAGATGTGTGAGAGACAGACAAGAAGACGACGTGGCAATAATGGAATACTAACCGGTGGATCCGCACGAGGTGGAGGGCTTGACGCTGGTGTACACCTGTGATGATAATGATTAGCACCAATCTGAGAGGGAATGCGTAATTGTGAGAGTGAAACCTATTCTCACCTGCTTTCCGCCGAAGTGAGCCTGATCAGCGGATCTGACGGCCAGGCGAGCGCCAAGAAGAGCGGAGACTTCGGAGAGAAGACCGTCGGACATGGTTACCTGAACAGGAGTAACTAGAAAGGCGATCACAAGAGTAACTTTAGCAGAAAGAACAAGAAAAAACTAACGAAATGAGGAAAATAGGTGAGCTCCGCCTAAAACTTGTGCAATTTAGCGAGAACGCGATAGGACCTTTGTGAAACTCACGCTTCATCGTCGTTGGCCTAATCTTCGGAAACGGTCGGTGAGTATGGTGAACTTTATAATTTTTTGGCGTTGTTTTTTTGAATTTTACTGGCGGCAATTATTTAGTTTTAAATCATCTAATTATCGATTTTTCAAGTTGCTTTGTTGTTCCTCTAGTCCCGCTTGAAAAACGTTGTTATATATCTATCGTAATCAACCAGGAACTTATTTCCAGCACCATGTTCTATGCCCAGTTCGTCCTTTCGAAGAAAGGACCACTGGCCAAGATCTGGCTTGCAGCCCACTGGGAGAAAAAGCTGAGCAAGGCTCAGATTTATGAGACCGACATCAAAGAAGCAGTCGACGAGATAAAAGCTCCCAGGGTTAGTGATATTCAAACTGTTCACATTTGCACTTTTGACATCGTGTTGTTGTTGTTTCACAATTTTTCCTTCAACCTACAACTGTTTCCAACGGTGGTTGTTTACAGACGAAGATCGCTCTTCGAACCACCGGTCACCTCCTGCTCGGTATCGTCCGCATCCACTCGAAGAAGACCAAGTACCTCCTCGCCGACTGTAATGAGGCATTCTTCAAGGTATTTTATCTATCTTTTGATTGTTTATCACCATTATTTCGTCATTAATAAAATCTGGGCTTCGATAGTAGTACCATCTAATCAACCAAGTATTGCAGATCAAGGAGGCATTCCGATCTGGCCGTATCGAGCTCGTTGAAGATACGTACGAAGCCCCCAAGAACGCAATCACTCTTCCCGAGGCGAGTTAATTGCTCATTTGCTTCTAATTATTCGTTGATTCATGGCGCTTATTCTAATTTAAAGTTTATGTATTTGTTCTAGGTTTACACGGACATGGACGCGGCCCTTCCCGATTTCGGAGAACTGGATATCTCTCAACAGCTGGTCTTCAATCAGGTAGTTTATTTTTTTTTTAAATGAATAAGTTGATTAAATTTCATTTGTTTCGTATCGAGGATGTTAAATTTACCAATTACAATCTGGGACGGAAAAGAGTGCATGACTAGTCTCAAATTGTAGTCTCGCATCGACGAGATCACTCTGAAGGACGACTTCTGCACGGACTCCTCCACTACCTATGGCAATGACTTTGGAGTGAGTTGTTCAATATGTTTTCTTCTCATTGTTAGTAGTTCTTCGACCATGCTTTAACGTGATCACTTGTCAGATGGATGATTTCGGAGAAGGAGCTGTGGGCGGAGGCAGTGGAGATCTGGCAGACTTTGGACTAACCGAAGACGATCTGGAAGAGGCCAGAGATGCTACTCGTATGTTTAAAAATATTATACCAAATGGTACAACTTTGAATATGCCCTCCAGAGATGAAATGATCTAGTCCGGAAATATATTTATGTAATAAATCAATTTAAGTTGATCGGATGTCGGGGATTGGCTCTAATTTCGGAGACAGACTTCGCGAGCCGACTCCGTGTATCGAGGGAAGAGAGGCAGCAGGACAGGCGATGTTCAATGATGATGACATGGACCATCATGGAATGGGAGGAGGAGACGACGATAGTAAGTATATATTTATATTCAACGGATATTGTATCATGTAGTTCCGAGAATAGGGCTAGTTCTCGTAAACTCTAATAGAATTTTCCCGAAGAGAAAGAACATACCTTGTCTCCTTTTTGTTGCAAATTATATGAAAGGGAGATAATCTAGCATAATTCCGTATCACAGATATGCGAATGTGTTCTCATCATAGATTATCTTTTAGTGTACATGGATCAGCACATGGGAGGAGGCGACGACTTCGCTCTCGGAGAATCTGCTGTTGAAAGATCGGATCATGGCAACGGTAGGAGGCATATGATCGACTTGATCATTGTCATTGTTTTAATTAAATTACGTAATTATTTTAGATGACGATCGTTCGGTTGTGGACCATCCCGAGTCCTCGTTCGCCCTCGATCCACTGGAGGGAGTGGCAGTGGCCGAGAAAGTAGCATTCTATTTTGGATTTTCTTTTCATCATTGTTAATTAAAAATAAATTGATCTTGATGTGATAATGTTGAATGGTACACCTGGTTGAATAATTGTAATGAATATAATTCAGACGACCCGTACTCGTCGCAAGCGTCGTCTGATCATCGACGATCAGAAGTTCATCTCGGGAGAGGAAATGAAACAGAATATGGCTGAATACGGGTGAGCCATCCTCTTTGTATCTCAATATTTATTTGTTTATATAAATTGGTTTCACAAGAGAACCACACCATCACTAATTTAGTCAGGTTTTCACTACATTTACTGTGTATCATGTGTTTCATAAATATTCGATTGCAGAGACACCCTCCAGCCACTCGATCTGGCTCCGCCCACTCGCAAATTGATGAGACTGAAGGAGAGTGGAAACGTTGAGAAGCTCTTCCATCTCCCCGGCAGCTCTCTCGTCAAGAACAGAGCCCTCATCAAGGCGAGTTTATCATTAAATATGAACTGTCGATGTTATTTTTGTCGTATTGGGTTATGCTCAAAGTGGATCTATCTTGCATTCCTCGTATTGTTACTCTCTCCACTCCATACCTTCCCAATCCTTCTCGTTTCAGCAGTATCAGTCTCGTCTCTCATACAAGTCTCGTACCTCATTCGCTGCTCACTCTGGAGCGAATGCCTCGTTGTTGGATGAGAGCATTGAAGACGTCAGAAAGGAACTGGAATACTCGGATAATGTCGAAGACGAGAACATGGTTAGTTGGGGGTGGGGGTATGCAGAGTGATGAGGAGTCTTTGTCGATATCATTCCAGTTTGATGTATGTAATATCTGACGCCTTTTTGAGTGTGAAATAGAACATGTTTGGCAGATTGTGAATAAGTAGTTGATTGATGATCTCTTGTCTGATTCAGATGCTTCTGCACGAGCAGAACGCTGGATTCGACGACTTTGGAGAAGCAGACTTCGACTTTGGACTGCCCATGGGTGAGTGGAGATGACCGAGCACCTAAATAATTGTTTATCTTAAAATTATAAGCAAAATAATGCGATGAATTTAATTTAATTTTTAAATAAAATAATTGGAGGTAACGACTCGCCTCTGCACGACGCTGGAGGCATGTTCGACAACGACGAACCTGGCAGTGGAGGTGCGGTGTCTGACTCAATGCTCATTTTGTTATATTTACAAAAACGTCTCATAATCTTAATGCAATCAGTTTTTTGTAGGCGCCGCAGCCCAGGCCGAAGAGACGACTCAGCCAGAGAAGAAGAGGAAGAGAGGAGAAACGAGCAGACTCGATGTGAGTGGAGGGGAAGGGGGCTGACGGGGAAGACTACACTCCTGTTGGTGCACAGTACATTGAGCAACTGCTAAGCTCTAATTTTGATCTCCGAACAAAGATGAAATATGAATGGTCGTTTTCAGAAGACAGCAGATGATGATGACGACAAGGTGGATCACGGAGACGAAGATCATAGGTGAGAATTTAGGTTTATATTTATTTTAATCGTTATTTATAAAATCATATTACAGATGGACGAAGCGCACGCAGAACGTACTCAACACGATTGCCGCCAAGATTCGCGCGGCTGAGGATGGAGAGGTTGGTTCACTCCATTCATTTGCATCATCTCCAATCTGATGCCACACTTAACCATGCGTTCTACGATTCCAGGGGCATTTTATCTCAGCTCTTTACATTTAATAGTTCACATTAGTAGTTGTAATGGATAAATTGACTATTTGACCATGAACCCCCTCAGATCACTCTCTCTGATCTTCTCACGAAGGGAAGCACCAGAAAGACGGCCGCCCAGAAGTTCTACACCCTCCTCGTGCTCAAGAAGCGACAGGTACCATACAGATCCAGAAATAGAGCAGTGATTAACGTGGTGGACATATCTCTACTGTCGAATCCTGAACATACCCGTTTGAATCCCATTATTTCGCTTCCCAAGTTTTACTTACTGGGCTAATTGAAAGGAGATGGTATCGAACTACTGGATATTTTCACCCCCGGAATTGTTTCTCACTTGGAAATCTATACCGCCGAATCTACTCTGAAATATGTTATTTGTTTTAAATGGTTGCTTTGTTCCAGGCGATTGACGTGCATCAAGACGAGCCATATGGAGAGATTCGTATCCTACCCGGCCCACAGATGGAGGAGACCGCCGCTGCTTGAGTATCGTACCCCCACCCCTCCCCTCCTACCGTATTCCCTTATTATACAGTGCCCCCACCACCCGCATTCACTTTCCTTTTCCACATTCAGTTGTGGTTAGATTGCAATACCCCCTTGCTATACAGTAAGCTCTCCTTTTCAATAATCTCGTTACTTTAATATTCGAAGCAACAGCTTGTAGTGATTGTGTAGCCATCTCTCATTTGCATCCTTATTTATCGACTGTTGTACATAATTCGATAATGATCTCCAGGCCCTTACTAACAGCTATTCCATCTCCTAGTTTATCGATTGTATTCACTATTCCCATGCATTACAATCTTCACCAACCAATACACCATCATTTTTAGCATTGCATTGTATCCTTCTCGATTGAAATTCTCTAATATGCACGATCATCCTTTTGTTTATTCTGCTTTTATCGGATTCAATAAATACCTTTTATTGTCGAGAATGAGCAAGATACACATGATTGTACAACAATGAGGGGGCGTACGAATTTCGTTCATCAGTAGTGAGGGGAAGGTTACTGTATTGAGGTAGATCAAGCACAACAATTCCACTCGCTGCTTCCCTTGTGTTCCTTCATCGATCGGGCGTCGATCGATAATCTGACTGAATCCTGCCTACCGTAGATCGGAACTTCGTATTGTCCTCCCTCTTCTGTTGATACCACCTGATTTGGAATTTGTTTGATTATTCATAGGAACAAATTTCATAGACTAATTGTCATGAGTAGTTAGATCATTTTTCTGATACAAAAAGTAGAGACTAACACTCTCGACGAGTCGATTGAATGCTTCGTTGATGCCGAGATCATCTTTCGCTGATGTCCTGGAGAATTTACACAATTATTAGAGTAATTTGTCGAAAAAGTTAATTCTCGACCTGAATGATCCAATGAATCCATTGTCTCTTTCCAATTCGGAGAGTCGACTGTCGGAGATATCGTTATTGAGATCACACTGAATTAAATTAATTTACCCTTCTTTCATCTCGAAATGGGCACGCTAGTCAATAAAAAAAGAGGTGATCAAGCGAAACATCTTCATAAACTGAGATGGAAAGACCAAAATACAGATGAGAATCAGTCACTTTATTGGCAAGGAGTACTGTAGGCACGGCGCTACCGTCTGCCAGTGTCAACTTCTGGTCGAGATCCGCCTTCCATCTGTAATATCGATTGATCTGCCCGATCTGCAGGAGATCGAAGAAATGATAGAGCTCGTATCTCTTCTGATTGTGATATCTTCATTCTGCACACTCTCTTGTAAAATTGACGACAAAGAGGGTACAAAATGGAGAGAGAGCTACTATCCGAAATTTCACTCCTACATATCTCCTTCGAGGCCTCGATTACCGTAACCCCACTACCGTATCCTACAGTAGCCTCCATCTACCGTACCCCTCCCCCCTCCTGACCTCAATGCTCCCTCAATGGTCCTCTCTCTGGCGGCATCCAACACGATCACAGCAGCATGGGCGTCCTTGTAATAGACACGCGTCATTACTCCGTATCGGTCCTGACCTGCAAATAGGCCCGTCATTTGCCGGTCCCACTAATCTCCGGCTCTTCCCATTTCCCGGTTCTGAAATGGGAACAATCTTGATTCTGCTATTTCACACCTATGAATCTATTAGAATCCCACTCATTTATTCAATTCCAATTCTCAATTTCTTCACCATTACCAACCTCTCGTTGATTCTGCAAACCCACTGCCTACTCGAACCTTCCCCTCTGAAGTGTGCGCACAAATAATGATGGAAACGAACCACCGTCCTCTCTATTTCTCTTCATCTTTCTTCTCTTTCCAGATATTTTCCTCCTCCGAAGGGGGATATCTGATTACCACTTACTATATTTTGGCCCTCGCTGCCGTTGAACAAAAAGCGACTCGGGTAGCACGAGAGGAGCCGATCGGAGGAAAGACGAGAGAGTGTGGGAAAGGAGGAGAGTGGGCGGAGAGAGAGAGGGCTGTTTGCCCTAGGGCATGTGTGTGTATGTGAGACTGGTAGTTGGAAGGAGGGGGGGGAAGGGGGGGGGGGGGTGAGGAGGGAACAAGAGGAGGAGAAGCTACGGAGGTAGCGGTGGCAGTAAGCTTATTGCCATTCGATAGGTGACGATAAACCCCGGATAATTAGCGGCGCTTCGTCACGTTGATATCGTCTGTGATGTATCCGCCATTGAAGCCTCGATTGAAGGTTTCAAATGATTCCAAATGCCATGTCTTCTGCGCCAGCCAATGTTGGAATTCCCCCCCCCCCCTCCTCCTGCATTCAGAATATTGGGACTGATTCTTCCATCTGATCAGGGGTGTAGAACCATCTCAAGCCCAGTCCAGTCCGGTATCCACTCCATTAGTGTGGAGGGTTGAATGGATGTCTCGCTCATTTGTGCCTCTCCTCCTTACTTCTTCCTCTCATTACCACCCCCCCCCCCCCCATTCTTCCCTGTTCTGAGGGGGAAGAAATCGGGTTTTCCCATCGTCTTTATGCGGTCAAGAGGCTGTTTCTCCCCAGTTTATGGTCCTCATAACAATCTCTCGACTCTCTCTCTCTCGATATTCAATCACGACATCCTCATCTCCGATAGACGTCGCTCACAATAGGTTTCTGTTTTTGCTTTCGCGCGTGTCTCTTAAAAGTTAGCCCTCCCCCTCTATCCCCGGTCAGAGAAGACGATAGATGAGGGTGATTGGAGAGAGGCAGACAGGGGTGAGAGAGGGAGGGCAGTGACTGAAAGAGAGGCGCTAAGTGTCCACTCCCCTTGTCCAAATACGTCCCCCGACCCCCTTGTGTGTCCCTCCTCGCCAGACTCTTTCCAATGAGAAAGATCTCCAATTCACGCTCCATCTCATCGATTTCATACCTTTGTCAAGGCCGATCATTGACACCTTAGGGGTCATTCAAGCTATTGGGGAATCGTTGCGAATCCCTCGAAGAAGAAACACTATATCACTTCCAGTCTCATTATTGATCCACTCTGAACCATTCCAACCCCTTCACCCATCTCCAATCTTCTTCTACCACTTCTTCTTCTCTCTTCTCTACTTTGCGCAGTGGTTGTTTGCGGGGTCTTTTTGTGAAGAAGTTAGCTAATATCAGTCAACAAAGAGGCGCATCTGGTTTATCACTTGGAGAAAGATTCTATTTGATCGACCGACTCAATTTCAATTGATAGACAGATTCTAGTTGACTTATCTTCACGTTTCGAGAGATTGAGAGGATAAATGAAGAGTCACGCACATTTGCGTTGACTCCAAGAGAAATGATAGATTAATTGCATTATTAGTTTATCATTATCGTTGATTCTACAGTTCCAATGATTATACCATCTTTTAATTACCCATTCTCCATGATTGAACACTTCTCTTGTCATTCTACAGTATCACCAAGGCTACAGTAGCCCCAAGGGTACAGTACTCCCTCCGTACTCCTTGCCATCCATCGTAATCTGACGTCACTCGTCCTCCTCTTGCCACACCTTTGGTGTCCGTGCGACTTTGCTTGCCCCCTCCTTCTCACGTTTCGATCCCCTCTCATTCCTTCCTCTTCCGTCGGGTGAATTTACTGTTTGAGAGATGAGTCAGGGTAAAGAGTTCATCATGAAACGAACTATTTCTGATCTCGACCAACTAATTGCAACTTTTTGGTTTCCTTTTCATTCGATAACCAAATCCACAGTATTATGTCTGTCCTGAAGACTTCTCAACTTGAAATGTCTCTAGGCATTTATTTAATTTTTCAAAATATCTGGTATTCCAATAGTGATAGTCGATGTAGCCCCATCGCTATTTCGATAGATGCGCGTGGAATAAAAGTGGCAAAGTCTCCTCAGCTTACTTTACTTTGTCGAGTCTTCTCTGATGAGAGAGGTAGAAGTAGTATTTGCACCCGATTGTTTGAGATGAGTACCCCGTTCTTTCTAGCCCTTCTCTATCGAGTTTGAGGCTTTTCTAATCTAAATTTATCGATACACAGCCCTAGTTCGTTCCATGTTCAGGTACGCTTTGAATTCGAAGGAAAAAAGTAAATCGCATCATCGATGCACAAAACATAATGGCACCGACGATAGGCATAGCATGTCCCAATCTAATTTATTCCCATCTCACCCCCCCCCCACCCCCTCCCCCCCCCCCCCCCCTTTCTTCCCCTTCTCTGACCCATAAACGCGTAACCTCAGCAACGTCCTTGTATCAAGTAGAGATACCCGAAAAATCAGAGCCTCTCCTCAATCTACACACTCTCTCGTTTCTCTTATGGACGAAGATAATTCTGAGATGGGAGAATTATTCTACATCCCCATAGTATCAAGTATCAGTCCCCCTCCTCGCCCCTCCTTTCTTCTCAAGTGGTAGGAGAGGAGATTGAATCGCGCATTGTCTCGATACAACCTCTCCCTCTGTCTCTCCCACAGATTTTCCCATGATCTCATCCAAATCTCGAGACATCAAAACACATTCTGCATCTTTTGTTTCAACTCCATCGAGCTTCATTCATCAATCCAGATCACTAACGTATTCCTTCAGTCACCCCTATCTCTGATCTTTGATCTTTCTGTCTGATGGATTGATTCCTGCCCAGTGGAACATGCCTACAGTCTCTCCCTCTCCGCCCCATTTCAAGTGTGGCACTCCTCCCATGCCAATCCTCGTCTCAGGAAGGGAGAACGTTAGTCTATTTGACTATCACCTCTTATCTCCCCCTCCCCCCCCTTCCCCTCCTCTATCTTCCTTGCTCTCTCCCTCCCTCTCGCAACTCGATCCGGTTCATTCTCTTCAGAGGGCAGCCTCCTCCTTCTTCTCCGTGATAATCGCTAAGCGTGCGCTCAAAGATTCGTCCCTTTCCTGATTAGGAACGCGCCCCATCGAGAGAGATACCGTAATCTCGTTAGTGCATCTGCTATCATCGACTGCGCTCGCATAATTATTGTTACACAACCTTGAAAATCGGATCTGTTCTGCATTCATCGCTTGCATTTCGTCATTCTCGTAACTGTTGATAGAGTGACTGAAGAGCAATAATGTCGTATGCAGATATCCTATTCTACATCCTCTCTCATTTGCAATATATTACTGTAGATCGTCTTCATAATCAGTTGAATTGCATTGAAATAGGGATACCACTTGCTCATTCAGATTCTCTCTGCACAACGTATCTCTGTATCTCGATGGTTCCTCTCCTGTACCTTTCATGGTAGTCTGCAATCTGTCATCTCTTACTCATTCTCATGAATATGCATGCAATCCCTCCTTTCTCTCTCTCTTTTCCGTTCGAAATCCGATACGGAGACATGCGTATGTACTTCCCAGGGAGGAAACACATTGGACTAGAGGCGTCATCCCAACTACCAGAATAGACAATGTAATGATGTTTCTTTCTGGGAGCTCAGACATCATTCAGTGACTCAAATAACCTTTTTATCATCATTACTATTCTAGCTCAGCGTCAGGCTTATTTTCCAAGAAATAGACGTCATTCCTCGATTGTCCCACTCTTTGATCTCACAACTCCACGCGACTTCCCTCTAATCCTTGTTATGACTATCCCCTGTTGTTCTTCCCCTCCCTCTTCTCTTCATCTATTTTCTGATCTCACCACTCGACTACCAACAATTTCCTCTCCAATCTAGATTATCCTCGTGAATCCACGAGATTGTTTGATTTCATCTTTCAATCTGAGTGATTGCGCCTGATTCCTTCCTCATTGTTGCCCAGAGGCTTCACATTATCGGATAACATCTCCCCGAAATGTTTTTTTTCATATCTACACAATATATTCATTCCTTCGTCCCATATCCATGCAATCTTTCATACATCTGAAAACTGATAATTTTTGGTTGTAAGCGAGAATGCACTATTATGAAATTCGCGAGATTTTGCTCATAGCCATGTTTTCCCCTCTGTCCCACACCTTCTTTTCCTCTCTTCCTCCTCCCCTCCTCTGGTCATCCAATAATCGTACAACAATACGAATGAATAGGCCGAAGGGGCGGAAACTCCCTCACTCTAAATCCCTTCTTCTCGTTGCGTATCTGTGCCTATCCGATTTGTTGGGATCAATTCCAATTCGTGACCTCTCAACCCCCCCCCCCCCACTACACTACAATTTCTTGACAAAGTCGCTTCATGAACATTTTCTTGAACAATTTCTTGACAAAGTTTTCTTGTCGAATTTCTTGACAAAGTCGATTCATGAACATTTTATCTTCGAGACTTACTATTCTTTGAAGATTAGTTCGAGTATTGATTTATTCGCGCAGTTTACAGCCATTATCATTTATTTTTTGACTGTGTTCATCAATTATCGATCCATTCCAGCTTTCCATCTCTCGAGGGTAGATCAGTAGACACCGCCAATCGATATTTCGCTGTGAGATGAGTGCGCGGGGCGCGTATCTCTGCCAAATTCAGGCGAGTTTTTTTCATTGTTGGATAGTCCCTGACAATGGAAATACCTTATTGATGTGGGGATCTGCGCAACAAAGAGGAAAATCGATAGGTTACGTGAAGGATCGCGCGACTTCTCTGTTCTCATTTGTGAATGGGAAGGAGAAGAAGAAGGAGAACGGGGAGATCTCCGTGCAGAAGAGTTCAAACAAAGAACAGCAGCATTGTTAGCATTCCAGAGGGTGAAAATACACTCTATCTAGAAGAGATGAATGACTCAGTGGGTAATCACAAGGAAATGCGCTCCTGATCTGTTGAGAAATGTTGCACGCCAAGAAATTTTTTTATACGAGAAATTCTACATAATATTGGATGAGTTCTTCTCTTCGTCCAGAAGTATCATCAATTAGATAACATAGAAGGATCAATGTATTGACTGAGATCAAAGATCAATCTCTTCTGATTCAGGGATGCAATGTCATCCTCATCATTCTCGGATTGGGCGCAGCGGCCCTTGCCGGTTCTCAATTCTCACGTGTCGGTATTGACAACTTCCGTGATATCGATCTGCGACTACTCAATTGGATACATGCACTCACTGGATTCATCGGTGAGTCATAATTATTATTATAAAAAGTGCTTCCCTAAGAGACTATCATCTTTGCATTTCACAAATTGTGTCAGCAATGGCAAGCACTACTAATGAAATGCAAGATGCCCTCCCGAAAGTAGGCTTTCGAGAGACTCTAGCATACCACTCCTCCCTCAGGACTCATCTCCGTCCATCGCAATCATGGCAGTATCGTGACTAAGACCCTCTACTGTGTATCCATCGTCATGGGAATTGCATCGGCCATCTTCTATGGATTCACCACCTATAGGGTCAGTGATCTTTGATATCTAACCTTTGATCTTCAGCAAAACAGTGGCAATACATATTGTTACGATAGCTGTCGTAAGTGATGTCGCTGATCTTTGATATTCCAGGTGGTCGAGGCCAATCGGCAGCTGCAGCAACTATCCGGTGCCAATGGATTCGAGCAGGAGTTCGGACAGGAAAACGCGAATTATGCCGGTCAGAATTCAAGTTATTATAGCACTGCTACATTAGACGTTACTGAAATACGCACAAAACACCATGTCGGCTCTCACAAGTCTGACATGCCAGAAACGAATCACATCATGTTAGAGATCAAAGATCAACATCTCTTCCTACAGGTCGCATCGCGATCTCTGCCACTATGATCGGAGTCTCTGCTCTGGCTGCACTAGTGGCCACCATCGGAGTGCTCGTGCTGGATAGACTCATTGTGTCAACCTACCCACTCTATCCCATTCCCATCGTGAGCATATTTGACTCGTTTAACTGTTTCAGAATAAGTCTATCTCTCCGCCATTGAGGGTGGCTCGAAACCAATTAGTCTTTACTCCTCTATGAAGTCGGTAAATGGCCTTGTAACTAGATGCAAAAAGCGTCTCAAAACAGGATGATCAGAATCCATTTGTCATGATCGAAGAGCTATGCTTTGAACTCTCTCACTAAATCCCATCATCACAGCGGGATCAGGAGCGTGATCTGGACAAGGCCCGTAAGAGTGTTGCCTCTCTCGCCGTTCTCAAATTGGCCCTCGCCCTCGGTCTCGTCGGTCTCTCTGCCTTCCTCGAATATGAACACGAGATGGTTAGTCGAGTTGATCTTTGATCTCAATCTTGATAAGCGTGTCATTCTGTCAGAGTGCCTTGCACACAGCTTCTTAGTCTTTACAGCCAAGCGAGTAGTTGTGGGCAAGGACAGATGGACTAACGTATAGTAAATTTTCAAGGAATAAATTGCAGGTTTCGACGGACAAGTACATCCAGATCGCTCTCGAACACGTGGCAGCCATGTTGGCCGTGTGTTCGGCAGTAGTCGATCTATTCGCTGTGAGGAGCAGAAGACATGAGAGTCTCAATCTCAAGGTGAGATCCCAACTCAAACCGAGAAACGGGATGAGATTGAGCGACTGTAAAAGATCAAGCCAACGCGAGTCAATTTGCTCGAGTCGAATTAAGCCTTTCAAAACGTTCTGTTCAATTGATCCAATGAACGAAGGTGATCATTACTCTCTCTCCAGGTCGCCGTGGCAATGTCTATCATCGCAGCCACGTGGTGTGCCAAGACAGTGGATAACAATGCAGTGCCATTCTACAAGAATGATCTCAAGAACTTCTATCTGGCCAGGGATAATAATGGTGAGACGATCTGGGAATAGGTTGAGGAGGATTGAGCATAGATGAATCTGATTGATGGATGCGAATACACGCGCGCGAACCAGTGCAATTTCCTTTAGATAAAGAAGGAAATATGGTGATTGATCTTTGATCTCTACAGACATGAATGCCATCTCCAACACATCTCCTCGATTCATCATCACGGTCGTTCACGGAGTCCTTTTGGGTGCCTTCTGTCTTCTATTCATCCTCTGCTGCTTCACTGGTTTGTTGATCTTTGATCTTTCCTAAGAACGATGTTCTTGTTTCATCTTTCAGTAGCAACATTGCTCCTTGTCATCAAGAAACCCTTTTTCTACTCTCTGTATAGTGAAATGGTTGGGCTTCGGAGACATTTGAGCGTTAAAACAGTGGATCCAAGTTGTTCGTTCAGGCGTGGCTACTGCAGCCGTTCTATGCATCAACAGTGAGACTGCTCATCAGAGAGTGATCGAGCAACGGGGAGGAAAGTACCACGGACGGTGAGGATTACGGTAGATTCCTCGTGAGACCCAATGAATCTCTCAGGCTCATCTCGTTCCTACACGCGGTCTGGTCGGCCTGTCTATTGGCATTGACCATCATCGGTAGGATTTATTATTATTAATAATGTTCTAAATGTCTAACTTCCGATTGACTGAATTAGGTACGGAAGCTGAGCATTTCTTGTGAAGTTTAAAAATGGTCTATTGAATCATCTACAGTGACCAAAATAAGATTTAAAAAAACTCAAACAGATAAAAAATCTTGACAAATTTGTTCATACTGGGCAATTTCCAGGTCTACTGGATCTCGTGTGGAGGGGTGAATTCCTCGGGGGTGATCTACTATGGGTCTCCGCCCTCTTCCTCGCAACCTCCATCATCTACTCTGGCAATCATGTGTACGTTATTGGATGTTGTTCAGAGGAAATACTGAGACACTTTGCTCGTTCACCGTATTCTTTCACCTTCTGTATCTCGGCAATGTGAACTTGGTATCAAGTAACGTTAGTGGAACAAGAATATTGTCAAATCATTGAAAAAGCAATTTTATTATTTTCAGAGCCCACTCCAGTGCCAAATTTGTGATGAACGTTGTATGTGCTGGAATCGCAGTTGAGAAGGTGAAAATCTAATTTTAAAAAATAATTAATTAATTAAAACGATAATAATTAAGATGTGCGCCTCGATCAATCTCATCTACCAGTACGCCGCCTACAGAACATACAGGTGAATCGTTGGTTCACCTTTTCCTCCATTTCTTGGCTTGAAGCAACCGTGAGCACACCTGAACGTGCTGACACGAAAATACTACCGTAATCGCTTCTGATTCCAGGGAGAACATGGTCCAGGAGACGTACATTGGCCAGCTAGTGCTCATCTGCATCACTACTGCGGTGCGTTTCAAGTTATTAGTTTTTCCGGAAAATTTTCCGATCTATTGAAATTCCCATCGTTGTTCTTTCCTCAATAATTGCCTTCAGGTATACGCCGCCGCACTGGCCACTTCCCTCTGGGGATCAGTGATGTACGGAAGGGAAACAATCGCAGTGAGGAAACACGCCTTCAAGCACTCCACTGGTGAGAGAGCCATCAGAGCCAGGGATTTCAAAGCCGTCATTCAGGTGTGCATCTCTTCTTCTCCATCGGGACTCTCTTCTACGCCGTGGTCATCACCGGATGCTATGTCGTATTTGAGTTGGGCAAGTGGAGATACGAGCAGGTGATTAGCCCATTTGTGAAGTCGAAGGCAATGTTATATCAATTCTAACGTCCTCCGAGTGAACAGTAGTGGTAGTCAGAAGGACAATAGTCAATCTCACAGGTCCCTATCGACAATCCCTTCTTCCGACTCGGAAACGGACCCTTCGCTCTATGCGTTTTCATAGTGCAGGTACAGTATATCGATTCGTAATATCATCTAAGATTCCGGTAGATGATCCAAGGATACGGTATACCAATCGATATCCTTCAGATCTACTGTCTGACTGACTGGCGACTACTCACTTGCTCTGCCTGTCTGCACACAGTACTGGCTGCTCTGGCCCAGTTCACCATCTCACCCGCCATCTCCAATGTCTACTATATTGTGAGTTCCTGTAAATCATAGGACCCCAGGTATCCATTCATCTTGAGTGATCGAACCAGACCTACAGTGCTTTGATCATTTTGTTTATCTTAAGGAATTCTCTTAAATACTGACAATCTCACTTTCATTAACCTTCTTCATTTCAGGCGAATCTTATTTCGGCTCGTGATCAGATCCAAGTGAGTACAGACGTGGATGCCATCTGGACAGTGGCCCTCATCTTGGCCGCCGGGGCGACCCTCGCTTGCGTCGTCGCAACGGCATCGTCTGTCATACAGGCACATCGGTCAGTCAGGGTTATCCTAGAGATAGAAGGAGGAGGAGACAGGGGAGGGCGCTCTCTTGAATTAAAACATGTTTTCTCAGTGGCTGAAGTATTTTGGCGGTGAATACGAGAACGTCTATGATTATAACAGCGAGTTTCGGAGATAATCTCCCCCCTCTCAGATCGATGTTCCTACTGCACCATGGTGGTGGTTCGAATTCATCGACAGTCGCTCCACTAGAGGAGCACTTCGGCACTCTGCAGCACGCTTCGCCCATGGGAAGCAGTGCTGCTGCAGCCACTGATGCTGCAGGTAAGCAGTCGTACCCGTTATGGACATTTATCGAGAATGATTATGAAACCACCTTTCTCTCTATTGAACAAATGTTTACGCACCGAATATGCTGCAGGCCACGCCTACTACTCCCACTACGGGGCTGGTTCTGCAGCTGCTGCAGCCTACAGCAACCATGCCATGCAGACGACACTACAGCACGGCGTGCAACCGCCGGTTGGGAAAATGACAACAACAAAAATAATTATATTAAAAACAGCAGCCATTTCCTGATCTCTTGTTTGAATTGACTAATTACATTAATTTATTTTAATTAATTAATAATTATAATTAGATGCCGATGGAGGAGCAGTCAGTGTACTGGTCGGCCGATGAGAATCCCTTCTACTATCACACGTCGAAGAGATACTACGGACAGCCGTACCAGATTGAGAGCGGGTGAGATCTCTGACCTACCGTACTCTACCGTATTCAGAAGTATACCAATAATCAGTCTTAAGTACAAGTAATATCCTTCCTTCTCTTCCAGTTTCTACGGCTACCCCTCATCGGCCTCAGTCGCTCACCGACACGCTGCGCGCCCTCAAGCCTCCAGCAGCGCTCAAACCCAACTGGGACACGTCTTCGACTGATCTTTGATCTCTGGTCCCCATCTCATATCCCGATGCGATTCCGCCTTCCAACCCGCTTCCACATCCATCCTCATCTTGCCTGATCTACCATCCCCACAATCGCCGCTTTTCCCGATTTTATAATTGTGAAAATTAGCTCAAATTCATCTCATTCGCGCCGCCATTTCATTCTTAATTTTGTGGATACTTAACGTGTGCGTCCTTCATTATACCTTATTTACGTATTTTGTACGTATTTGTAAATATAGTTTCTTTCGCGCTAATCAATTTCCTCGCCCACTATAGACTGAACCCATGACCTTCTCTCTAGTAGTTCATCAGATTCGAATAAACGTAATAACATTTGAATGGGAGTTGCACGAATAGCGCACAATAACAATAACATTATTATTGTAAATCAATATTATAAATCCGAACCTGAGATATCCCACATCTGGAGATGCACCACTCGTTCCGAGTCCAGAGGGAGGATTTTCAATGCGAAATCGACCCCAATCTGAAGAGGAAATCACTTTCGTGATGCCAATTAATTCTAGGGATAAACGATGACATCGGGAAATGAACGTTTCGCAGTATCTAGGTGAGAGACAATGGACCCGTTTGACTGCTTCCTCTCAAGAATATCAATGGAAATGACAATACCGTTGCTTTGTAGTTCGCGGTGAAGACATTGTGCACGTAACGGCGGATTATCGAGGATTTCCCTGAAATTGTCTTGTTTTCGGTGATGATATCAGCTTTGGTAGATATGAATACCATCCTATTTTTTCATGGGTCTGAACATGATTTTTTTTCAATTTTATATTGAAACGATTAGCAGTAATCGGTCATCCAGTGCAGAGTTTTGGGTGCATCTCGTACTCCAAATCTATTCTGACACCCCGACGTCAAAGTGAACTCAAGAGCTGCGCGACTCATCAGTCCCGACAAACAATTAGAGAGAGTATCTGAAGTGGAGATACGCGTAATGAGCAGCAGTCTCTTACTGAGAACCTCACGAATCTCTCGAGAAGACTCGCGAGCTGTTGCCAGTTATAGACAAAATTCAGCCCAATTTAGACTTGATCGCCATCTTTTCTAACCTAGGAACACTTCGATTTCCTCGTCGGTCTCTTCATTTTGGAAAGATTCCGGTAAAGTTTTGTTTTCTTCGTGAAAATATTTCCAAATAATACCATTTATGTTCTAGAGGAGAGCTTGTATTTGTGAGCGTTTGTATTTTTTTTTCAAAAATTAACGATATTAATTTTTCATGTGGAAATGCAGCTCGCCCACGGTATCCAACTATGCTATGGAATCCCCGGAATCGTTCTTTATATTTCGATTCTGTATGCGCTGATATCAATGCGAAAGCAGTTGAATCGGAGCTTCATTGCCATGTTCATCATGACCACAATCATCGTGAGTTTTGTTGATCAGATTGAGAGTATTGAGCCGGAGACCTTGACACAGCGAATCACAAAAGGAGCAAAGTTGAATTTTGCAAAACTTTTGACGAAAGTTTAAAATTAATTTCCCAGCGAATGAAGAGTTTCCGGCAATTTTGCATCGTTATTTGAGAAAATAGAGTAAAAAGAGGGTGCAAGTTTTGTTTCTGAGGAGTGATACTTTAAAAGGATCAGAACGTTTCACTTTTTTTCAGAACATTCTCACATGGGTCAATTCGTGGGGAATGAGATTGTATGGCGACCCTTCTTTCGAGTTCATCTATGAATGGACAGCGGGAATTCTTCCTCTAAGGTTGTTGAATACTCTATTTTTTGCCTAAATAGTTGAATGGGTAATGATTTACTATCATTATAGGCTCACTCTGACTTACCTAATCTCATTATTCTATTATTCCCAAAACATCTGCTCATTTCTAATGAGCTTCGATCGATTTGATGCTGTGAGCGGCCTTACCAACAACTATACGGTTTGTGCATAGAAGACTCGATAATGTCGAAATGACGCATACTTTTCAGATCTGGAGAAGATTCTATCCTTTGATCTCGTTGGTCGCTCATATTCTCGCCTTGATTCTCAGTCTCGGAATGAGGTAAGAGAAGAAACATCTACCATTCACAATAAATACTTGCTTAGGCTCATCATCAACGATTCTGACTTCAACCAGGCAATAAATACTGTGAGCCATCATGATATTCTACCGATTATAATTTATATTTGCAGTCCTCAAAGCCTGTGCAAGTAACTCAGGTCGCATTTGGATTAATCCTACTCATCGCATGCTGTATCATTAATGTGAGCATTCTAAAGGAGAATAATCTAAATGGAAAATATTTTAGGTATCCGCAATCCGAACTCTCCTTAATCTCCACAAGCCAATCACTTTTTCCGTCCAGAAAAATTTCGTCCTCTCGAGAGTAAGTACTTTCGTAAAGTACATGCCCTATCATTCTTCACTCAGGAAACATCCTATTTTTTCATTAGCTTCTACATTTTCATGGCGCAACTTCTCAACGTTATTCTTCTGGTGAGGAAATTTGCGATATATATTTTTTTGATTCTGACTGTTGCAAAACACGAAAATCTTTACGTTTCAGTCAGTCTATATTCTCACGAACATTCTGTATGAGACAAAGAGCCAGGACGTTCGCGATTTTCTCTCCATTCTCACTCAGATAATTCCTTTCACTTCGGATTTGTTCAGTATTGGTCCTGCCATGTGAGTTCATTTCTCAATCCAGCATGATATCTAGAATTTTCACACAATCCATCAACTGGATAGAGCAGTGTAAATTCAGTATAAATCATCTCACAAATCCAATAACTAAATTGTCGTTTATTCAGATACACCGTTCTAATCCCTGGGCCGATACGCTCCTTCCTCATTCGTAAGATTACTTCTTTATTCAAGAAACTTCAACAACTTCAAGGCACTCTGTCTACTATTAATTGATCTCGATATTGTAATCCCACTATTATCCAAGACTTTAGATGTCCCTTTCATCTCAACCAGACATTGCTACATTCTCGCAGAGTATCTCTGTACTTTGTAGATACGTCGTTGTCTCTTGAGTATCTTTTTTTTTACTCCTCCTAGTTTCCAACCTCACTGCTAATAATCGATTAGTTTCACTCATTTCGCACCTCGACTGTGATAACTAATACTGATCCACTATATAAATGATCATTTCCCGTTTCCCTTTCTTCATTTCTCACATTTTACGCCGTACAAAATACTCCGCCACGTACTCAGGCATTTTTTCTTTTTTTTTTTTCGAACGCAAAGCGGTTGAAAAAGAGTTTCCAGTTTTGCAATTATATGATTTTTTTTTTTCGAACGCAAAGTGATTGAAAAAGAGTTTCCAGTTTTGCAATTATATGATTTAGAAAAAAAACTAACCAGTCCCAGGGTCTCCGATGACTAGAATCTTGTAGGTCGTCTGTTTTCTGCCCGATGAGAGAGGAGATTTGATGACGTCATGAACTCGTGCCTCCATTGGGAATTAACTGCAATGGAATGGATTGATAGAGGAAGGGAATGGCCGATATCTAAATAAATTAGCCTAGAGTTGACAGTTCGAGGATCGAATATCTTCATTTCGAACTTTTTGAAAGAACGCAGAATTTATGGTGTGATGGGAAAGGTTCTCTGACCAGTGCGAGAGCGAAATCAAGAGAATAATGCTTGAAATATCAGTCAATAATCTACTATTTGAAAGACAGATGGAATATTCACGTTGATGTGATTATTCGGTTCTCGCAAGCACATTGCTATACTGGCAATGCAATGTCGCTCCTATTCAGAATGGGAAGATGGGATTGATATGGGAGGAGAGGGGAAATGACGAGAGGACATTGACTGTGAAGAGGAATATGATGACAGAACAACAAATAGTAGGGAATTTGAACGGAAATGGAAGGGTTGAAAGTTGGGAATCAGATGATAGCTAATTCGTTATTTGAACTGTATACAAAACGACCAACTAATGGTCAATGAAGTGAATGAGATAATTACGAAGGATAAGTGCATTGGTTAGGGAAGCAACTACCAATGAAACAAATCTCATTAGTTGGCATTCTGAAACAACTGATAAGATAACAATGCCTTCTAACTAATTTGAGAGTTAGATAAGATACGGTTCAATCGATATTCGTCTGCCACATTCAATATTTCGAAGTCTCAGATGGTCTTGAGAGAAGATAAATATTTTAATTTAAACAAAAGAAGAAAAAAGCACGAGATTTTCCACTAATGCGACTGGTAGCGGTTGGATTGTGACTCAGCCCCGCGGCATTTCTGTGAAGGAACACGATGCAATGGAGAAAAGACACGGGTGCACTATCGAATGAATGATTATTCCATTTCGTACGGACAAAATACATGCATCGAGATATAGACTACAAAAGATTAATCGAATAGAAGAACTGTTCCAAATGTAACTGGCACAATAAACACACTCTTGATAGTTGTAGAGATATGTACTCAATCCGATACGATAGATAATTATCGATTGGATTTTCCAGGTATGAGGAGATTGTGTTCCTCCCCAATCAATGACGCCTCTTATCTGTATCTACCCTTCTTTCTCAGTCCTCTCTCCTCTCTCGTCAACAGTCTGGTTGATACCAGGAGGGAAAACGCCTAATAGACCGATCGAATGACGAGAACACTCGTCACTAAACAACATAGGGGTAGTTGAGTGATGGTCTGTTCATTCTACCGGCCAAAGATGAATAAACCGTGTCAATGATCAACAGACCACATTTCTTTCTTGCCTCGTCATCTTCTTGTCTGTCTCTCACACATCTACCTTGGCCCTTGTTGTAGGTTCCGACGATCCCCTTTCGTCTGCCATTAACAGGGCTAAGCAAATTGCTGAATCCGCCCTTGGAGGAGCTGGATCTGGTGTGTATTCATTCCTTCCTGATTGTTGTCTTGCACGCCACTCTGTTGTGTCTAATTTGTGATTGCACGAGCGAATGAGTGGATGTAGTTTTAGTATGCTTCTATCAATTATTCATGCAGACACAAAAGAGAACCGATTGCAATCATGCAGACACAAAAGAGAACCGATTGATGTTTCCAATGGTGTCAGCTACAAGGTCATAGAATATGCCTTGAAGACAAGGTTCTCTCCGAGATCTCCCCTCTCCGCAGCGAAGTCTCTGGTCTCAAGTCAGGTACATATAATTATTTCATTGCTATAATGATGCAAATTTTTTAACGTCTTTCAATATCCATCCTCCCTACAGATGTTGATGCTTTTCATCAAACCATGCCAACCCATATCCCAGTCTTTTTTATGAGCAATGTTTATAAGATTCTCCCCAAAAACGAGCATTTGATTCGTGCACTCTTCGGAATCAAATGCATAATTTTGAACGGATTATCGTCAAACAAAAACAATTACTTACTCTTCGCGCCAGCCGCCTACCGCAACGCTCACTCATTTGAATGTTTGAATTTATCCGAAGTTGAGCGTCATAATTCCGCGCCAGCATATGCACGAATATCTGAGACGCTTTCTTCATTCATATCTCAACTCCCATTAGAGGATGGCTTTGCTTCTCTGCAGAGAAGAATCAGTCTCAGCCATCGACCATCTACGATCGATGAAGGTTTGTATTTATAAGTGTTGGGGAAAAGTAGTTTTCAAAGATCGTTCTTCCTTTTAAGATGACAATAAGAGAACCGATGGCTGTTTCCAATGGTGTCAGCTACAAAGTGATGGAAGATGTCTTGAAGATTGAAGTCAGATCATTAACCGGAGAAGCGACAATCAGAACTGCCACATGTAATGGAGAAATTAAACCGAAACCTGGCATGTAAGCAAAGAAAAAACCGAGTACAAACAATATCATTTAATTTCACTTTCGACTATGTTCTAATCTAACGAAGCATTCACTTCATAGAAGATTGTACAAGTACCGTCAAGCGGGAACAAAATGAACCATTTGCTATATTTTAGTGTATTTTACTATAAATCACTATCAAGGCACACAAACATGTGAGAGTAAACGAAAAGTCGCAATTTTTCGGATTTGGGCCTTTCTAGTGATTGCCAAGAAGGTGCAGCGAGGAAATTTTGATTGCATATTTCTAAACATCTAAAATCGGAAAAATGTTTTATGGAAGTTTTGTGGCAGGCAAGCGCGATGTGCATGAATATATTTCCTTTAGAAATTTGCAATCAAAATTTCCTCGCTGCACCTTCTTGGCAATCACTAGAAAGGCCTAAATCCGAAAAAATTGCGACTTTTCGTTTACTCTCACACGTTTGCAGGCCTTGATAGTTTTTTATACTAAAATACACTAAAATATAGTAAATGGTTCATTTTGCTCCCGCTTGACGGTACTTGGCAGGATGACATGAAAAAGGAAAGAATTTATAGGCTTTCAAATGGTGTCGTTTGGAAATCAGAAGCTTTCTTCTTCTCCAGTGGCATTTTGTGTGCACTCAATCTGGATGATTTGTCATGGAGATGCCTGTCTCAATATCCTGTGCGTATTCTCAGTGGGCATTGAATGGTCTTTCTTTATTGTGGTGCTAACCCGTAGTTTCAGACGAATCATCTATGGGAAATATCGAATTCCGATGATGTGCTTCTGCTCACAGATGAGAGCAAAGGCACGCTATTATTCTCAAGATTTCGACCGTCTTTCGATGAATGTAAATTCGTGATCAATTACAGGCATGTATTTCCAAACCATATTTTAGTGAATGTGTATCACACATGTTTAATTAATCTCGACCAATTTTAATGGAATTAAGAGATTATTTCATGAGAAATGATACGAGGGATAGTAGCTACATGAAAAGATTATTCCCCACGAATCCATAATTCATAGCAGATTAAAATGATACCACTAACAGAAAAAAAAAAATATTTTTCAGCCTTCGCATTTTTCCAGCTGGTGAGAGTATCGAGGACTCTTCACGTAAAAATGGAAGAAGATGATAAAAAAAATTAAGGTGGAGAAAGATCAATCGAAGAAAGTCCCCTGCTACTAACCAAGGAAAGTGCGGACCAACTCTCATCAACCATGCCAAGTAACCAGAGAACCTTCGACACACTTCCAAGTCTCGAAACAGATGCTAGACGAAGAACTTGAAATGGCTCCGTATTCACCAATAGTCGAGGAGTTCGGAACCAGAGAAGTTGGGGTTATCGTAACCCGAACCAGATTCATAGAAGAACAGGATCTCGTAACCGGAACCGGTTTTATCCACACCAGCCTGCACCTTTCCCCCGCCTCTTCCAAGTGGATGACCATCGAATTCGCATGATGAATCACCACGGATATCCCTCACCACACCCCAACTCTCAGTTTTGTCCGCCTCCGTTCGTCTCCCAGTATCTCCATCACCCTCAATTCCCCTTGTACCATCCCATTCCTCTCATTCCTGAGTACGAAACTCCTCCCTCGATTCCCGTATGTAAAATAAACGAAATACCGAGATAAACGAAATATTCGGAAAACAAAAATACACCACAGGCTTTTGAATCCCGATACGACGTGACGTCAATTTGGCCACATTTGTTTTCTCCGATTAAAACTGGTCCGGAAAGAGTAAAAATGGCAACAAATCTCGTGCACCCGACCAGGATTTCGCGCTCGATCTAATGAAACTTTGGTTGACGGTCTATCTTTTTTTTTCATTTTCGAGACATTGTCGAATGTTGACCCTGGACGAGATATGCGAGTTGTTGATACCATTTGAAATATTTTTTGACGTTCCAGGCACTTGTTGATCCTAACGCAAACGGCCTCATATAAGCACTCTTCGAAATTGAAGTGGCACAATAAACAAACTCAAGCTGTAGAGCTAATTAACTTTTCTTCTAGTGAGATATATCTAGAAACCGCAGGCTGATATTCCAAAATGCCCTCACATAGTCGTTCATGAGCTCATTATGTATGTATCGATGTGAATATCATTTTGTCTTTTTAGCTTTTGTTTCTATCTCTTCTCTCAGCCGAGTTCTCCCCCGATAATCATGCGCGCGCGGGCAATGGAGAGGAGAAGGAAATCGTGCGAGAGAGAAAAGGGGCGGAGCCTCTCTCGCACGTGTCTCTCTCGCTTCTCCCGCTCACTCGCTCGTCTCTCCTCGCGCTCGCGCACAATTCAGGGAAAATTTAAAATTCTGAAATAAATCTTAAAATTCCTCTAAAATATAATCAATGGAACGCTTTTGGCGGAATTATGTGCGATCACTAGAAACCCTTTAAACCGCAAATTTGGACCATAACTCGACCGTGTTGACCTACATCAAGGAGACCATTACTGTTTCGCCTAAGACCAGTTGAAGATCATCCTTAAAGCTCACTGATTCTAAGTTTTTATGCAATCCCATCAAGAACTACGATTGTGCGCCTCGAGCGCAGGTTTTGAGAGATTCACTTCCCCTCGAAGGGGGCGGAGCTTCCGGTCTCTAGATATATCATATATCAACAAGCTGGCATTTAAAAATAGTTTTCGATAGAGCGTGTCTACAGGCGTGCACACCGTACCATACAAACAAGAATGACGCGTCTCTTCAAATTAATTTTAAAATGATGCAATGACTCATCAGAATTATAATACGATTTCATCTTATTTAAGATGATTTCATATAGGAAGTGTTTCGAGAATGTTTCTGTATCTATTGTAGATCTTTAGGCAGCATTCCTCATCTACCTTTTATCAATTTTAATAGGTACCCTGTAACCATCAAATTTCGTTATTTTTCTCACCATTCGCTTTTCTCGATCGATCAATCACCACAGAATACTCAGAAATATCAGACAACGATTCAAAGATGAAAAACAAAATTCTTTTCGTTCTTTTCTTTGCATCTTTCTCTGGAATGTCTAAGCTTGCAAGTGTTCTACTGGATAATGATAACTAATTTTGATTTTCTTTCAATTTTAACCTTCGAATGGGATGAATGCTTGTATTTTTCATCAAAGAAGTAGATTCATATAAGTCTTATAGATACTCATTTTTGTTGAAAATGGCCACTCTACTTTCAAGAGAAGAGAACGTGTCAAGCGTAAAAATATTAAGTTCGACGAGGGTGAGCAAAGGTTTTATCAGTTCGATATTCTCTCAATATACTTTTATAAACTCCAGACTCTGCTTCAGAGCTCTGGTAATCCATTGAAATTTGTGTGGAGCGAGAGCACGTATGAACTAATCTCGCCGAATCAAATACGTATCTCAAAAGCCGATCTTTCATCTGCAGAGCATCAGCTACTTCCTGCACTTCGAGCTGGATTTCCCGGAAGATATACGTTAGTACTATTTTTATACTTTTAAAATTAAATAGTCACGTTTAATTTGTTGGAACGAACGACTTGCTAAACGTTGTAATACAGTTGTTTGTGTTTTCCCTGGTATCAACCCCAATGTTGTATCGCAATGAATGAGCTATTTGCAAGGATCCTTTAATTGTTGTTAACCTTGAATAATGGGCCTAAATCAGATCTGATTTGTCGAGAACATCCAACATTGTGGTTTGGAGAGGAGATGCATACTGTGTTGACAATGGATGCACTTGGAAATTGAACTTAAACAGTGGTGGGATGTTATCTATCTCATGGACAGTTCTGGAAAGGTCGTTACCATCTTTATTCTATTGACAAACGATGAAACATAGTATTTTCGTACAATATCAGATGACACGATTTTAATAAACATTTCCAGAGAGCACTGAGAGAGTCATCGTCTAGCAATGATCTCCTGATTCTTATTGGGGAAAATCGCGGGATTTTTTTATTTGTCAGATTCCGACCGATCGGCGGAAATTCCCGATTCGTTATCATCTTCAGGTAGATCACTATTTACTATTATAGAAACATTTTCCCGAAATAAACATTCTCAGATTTCTGATTAATTCTGAAGGTACACAGCAGTTGGAGCCATCAACCAAAATTTGTCAGGTCAAGCTTTCCATTCATTATTGTCATTTCAGTTTTTAATATACTATAATTTTGATATAAGAGACGAATCGCGAGATAATCGAGACCCCTGTGGCGGTAGGAAATCAGTACCCCCAATCCTGCTGAAAAGTATAACTTAAGTACTTCAAAAGGTGCTCTATTAAACTACGTTGGCAGAATTTTGATATCATATTTCATCTCCGAGTATTGGTAGGTCAATGTGGAGACGCTTTGGAATTTTTGATAATTTCACTATTTTTCACGTTAGGAAAACGATCATAACTTGCTTGGAAATCGAACTATAGACAATTACAAAAAAGAATTCGAATGAGGAGGCTGAGGGAAACATTTTATGTGTTGGTGGTGTCATACCATGTCTACGCGCTGGAGCCGGGCCGGGCTGTTGGTTTTTCAAAAATAGTGAAAAATTGCTCTAACTTTGTTAAAAGTCCTGTCCCCAAAAATCCCCCGAGAGTGATTTTAGAACAAACATGTACCTACTCCATATCCAAAAATCAAAAGAATCGGAAAATGGGAAAAAAAAGGGGGCTGACTTATGTCCGAAAAAGTGCTGATTTTGAGTGTTTTTCAAACATAACTTTTTTCTTTCATCAATTGATGAGCTCTCGTGTAGAAATTCTAAATCAGCGCGTAAAAATACGCCAGAAACTCTTATAGACATATATTTTCGAGATGAAATTTTTTTCGAATCTGACCATTTTTTCACCAAAAAACCAACAGCCCAGCTCCAGCGCGTAGACATGGTATGACACCACCAACACATAAAATGTTACCCTCAGCTTTTCAAATTTCCAAAGAGTCTCCACATTGACCTACCAATACTCGGAGATGAAATATGATATCAAAATTCTGCCAACGTAGTTTAATAGAGCACCTTTTGAAGTACTTAATTTATACTTTTCAGCAGGATTGGGGTACTAATTTCCTACCGCCGCGGGGTCGTCAATACTCTCGATTCTCTCGCGATTCGTTTCATAATTTGAAAAATCAAACGCATTATTTTAGGTGTTCCTGTATCCTACCCTCCGGCTTTTCTGAACGCACTTCAAAAAGCAGCCAATGAGATCCTTGCTGGAAAAGCAGTAGATCATATTAAGTCACAAGAGGCCATTTTCAGAAGCCAACCAGTCTGTTTCTCAGACAACATCCTATGGAATATTCATCATGTATGTCACATTTGTCGAAGCATATATTGTGTTTTTCATCTTTTTTCATTCTTTATTTCACTGAGAGAGAAAATACTTTTCTTTCCAGATCACAGAAGGAATGGTCCCATACCCAAAATCAACGGAATCATTGACTCGTGAATGGCACATTATGCACACTCCCACACAAAAAGAACGGATCAAAAGCATGCGCGAAGAGGAAAACGAGAGGTTTACAAATACTTTTTTAAAAAGTTTAGAATCAGATCGTTGCACGTTGTCACTTGATCATTTTCATTCTCAGTAATCGCTCAGTATTCTCTCGTAATTGTATCGCCTGTCTCAGTGACAATCCTCGATTTCGAGCAGTTCTTGTTGAAAGTGGAGATATAATCTGCCTCGGTTGTGCCCGCGAACAGACACTAAGAAGTCATTTGATTTAATTTATCGCTGAAATTATTCGTTAATTTTTTTCTTCTCTAATATTAATCATAATTTTAAGGTACACCGATCTGTTGTCCAATTTGCCGAACTCTCGCCACGTTTGTTAGATTGTTTGAGAAGGAAAATCAGATGCTTGGAGAAGATGAAAGAATGAGGGAAGAGAAGAAAGATTTCGAAGATGAACAAAGTGATAGGCAAACGGAGAATAGAAGTAGATGAGTAAATCATTATTTTGAGATTTGAGATCGGTATGGACTTGAATGGTATAATTGTATGATAAATATGTGGTTTGTGATCAGCCGTGCTAGTTGACATTTTGTACAAGCATTTCTTTCCATATCTAATGTGCACATTGCTTCAACGATCCAAGGAAAGTCGTTTGAATAAACCATGACATAATCAACTGATCACAATATTTAAACGAAGAATAAAACGTTGTCGATTCCTCAGGAAGAGAGACTGAAAGAAACGATTTTAGTTATTCAGAATCAGAAAATCTAGACAGTCGAGTGCAAAACAATCAATCTCATAATAATGAGCGCTTCTTCGTTCTCAGAAGCAACTGGGATGAAATTGTCCCGAAAATTGAAATAACGTCAGGATGCTATGTTTACACTAATGTGTGTTGGCTTTTTGCTCCACCTCGTGTGCAACTTCCTTCCTCTCTCCCGTTCAATTTAGCTTCTCCTCGACATGCCCCCCTCCCTCTCCCTCTCCCCCATTTCCCTATGTACTATTCCGTTCTTTCAGTGGCTATAAATCGTGGTGTGGAGATGCTTCCACTCTCTTTCTTCTCTCTCCTCTCTCCTCTTTACACAGTCTCTCTCTTTTCTTCGCTCCTTCGTTCTTTCAGGACTGTCTTGATTTACGGGTGTTGGTAAGGACAGTCAATCATCCACTCTGTCCGCCATATCAATGAACCTGCTTCGTATATCTGTTCACTGCACTCTCTTTATTTTCGTTTTTCTTCTTCTATATTTCACCCCTTCGGATTAATACGGATGAAATTGTACCGTGAGATAGCAGTTAATTCCTTCTCGATCTCTGTCCATTCTTTCTCCAAGAGATCCACGCTATAGAGCCATTGAAGATCGGAGTCGTGCCTGCATTGTAGATTCCGTTTTGACCAAAGAAGAAAGTACGATGATTGAACAGATGGCTATTCCAAACCAGTGTTACTGTCCCTCCTGCCCTTTTCAACTACTACTTCGAACTGTGCCATGTTGTGCATTTCTTTCGCTGCTCAGAAACAGCCCAAACCGCAAATTATCGGCTGTAAACTAGGAAACGTAAAAATTGGCGGTTTGTGGAATCGAAATTGAAGATTGTCGAGAGAATTCAAGATGAATTGTTCATGTTTTTTCTTGCTTTGAATAGTGGCTTCGAAATTTACATAGACTAGGGTTTGAACAAACAGGAAATATTAGATCAGTAACTAAAATATGTTTGTTAGTCGATAGCTCTCGATGTTTCACTAGCTCTCTCACCAAGCAGAGAAAAGTGAGATCTTGTGAAATTAATTGCACTATTTCTTGAATTTTCAATAATTCTGGTCCGTTCTCATAATCTCGAGGTGTCTGTCCATTCTCATCTTTATGACCCTTTCTTATCTAGTGACAACCACTTCTCATCAATTTCTTCTCATTAGTGATTGCTTGCACCTATCGTGCTCATTACTCTTCTTACTATTAATTAATCAGATCATCTGAAATTTTACGGAGCGATTATGCTTTTATAGGACTTCTCCCCTCCATTTTCAATCGTTCTTTGTTCTTCGATTTCTCTCTTTTTTCTCACAGAAACACTAGCATGTGATTCACTATTTCTTCACAAAGACAGTGGCCGCAGCATTTTCCAACTTGTCAGATTCTCTTCTTCGGCCGATTCTTTTATCCGGAAGGAAAGAAATTCAAAACTAGACATCCTGATAAAGTGAAGTCTTCAATGTAAAATGGCATAAAATTCAAGCTCTGCTAGTTTCCTTCCAATCCAAATGAATATTGAATCGATCTCTTCCTTCCCTCTATTCTCAATCCATCTCCCTCTCTCTCCTTCTATCTCCTCCTTGCGTGACTTCTTCCCCACTACTCAGTCTTGTGCATTGTTTCTCCAATTGAGAAATTACTCACTCGGAAAGAAATCCGTAGTTCCGGGAGTCAAGGGGCATGCTGCGGATCTAAGATTCTACAAAAATTTCTGTTAATTGTAAAGTAAAAAATATTCCGACTCGCTATGGGATAATTCCTTTTAAATATTTTGAATAAAGTACGCCCATTCTCATTGTGAACTCCTTCGTTCCTCGATGAAAGAATCATTCGTGATCCCTAATCTTCGTATCTAGGGGAGTTTATGAAATCAGAACATAGGTCTTGTCTTACTTTTTTCCACAAAGGAACCAATATTCCAATGAAACTATGGAATCATCAAAATCATAATCTATGTACTATGGGTTCTCTTTACTATGTCTCTCCACCTCCGATCTTCTTCTCCCTCCCTCCATCTCATTTCCTCTCATCGTTGCTTCCGAATCCTCTCAGCTGCTCTCTTCATTCTGCCTCATCTCTTCTTCCTCTTACCACTCTGCTCCCTCCTCATTCTCCCTTCTATCTCTTTAGTCACATTCTAATTCTTTCAAACTCGATTGGGGATCTCGATAATTCGTGAATGCACCTTCTCCCCCTCTCACCTGCCATTAGAAATGACGAGGTTCTTCCCTCATCTTTCACTTCTTCTCATTTCAATCTCACGAATATTCTCAATATTGATAGTCAGCCACATGCTTGGTTATCTTGGATATATCCTCATCATTGCTCTCTCTAGACGGTATCGTCCAATTTTCTGGCGAAGCCCTAAGCCTCGAACAGGTCTTGAAAAGGTGGGAGTGTTCCAATCCCATGAACACACCTAATCTCCTAAATACTCTTGTAATCTGGCCGAAAGTCGCGCTAATAGCAGTGGTTTATGCCCCCTGGAACATCTCAGAGTAGAGCAGAGTAGAGATGAAAAACAATGCCTCCTCTTTCTATATGCTCTATAGTTTCTCTGACATTCAGAGAGTACGCAGAGAGAGAGAGAGAGAGAGAGAGAGAGAGAGAGAGAGAGAGAGAGAGAGAGAGAGAGAGAGAGAGAGAGAGAGAGAGAGAGCAGGTTAATAGTGGATAAGTTCATTCCCGCTATTCCCCCCCCCCCCCCCCCTCTTCCCTCTATCGGTAGGGGTCATCTCCACGGTTGTTCCATCGGGAACTCTCCCTGACTCCTTCCCATACTCTCGATTGGTTAGACAAAACGGAGAGTTGTTGGTTATTACTCACTCCTCTCTTTCTCTTCATCTCTTCCGAACACCTCCTGTATCGGCCATCCATCTCCACTAGAGAAAGTTACCTCATCTTTCCGCGCACTCTCTCGTTTCTCTGCCTATCGATAGATCATCCAATGTCGCCACCCCAACTCTTTATGCAATTCGAGAATCATTTCTCTACCGTCCTTCTGTCAAGCACACTATTTTTGTTGACACGAAAACCCTCAAACCCACTCATATTGTAGCTAATTCCCCCTCCCCGCCCTCTAACCTCTCCCCCTTCTCTAGCCCCGCCCCTCCCGCGATTCGGCAACTATTTCTTCCGGTCGTTACTCAAGCCCTCTTCATCAGATGGGACCCTCATCACTAGGCAATCACCAATGATGCTGCAAGTGCTGTTGCTGCTGCTCGCGACTGCTGCAGCAGCTGCAGAGAAGGAGTACTGTAATCAGGTAGGTCAAGAACCATCTTTCTCTCACTTTATTGCAGTAGTACCATTAATGCCGCCCATTCCCCTCGTTTCGTGTTCTTGGATATTCAGAAGGGTTTTTTTAGTCAAACATGACAGCTTGGTTTTGAATACTGACATGAGAAATTCCAACAACCCCCTTCCCCCACCTGTTCCCTCTCTCCTCCTTTGATGCCCCGTCCCTAATTCTGTCTCGATCGTTCCTCTCTCTCCTCTCGAGTCTACTATGCGTATAATGATGGCTAATAATGATCCGTTGATGGGGTCTAGATATGGACAGAGAGGGAACCATCAGGCTTCACCTGGTTCCTGGTTCCAATCTCTGGTTGGGGGGGGGGAAGGGGAGTGGTACTCTCGTAATCGTTCTGGGATTACTGTCCATTGAGATAACCATGCAATTAGCGTATTTGGGTGGCGATTAGATCTTCTAAGCTGTGAGAAAATGGACTCGGGAATAGTAGGGAGATTAGAAAGGATCAAAGGTCAAGTTCTGGATTTTCTGATCGCTTTTAGTGATCGGTGATTAGATCTGCCTCGTTTATTATCTGCTGTCGTGGGAAAACTGATAGGATGGGGTAGAAGACAAGATCAAGTGAGAATGGACGCACCAAGGGGCTGACAAAGGGACTCAAAGATCAAAGATCAGCGCCTTCTCCCTGACTCAACCCATCTATGATTCGTCCCCCTCAGGCGCTTTCCGTACAGTCAAAATAGCGATGAGAAGAGGTCTTCTGATATCAAACAAACACACACAAAAAGCGGCGCGAGTGAGCGCAAGCGTGATACCAAATCGTACTGCGGGGTACGGTAACTGGGGTTACTGTACCCGAAAATCATTGTTTATCTCCTGTATCTCCATATGGTAAGGTGTACGCTTACCACTTCCGGTGTCATATCGCCTTCGCTTCAGGGCAAATCCAGCAAAAAGGTGAACGGGGTGAAACGAATCGGAACGGGGGCCGCTCCCTTTCTTTGTCTTTGATAGGAACTAAGCCACATTAGGGACTGGAAACAATCGTTTCACCTTTTGGATATCCTTCGAACTTGTTTGTCTTTTGAGAGTCAGACCATCTACAGTGAACGGGGTAATCGTTGGGTCGATCCAGGATCCGACCTCTGACCCCACTTGAACCAGATACTATCCCTCCCTGCAACAACTGTACACACACAGTTTACCAGTTTCTTTCGGGATCGGGAAGTGGGGGAATGGTGCTCAAGAATGGCGTATCGGGTTACAGGCGTGAATGAAAGAAGTCACAAGGAGACGAGAGACGGGGCGAAATGGAGAGAGAGGCAGAGAAATAGAGAAGCAGAGAGATAAGGCGAATCGGGGAGAGAGTTGCACAAGTACGTTCTCTGCACAAGAGACCCACTTAAGAGCACCAGAAGCATGAAAAACCCGGCCACGTCTTGAGAACAGCAAAAACGCCTGACAATACATGAGAAATACCAGTCAAGTTTGGCAAGGAACTAATCGACGCTCGATAATGGTAAAACTCGCTCAAACCGAGACTTTTCTTGCAGGGAACATCGAGATCTTGTGAATGTGCATCCTGCTGGGATGACCTACCCATCACCGGAGGAATCGATTGGATCACGATTGAGACTGACGGATGCGATGAGACCATCGACGAGCGATCATTAAGGTACGGTAGGGAGATCGATCGATAATCAGGGATTCGCTGCAGGACCAGACTCGCGTCGTGGTCGAGTGAGGAGTGCGGAGCGAGTGTGCACTGTGGCATCAGACTGCCAATCTCACCCGATCAGGTGAGGATTGATCTTTGATCTTTGATCTCCGACAAAGAAAAGATGTTGCTATCCCGCTACTAGATCAGTGGAAGAGACATTGAATGGATGGTTCGGCCCATTGTGGGACGTTCTTCCCATCCAATCTCTTGGCATTTGTGATCGAGACATTTTGACGCTTCCTGCCTGAATAGTCTTCCCAATATGAGTCACTATCTCTTTTTGGGTAGAGAGGGCCCGATAGGCTGTGTATAATGCCTGAGGCGCCAGTCTTGATCTACCTTGAGAAATGAGAGAGTCCAGATAGTCAGAGTGACGAGAGATATTGTGAAACGAGGAGAGTACTGCAGATTCTTCTGGGTCGTCTCTCATGCGATTCGAACACCCGTGCTGGCGCCATCTCTATCGCCATGATCGCGAGTCCCGTCGCGAAAGAAGAACTATCACAAGGTATACGGTAGTCTCTTCATTATCTATTTGTAACACTGGCTACGGTAGTCTGTTGGAACCGGATCTTGGGTACCGTAATCGATAGCGCTGATTAGTGTGCGCATGAGTGGCGGAGATAATTGCTCGTAATTAGGCTATGATATCTTGAGGAGATTGGATCTTATCTTCTGCAAGTCGCGTTGCGATTTCCGGGATTTTGAGAACTGTGAATTATGGATTTATGGACGACGATTGGTCGAATGAGTAGGGATGTTCATTCTATGGGATGGATTCTCGTTCTCCATCACTGCCTCCATTCCCCCTTCTCTCTTTCCGATTCCACTCCCGGTCTCTCACCCTCTCTCTCTCTCTTTCTCTCTCTCTCTGTCGATTCATCATCTTCCCTCTATGAATCGCAACAGCATTTGCATGCCAAATGATAGAGTTCCGTGGCCGAGGAATTGGAAATAGAGAGGTGACCTACCACACCATGAGAGGGGTTGTTATGACGAATATAACACTACTCGACTCATAAAAAGTCACGGTTGATAAAATAATTCAAGGATATTCTCTTTCCTAACCCTGCAAACCGCGGAAATGTCGGATGAAAAAGGGAGGTTTTCATCATAAAGTAGTGCGGCAAAGCGCGGTGTCACAAAAAGCGCGCCCGTTATTGCCAATAGTTGTATAGGCCACTGGTACTTGCGGGCCGTTCCTTTGACAGACGAGTGGACTGTCCTCCGAATGCCGGAAGAGAAGGGCCAGCCAGAAGGAATGGTTGCCTCGTCTCAGAGGGAATGGTCTGAGAAAGGGGAGAGAAAGTGCAGAATGAGGAGGGTCTCCTGTGCCGATTCTAGAAAGGAGAAACCATTGCAATTGCAACCAATTTGGAGCTGAGATTCGGGGATTGACAGGGAGGGACAGTAGAGAGCCCTCACTCTCCTCTTTGTCCATGCTCTTTAGTATTTTCTGACCGGGAAGGAAAATCGTTCTTCATTCGGACAGTCTCTTTGTTCAGCGGAGGGAACACTTAGAGACTGGCGCCCCTTCGTTCCGGGTATTCCCCCCCTCCCTGAATTATGGAGCGAGACAGAGAAGGGATGAGTTTGTCATTAGTTGAGTGACAGCACAGCCCTTTTTTGCCCCTACACCACTTGGGAATAAAGAAGGGAGGACTGGAGTGCTCTGTAGTGTTTTGGCCGTTCCCGAGGGGAAGAAGGGGGGAAGGGAGTTGCAATGAAGATTCTAGATTAGAGATCAATATTTATAGAAAGCAAAATTAGTAGTAGTATGATCCCCGATATAAGGATGAAATATTGATTGATTTCCTCTAGATGACGCAATCCTTGCAGATTCGCTCCTCTCAGCTTCCCTCCTCGGGGCAATTCTCCACTCTCGTGAGCATCTCCTGGCCATTGCCCTTCGTGCCCATCTCACCTCCGTCTCCATCACACGAAGATCGGCTACCGTGCCCCGAAGGACCACACCACGCACTACCTCTACCGTATTCACCATCACCACTACCGTATCCCCTCGTAGTACGGTCGTGGATCAACGAGATCGATCGTTGTTCTTCATTCCCACATCGACGACGGGCATTGTGCTGGCTGCATGCTGCTTCTCATTGGCCATTGTGGCCCTTGTCGTCTATTCCATGTGGGGGAGAATTGAGTGGAAGAGACTGGCGGAAGGAAGATGGAAGAGGAGAGTATACAGGAAGGTCGGTCATTATCATATCTCTGATATTTCTTCGAATGATTCATTCATCGACACAGTATTTTCCCTCTTCCGAAAGAGTTTGTTGGCCTAGTGATGACGCAATCGCTCCCTTCCTGATACCTGATAATGTGTGAATTTCACCCCGTTTCTGAGTCCATCGCGTCGAGTCGCGTGGGAAAACTCTTGGTTTTACACAAAAGTGACAGACGAGACGTCTAAGCGTATCATCGTATCCGCTTACGTAGTTCACACCTTCGGAGCAAGAGATAGATGTTACGCTGTTAGGATTAGAGAAGGTCGAGTGGATCCATTAGGTTCAAGTATTTACAGAAATGAAAGGAAACCATTATATTTATATCTGGAGAAACATGTTAGATATACATATCCGGATGAACAGAGTCGTTTATCTGGACAACGAGCAAAGATCAAAGATGACTTGTCAGGTGCCAGATGTGATGTTCCGATCAGCTGATGAGATGCCTACCGTAATCCCTCCTCACTCTTCCTCCTTCCACTCCACCACCCAACTCATACGATACTGATCTTTGATCTCCCTTCATCTCCCTCTCGATCGATAGATAGGAATCGATACCTTGGTTGTTTACCTCAATGCACTGTCACTTTGTCACTATACCATGCGTGTGTCTTGCCCCTCTCATTCTACAGTAATTCACTGATATTCATCTTTCAAGAATAGTATTTCGCAATATAATCCGAACCTCGATGTGCCAATATCACCCTGATCTTCTCGCAAATAATGAATTTTTCGTTTCCTACTCATTTTGTTCGATGAATGGCTATTTGTACACCCGTTGAGATCACTCAACATGTTCTGATTCTTTTGATGGTCGAATGGGGGTTTTGGTTGCTGATTCGGTGGTAGATTCAGTCTTTGTAAACTCGGCCGATTGATCAGTAGCCACAGGGTAGAAGAGGAAGTTGGCCTGGGAAATATCTAATCTTTTGCGAATTATAGTTCGAAGAAATTTGTAATGTTCCCAGAACATATCACATCTGATCTCTTCGAAGGAGGAACCGATGGAACTTCAGTTAGTAATGTCCAGGAGTGTGGCGCCAGCGTTGATCAGGAACAGCCACATCCAACCACGCGAATCGTCATCTGTGAAGTGTGCATTTTGCGAATTGAAACGGGCTATCTTATCATGGTGACTTTCCCTGGCTCAATTATTGAAGACTAGAAAATTATTAGTTTGCCTCAGAAAGGTGAGATTTGGCTGCAAACACAATGAAGGATCGGAAGATTCTGGTCTCCGATGGTTTTTATTCCTCTTCAACCCCCCCCCCCCTCACTCACCGCTTCTCATGAGCAGTGCGTACAGTCCGGGACCGATGAAGAGAGCCATGCACTTCATGAATTGAATCGTGGCAAGCACAAAGTGAGCGTATTGACTGAAAAAAAGCTTCCAAAGAACATGCATTGTATTCAGGTAAATTTCCCTAGCTCCCTTCGATACTAAGGACTTATTTCTTTCCTACACTCTTACTCTGCTTACTCGCAGAGCTTATTTGAGCAGGAATGTGTTATCAATCTTCATAAGAAGACCCGTAAACGTGAGTGTGAATAATACCGTGAATGGAGTATTCCACACTTGTAGAAACCACTCGAATTGGCCCCAGCCAGTGCATGAATTAGGACGTAGCAGAAGAGGATGAAGGGAGTAGAGGAAGTGAAGGGAATTAGACCCATGAAGATGCCTGAGGGGATGGAAGATCTTTATGTGGACTAGCATCCTCTCCATCTATCGCTATTTTTCATTTGATAGACAATCGAATAATCTATTGGGATTGTGCAATTGTGCCTCACCTACGAATCCGATTGCCAGTGTGTTGAAAAAGATCATTTTCTTCACTTCGGAGACGCATCTGATGATTGAATGAGGGTATTATTCTTGGTCGACAAGGAGTCTCTTACTGGACGTAGTCGGAGAGGAAAGCCATGACCAGTTTGATAGGCAGATGGAGACCCGATGCAAGGGCAGTCCAGAAGGCTGTAGACTCGATTGAGAGACCCAGAACCTGAGGGATACTGTACAATATCGTAACCCATCTTTTTTTGTATTTCACATACAGGATCATCCCATACGGACGATAATGGGAGTCGTTGACAACTCCTTTCAAAATTAATTTAACAAGAGCGTAACGCATTTCAGAGAACCTTGTGAAGGTAGATGGGAGCGTAAGTTGAAAGGGAGATAATGGCAACCAGCCCAGTGAGGGCATTGAACCACACAATTAGAATGGTCTTGCTCTTGCAGATGTCCTGAAAGGAGATTATGTGATTGATTACTGTATCCGCAACAAAGAAAC